>JBAJMU010000002.1:671178-708344 GCA_037952995.1 Hyposoter didymator | reverse complement strand
CCGTAAAAAAAAAAAAAAACAACAACAACAAAAACAGAAAAAAAAAACAAAACAAATCGAAGCGAAGCAACAACAGAGAAAATTGGAGAAACGCAGGAACGACAATGATTATTTAAAAACAATGAAAAAAAAAAATCAATAAAACGCAAAAAAAACGCAAAAAAAAAATAAAACAAACAACGGAGCGATCCTAACGGAAAAAAAAGCAGAAAAAATGAATCAAAAGGACTCCACGAGTGGGGCGCGCGCGCGATCGTTAACACGCGCGTCCGCCACCCACCACGCAAGCCGAAAACGTTTTTAATGTTTTAGATAATTGAATATTCATATGATTTGTATAAGGGAAACAAACAACAACAACAAAATAACGAAAGAAAAGAAAAACGAGTTATTGATGCAACAAGATGAAGAAAACGTTGGAACTAAACGCGAGAGGGTGTGAAAAAGTTGAAGAATTGGCTCCAAACTGAAGATTTCATCGAAAACTTGGACCAACGTACGAAGAAACAAAAAAACAGAACGAAAGAATGGAAAAGGAAAAAAAAGAAAAAAAAAAAAATGAAGAACAAAGGAAAAATAATTAGTTGGTGAATTTGTGTTGTCCAAGAATTTTTTTGTCTAGTATTGTGCATGTGTCACGTTTTGTAAGTCCTTTTTGTCCGCGGCTGCCTTCGAGGCTCGCTTGTTATCTCTGTGTACCAGCTTTTACATTTATTATGAGGAAAACTATTATTATTAATAATGATTTCTGATTATTATTATTATTAATATTATTAATTATAATTAATTAATTAATTATTATTATTATTATTATTATTATTATGTCCGAATCACATACAAACGAAATACAATTTTCCTTTTCGTACGGAAAATATTAACATGAGAACAAAAGGATTAACAACGCTTAGCCGCGAATTATTCATAAGAACACAGAGAGACTCCGGAGAATATGCTCGACTCGCTACGATTATACGTATTTCATTATATTTACCGAGCTGCCGACCCGACTCCCTTTTTTTTTCAATTTTCACACGAGAAAACACAAATTTCTGCATCCGGCGTTGAAAACAGTCAGGAAAATCATTCCCAGACGTCGAACTCACGCGACTGCGTCAATTTACACCCCGGAAATCAAACTCGTGCCTCATCTTTTTTTTTTACGTTTTTTTTTCAATTTTGTGACTTTTTTTCCTTCTCAAGCGACTACCCAACTCTTTGGAGCTTTTTGTCAACAATCGAGTCGCAGCAACCAGCAACGCGCAGCCAACACATCCACCTAACGTAATTCAAACTTCTAGACAAACAAAAACGATTACAAGCAATTTAGTGACACGAATTCTAGATCATATACCTTATTATAATAAAACTTTTGCCTTGGTGTAATTTATTACTCGGACATTTATCACCGACACTCATTTCGATTCCGACTTACGTCAGAAGGAATCTTGATCTTGAATCTTTATCCTCCCGCAGACTACTCCTCAATCCCATATCCGGTTTCTTTACGTTTGGACTATATGTTTGGACGATTTTTCGAATATATTTTTATTGCAATGGAAAAGTGATGATTTCATGGAAAAAATGAGGATTTTAACGAAAATTTATGGTTTTTCGGAAAATTCGATGATTTCAACGAAAATTTTGTGATTTTGACGAAAATTTGATGATTTCATCGATAAATTGTTGTTTTCAACGAAAATTTGATGATTTTTTTGGAAAATTGTTGATTACAACGAAAAATTGTCGTTTTCAATGAAAAATTGATGATTTTGGGAAAATTAATTGATTTCATCGAAAATTCGATGAATTCCATCAAGAAATTGTTGTTTCCAACAAAAAATTGATAATTTTTTGAAAAATTGTTGATTCCAATGAAAAATTGATGATTTTTCGAAATTTTTTAAATTCCATCGAAAATTCGATGATTCCATTAAAAAATTGTTGTTTTCAACTAAAAATTGATGATTTCAACGAAAAAATATTCGTTTTAACGAAAAATTGTTGATTTCAACGCAAAATTGTTGTTTCCATCGAAAAATTGTCGTTTTCAACGATAAATTGATGATTTTGGAAAATTTAATTGATTTCACTGACAATTCCATGATTCCATCAAAAAATTGTTGCTTTCAACTAAAAATTGATGATTTCAACGAAAAAATATTCGTTTTAACGAAAAATTATTGATTTCAACGCAAAATTGTTGTTTCCATCGAAAAATTGTCGTTTTCAACTCAAAATTGATGATTTTGGAAAATTTAATTGATTTCTCTGAAAATTCCATGATTCCATCAGAAAATTGTTGTTTTCAACTAAAAATTGATGATTTCAACGAAAAAATATTCATTTTAACGAAAAATTGTTAATTTCAACGCGAAATTGTTGTTTCCATCGAAAAATTGTCGTTTTCAACTCAAAATTGATGATTTTGGAAAATTTAATTATTGTCGTTTTCAACTCAAAATTGATGATTTTGGAAAATTTAATTGATTTCTCTGAAAATTCCATGATTCCATCAAAAAATTGATGATTTCAACGAAAAAATTATCATTTTAACGAAAAATTGTTGATTTCAACGCCAAATTGTTGTTTGCATCAAAAAATCGTTGTTTTCATCTAAAAATTGTTGATTCCAACGCCAGAGAGGTCCCAGAATCCTTCCATCTTTTTCCTCATCCTCCCAACACTTTCAGTTTTCTTTCCATTCTATTCCCTCGGCTTGCTGACGCAGAGAATTCTCTGCGTGACAAATTTCTGTCTCGACGTCGCCGCGCGCAATGCGGCGTGTCGACACGGTCGTTTATCGCCGCGCACCGTTCTCTTGGTGATCATCGCGTCTCCGAAATTAATTTTTTCTCCGTTATTTTATCGAGAAAACGTAAAAATGGAAAAAAAAAAAAACAACAACACGAAATTCTACTTTTTAAACTTCAGACCGGCCGATCGATGCGACAATGTCGAGCACACTATTAACATTTTTAGTGCAATAATTAAAATCTGCAGCAAGCAGCTTGAAAAACGAAAACTTTTGTTTAGTGTCTTGTCCGCCTTTCTCTTCCATTCCTTCCCGCATCGCGATGCCACTCGTTGACGCGCGAAGCGAATGAAATTTAAAAAAAATCACGAAAAATCGATTTGGTTGAATTTTTTCGTCCATTTTTTCTCGGCAGAACGTCGATTTTCGTGAAAATTAATCGATTCGTTCGTACACGCTAATTATTGACGAATCATCGCCGCAGCGTGCCCGTTTATTTCTTCCTCTGTCTGTGCACGTGACGTACATTTATGGCGAATCAATATTTAGCGATAAATATTAAAAATTTATTCCCCAGTCCCGATGATAAAAAAAAAAGAAGAAAAATCCTCGAAATAAGAAAAAAGATTCGCCACGAACAAATTCATCAGAGTTTTCAGTCAAACTTTTGCCGAAGTAAAAGCAAAAAAAAAAAAATGCCCCGCGATGCGCGTCCATCGGAAACTTATTTCTTCTTTTTTTCTCGGCGATAATTCACCATTTTGTTTTTTTCCAAACGAAATAAATCCATGTATAATAATCGCCAGTATTCACGAATAATTACGTCGTCGATGATTTTTTTATTTGGTCGTAACTATAAAAATGAAGAAACGAAAAAAATATATCTATATATAACGACGAAAGGATCTTTTAATTCTCTCAATAAAAATGTTCTTAGGATCATTCGTTGTTTGTGATTCTGCCTGCCTGTTGAAAAATCGACTCGTTGCGATCATAACCCCAAAATCGAGATTTTTATTCCCTTTTTTTTTCTTTTTTTCTTTTGAAAAACGCGAATCATTTCTTCCCGGAACTCCATTTTTTCATCGTCAATTCGAATAAGAAACGCTCCATTTTTTTACGTTGAATTTTTTACATTTACGCACGTGACCACGCTCGCTCGAAAACAAAAATGGCGGCTACGACGACGCGTTAGTCGTGCGAGTTGTTCGCGTTGAATCGAGTGACGACTTGCTTCCCTTTGTTCGGCAGCAATTGATATGTATTTGGAGCGACTCCTACCGACGAGAATTGACATATGTATTCGTTCGACTATCTCGACACATCGAAGGCGCATGTAGAGAACGACCTTGGAAGTAGGACATGGACGTATTACTCGTGCGCGCGGCCAGAAGATATACGTTTGTTTTTATTTTCACGATAAAATTCGTCGTTCGAAAACGACGGCGCTCCGACATGCAATTACGTGAAGTTGCAGCTTCGAATTAACAGAAACAAATTTTATTTCGGTCCCAGCGTAATCATGAGGATCAATAAAAATTGAAGAAGATGATGGAACAAAGTTTTGATCGTGTCTCCCGGAATCTTTTTTAATTTCGTAAACGTTTTTTCAATTCTATTTCGATGGTTAATCCGATTCCAAATGATATGCTGACTCGTCTGCGTCGCACACAGACACAGACACACACGTTGCAAGAGATTTGAGAGATTCGTCTCAAGAATTCTTCGATGTTTTGTTTTTCTTCGATCGCGTTGCAAGATGTCTCACTGCCATTTTGATCTTGACGAAAATTCGTCGATTTCATCGGTAAATTGTTGATTCCAACGAAAAATTGATGACTTTTCGAAAACTTCGATGATTTCATAGAAAAATTGTTGATTTCAACAAAAAATTGATAACCTCAACGAAAATTCGTTGATTCCAACGAAAAATTGATGATTTTTCGAAAAATTCGATGATTTCATAGAAAAATTGTTGATTTCAACGAAATTTTTTTGATTTTGACGAAAATTCGTTGATTCCGACGAAAAATTGTTGATTCCAACGAAAAATTGATGATTTTTCGAAAAATTCGATGATTTCAACAAAAAATTGATGACTTCAACGAAATTTTTTTGATTTTGACGAAAATTTGTTGATTCCAACGAAAAATTGTTGTTTTCAACGAAAAATTGATGATTTTTCGAAAAATTCGATGATTTCAACGAAAAATTGATGACTTCAACGAAAATTTTTTGATTTTGACGAAAATTCGTTGATTCCAACGAAAAATTGTTGTTTTCAACGAAAAATTGATGATTTTTAGAAAACTTGTCGCTTCGATGTTTTGTTTCTCTTCGATCACGTTCTATAGAAAAAAAAAAAGAAACACTTACCTTATCGAGAGCCGAACAGCTGGCGATGCGAGGCGAGTCGTGCGTACACGGAGGCGTTGAAGAAAATCATGATAATGAGAGACAACATCGTTTCTTTTATTATGATATAAAATGCTAACGATATTGCATTACACAGAGGAGGCGCAGAAGAGTTCGGAGCAGATGAAAGAGGTCAATGGCGTTTGTCCAAATTAAATTGTTTATTAAACACGCTTGTTTGTTTGTTTGTTCTGTAACATCGAGGACGAATGATAACATAAATAATATTGATCAGTATCACTTTCGGCGCTCAACAACGAATCTACTAGTAACACTGGAAGATAAACTTTGGGATGGCCATTTCTTCTTCTTCTTCTTCTTCTTCTTCTTTTTCACGTTCGCATCGTTTTTAGGGTTAATTAAGGGGGTGGCAGCGGCAGCGTTCTCTCCCTCACTTTTTACTAAACAAATTCTCATTCTTCGTTATATTTTTCATTATCTCGTTCGCTCTCTATACTTTTTATAATTAATCAATTAATCATTAATTAATTATTAATTAATTAACTAATTAATTAATCATTAATTAACGAATTAATTAATAATTATTAATTAGTTAATTATTAATTAATTAATAATTAACTAATTAATTAATAATAATAATTAATAATTAATTAATTAATTAATTATGTTTTCTTCTTTTTTCGCTAAAATGTTTTTCTACGTAACACACGCTCGTTCAGCTCTTGGTCTCTCATTCGCGACAACGCAACGAGGCTGTTTTTTTTCTTACAGACTTTTTTTTTCTTCTTCTAGATTTTCCATTTTTTTTCTCTCTGTCTCTTCGTTATCTTACGGAACTAAGCTAGAGTCCTAAAAAAACGTGCAGATACATCGAAGCGTTTGGGTGCTATGTACAACACACGCGCTCTAGTAGAGACACAAAAATTATAGCCTCCCTAGCCACACATGGGTCTGGGGGACCCTGGGGTTGTTTAGCTGTATTTGGGCTCGTTTAAAAAATCGGAAAAGTTGTTTTCGCATCCGTAGGAAGCGAGTGGCGTGTCCGATCGATGAAAATTCTTGTTTTTTTTTAATTTTTTTTTTTTTTCGTTGGCAATCGACACGAAAAACGAGAAACTCGTTCGAAAAAGCGGAGAAACTTATTTTTTCTGAATCTACGATATTTTTGTGAAATTTCGAGTCCAAACACAGTGAAAAAACCGCAGGGTCCCACAGACCCATGTGTGTCTACGGGGCTCATTGGGGCAGGTTTTTTATTGGAAACTCGTCAGAAGAAGCGAACAAGGTTGTTGTTTGTTTTTCAAAATTCGATATTTACGAGGATTCAATTTCGTTTTTTTCGATCGAGAACGCGGAGGGATGTAAATGCTACGGAGGTGGTTTTTTTCGATCGGGAAAAAATGAAGCACTGCCGCCACCGCCTCGGGATCGTCTCTTCGATGCTGCACGAAGCTCCTTCACGGAATTTTTTTTCTTCCCCTTAAAATTCTCTTTATCTTCCAGTTCTCTCGATTATTTCGATCGCGTCGCGGCTCTCACGACCTTTTTCATTTCCTTCTCACCGAAGAGACGAAATGAAATATTTGCCAACGTTTACTCAGAGTTCGTGTCTGTGTGTGTGTTTTTTTGTTTTTTTCGTGTTTTTTTTTGCAATACGTTGTTTTTTTTGGCGTTGAAGCATTTTCGGGGACATTTCGAGCTCGTTCGTTTCGTTCGCGCGACACGAGCTCTCGACCTCGTGGCCGCAACTTGGATCCATCGGATTTTTAGTGCCTCATTCCCCTTCTTCGTTTTCTTCTTCTTCTTTATTGTTCGCGCCCTCGCGATCGATCGATACTCACGAGTGTTTGTCTCCGCGCCCCCCTCCTCTCTTTCCGCCCCGGAAATGCCGCCAAGTTGAGCTCCGTGTTCTCAAGGAGATTGCCAGTCGATGAAACACGCAGCGAGACCGCGTTTTGTCCCGTTTTTTTAAATATTCTCTTTGCGGAGAAGAAAAAGCTGCTGGACGACGAGATGGAATAAAAAATCAAACTGGACCGATCGCCAGCTCCCAGGCGATCGGAACGTCGGATTTTTCAATCGTAAGCAACTTCGTTTTTCACTTTTTTCCGGTTGTTTGTGAATTTTGAGATTTGCGAACACGCATCCTCGCTCGGACGACTCCGAGACTTTGAGGACGGCTCCCTCGTGCTCGCGCAGGGACAAGGATCAACGCGATTCTCGCTTGGACCGAACGAACTCGTATTATGGAATGTACAAATTGTTTTGCTTCGTAAATCAATGATTTTTCATTTTTTTTCGTTTTTCGCGCTATTTTTAATGCTCGATATTATTTTCCTCCTCGAAGGCAGGCCTTGAACGCTCACCCTAACATTTCGTGCATTTCTCAGCCTCGAAATCCTCCCAAATCCTCCCCCTCGATCGTTCTCGTTGTTTTCTCTCCCGGCAGCGATGCAGGCAACATTTTATCGCTTTTTTTTGGACACGAAGCTCGCGCGTCGGCAGGTCGACCAGCCGCTGGCCTTTGCGGCTGGCCGACCAACGCGAAACCTCGCATTTTCTTGTCCCGCTTCTCCAAACTTGTTCTCCAAGTCGCAGCGAGTTTTCCTCGCCAAATGAAACTCTTTCGCTCCCTAAACACGATCGCTATATATATTTTTTATATTTCCTCCCAATTCGTCAATGAAATCGCTCGACTCCCGTGTATGTGTGTTTCTTTGCTCGATTCTCGAATAAATTGTATCGTTGCGCGCAGGTGCATCGTGCAACGAAGAAAAGCGACGAAACGGAGAGGAGGAAGGAAAAAAAAAGTGAAAATTGGGGTTTGCGAGCCTCGATGGTGTCGCGAAGCTCCCGGAGGGAGAGAAAAAGCTTGAAACTTTTTTTTTTACCATTTTTTTTCTATTATGCCGTTTTGCCGAGCGATTTCGCGTCGTTTACCCTTTTCCCTCGATCCTCTCCGTGTCACTCGAGTCTCGTTGACGCTATGCACCTAAAAATCTTACGTCCACGCGGGATCGACGATGAAAAATGCGTTTTTCATCGTCGATCGGTCGCTCCACTCGCTCTTCGCATATATAATTGTGCTAAATAATTCATTAATTGATAATCGCATTCCGCATCATAATAATCCATTTAAAACTTGTTTTTTCTCATTTTTTCGATTTTCTCGGTATCGTTAATCGGTTTGCCGCATTTTTACACTGAGTAGAGCCGATTAATTGAATAAATGTCAAACTATAGCTATCAATGATTACTATACAATGAAAGATAAAGATTTTCTGGTTTGGTATTCGCGTCGCTGCGCTTTTTCTTTGTTTTTTTCTTTTTTTTCGGTTAATTTAACCCTCGGTTGTTTTTCATGCGGTTTTGAGGCTGGAGGGTTGGTGTGTGTGCTCGTCGCCGGCTCCTCCGTCTCGCGGTCAGACTCGCCCACATTTTTATCGATTTTTCGGGCGTTTTTTGTTTTTTATTGAAAATTTAAATATTTCTCGCGTTTTTGGCTTGAAATTTGTGTTTTATTTTTCCATTTTCGGTCTCTCGCTTACACGACGAAGCAGCTATTCGTATGTATATACAGATACACTCGTCCCTCAGCCTCTCGCAGCTCCAGCTTCGTTTTTCCTCGATTTTTTGCATTTTTTTTCATTTTTTTTTGCCTGATTTTCGAGGAAACGAGAATCTTGAGATCTCGCAGTCGCTGCGCCAAATATCGGGACTGTATCAATGCGGAAATGAACTGATGTGGGTTGTTTGTTTGTTTAATGCGATGTGGTTAAGTAAAACGTCGAAACATTTTGGAATATATTTTCTTTTTCGGTTTTTTTCGGGGGGAGAACGTTTTCAACGAATTTTTTTATCTTCTTCTTCTTTTTCACTTTTTATCCTTTTTTATACTTTTTTCTCGCTGGTCCAGTCGCTTTTTTATCTTCCGCAGACAAGGCAGGCGACAAGACTCGGTTTTCCTGCCCCAATACTCGTGAAAAGGATGTTTACTTGGCGTAGAGATAGATCGCTACGATAAGACCGTACAGACCCAACACTTCCGCGAAAATTAGAATCAGGATCATACCCACGAAGAGACGCGGCTGCTGAGCCGTTCCTCTCACTCCCGCGTCACCCACTATACCGATCGCGAAACCAGCTGCCAACCCGCAAAATCCGACCGCCAAACCGGCACCCAAATGCACGAATCCCCTGCGAAACATTTACACATTTTTTTCATCCGTTTTTTTTTTACATTTTTATTTACGATTTTGATGCAAACTATTTTGGAGGGTGGGGAAATTTTTTTTTTTGCTTTGGATGGAAAAATTGAGGATGACGACGATTTTCTTTCGTTGGGTGGCGTGGGCGATTTTTTTTTAGGGGATTCTTGAGCCGTGGATGGAAAATTGCAATTTTGGAAAAAGTTTTGACACAAAATTGGAGAAATTTTGGTTCCGGAGTGGCGGAAATTCGATTTTTGGATTTTTATAGAAAATTATCGAAGTTTGCATCGATTTTTTATTGGTTCGAACGGCAATTAATGAAAAATCGAGATTTTAGTGAAAATTCGAGGAAAAATTGAGGAAATTTTTGTTCAGATCGCCGGAAATTCGGTTTTTGGACTTTGAAGACAAAAAAAAATGAACTTTGCATCGATTTTTTATTGGTTCGAACGGCAATTAATGAAAAATCGAAATTTTAGTGAAAATTCGAGGAAAAATTAAGGAAATTTTTGTTCAGATCGCCGAAAATTCGGTTTTTCGACTTTGAAGCGAAAAAAAATTGAAATGTGCATCAATTTTTTATTGGTCCGAACGACAATTAATGAAAAATCGAGATTTTAGTGAAAATTCGAGTAAAAATTGCGAAAATTTTGTTCAGATCGCCGAAAATTTGATTTTTGGATTTTGAAGCGGAAAATTGAACTTTGCATCTTTTCTTTTCAAGATTTTTAAATTCAAATAGAAAAATATCGAATTCTGCATCAATTTTTTTATTGGATCGAACAGCAATTCATGAAAAATCGAAATTTTAGTCAAAATTGTGGAAATTTTGGTTCAGATTTTTGGATTTTTGGATTTGAACAGAAAAAAATCAAACTTTGCATCTTTTTTTTTGAAGATTTATAGATTTGGATAGAAAAATATCGAATTCTGCATCAATTTTTCATTGGATTGAATAGCAATTAATGAAAAATCGAAATTTCAGTAAAAATTCGAGTCAAAATCGCGGAAATTTTGGTTCAGATCGCCGAAAATACGATTTTTGGATTTTGAATCGAAAAAAATAGAACTTTGGATCAATTTTTTATTGGATCGAACAGCAATTAATGAAAAATCGAAATTTCATTAAAAATTCGAGTCAAAATCGCGGAAATTTTGGTTCAGATCGCCAAAAATTCGATTTTTGAACTTTCAAACGAAAAAAATAGAACTTTGCATCAATTTCTTCAAGATTCTTCATTAGACCGAACGGTCACGCATGAAAACTCGAGATTTATTAAAAATTTGAGCCAAAATGGCGAAAATTTTGCTTCCGATGGCCAAAAAATCGATTTTTGGTTTCGATTATAAAAAAATCTCGGACCGCATCGATTTTCAAAATCCAAATCCACGGATCGAACATTTTCCACAAGATTGAAAAGCCATAAATAAAAAACAAAAGTTTCATTGAAAATTTAATGAAAAATCGTTCCGATCGCCGATCCGTTGTCCAGCTTGGCACCAAAACTTTCGAGCCTCGTTTCCACGATTTTTCACATTTTCTTAAACACTAAAATCGTACGATCGCGTGAAAAATAAGAAAAACAATTTTTCAAGCGACATTGTCCGGAAAAATGAATTGGCACGAGTTTCTCGCGATCTGTTTTATGCAAGAAATTGATTTTCTTTGCCAGCATCCAAGAAAGAGAATAACGGCCGCGTTTTTTGTCGAAACGAAACGATCGAGACGAAAGTCTCTCCGAACGTCACTCCCGTTACTAAAATTTGATCAGCGGCCAGATTGGCAATTGAAAGCCAAACGGAAAGTAATAATTTGTCAAGATTCGCAAAATTTTTTCGATTTTTTTCGATTTTTTTTTGGAATCGGGCAAAAAAATTGTTTTTTTTATTTTTTTTCAAGCGATTAGAAAAATCAATCGTTTTGATTAACGAATTTCGTGGTGACTCACTTGAAAAGGGGATATTTGGCGGGCTCATCGAGCGCTGCCGCGACCAGGACGGCCACGACTAAACCGTAAATGGCGATAATACCCGCCATAATAACGGGAATGATGGATTTCATGATAAGCTCCGGCCTCATCACAGACATGGCTGCGATACCGGTGCCGGACTTTGCTGTTCCATACGCCGCTCCGAGAGCTGAAAAATTCCGCAAAACCCACGATTATTTTTCGCTTTCCAAAAAAATTCACAATTCCTGTCAAAATTTCTCGAAAATCGTGGAGAAAAATGTTTTTTTTTTCGGGATTTAAAAAAAAAAGTTCTGGATTCGTGAATTACGAAAAAAATCTGGAGAAATTTTTTATTTTTTTTTGAAAATTGGTGGGGAATTGAAATTGCATCAAAAATTGGAATTTCCTTGCGAGTCAATTGTTTTTCGACCTTTTTCTGGATTCGTGAATCACGAAAAAAATAAAATAAATAAATAAATTCGTTTTGGAAAATTCGGGACGGAAATAAATTGCATAAAAAATTCCAACGTCCTTGTCGCCATCAGAAATTGAATAATTGACAATTTCTTCAGAAATTATTGAAAAATTTCATTCTTTCGGGATTTATTTGAAAAAAATTCAATTTTTTTTTCTAAATTCGTGACTTACGAAAAAAGCTGATGCTGGAAAATCGGTGACGACATAGAATGGCATCGAAAATTCGAATTTCGTCGTGGCCAATGAAAATTCAATAATTACTAAATTCTCGTAATAATTAAAAAATTGCTTTTTTTTATTTTTTAAATTTTTATCGTAATTTTCTTGAGAAAAAAAAATTGATGGAAAAAAATTCATTTTGAAAAATCGGAATCGAAAAAAAATTGGTAAAATGCAATAATTTCATTTGTGACTAAATAATCGAGTAAATTTCGAATCCGCACCCAGAGCGTTCGCGCCCGAACGAATAAAAATTCGCAAATTTCTCGAAATAATTGAAAAAAAAAAATTTCTCATGAAATTTTATCGCGATCGATCAGAAAGTTTGCGCGGGGTCAGTCTCCGTAACAAAATTTTCATCGATTGTTGGCCAAGCAACGATGATTCACAAATACGTGCTTGCAAGTGGAATTTTTTTTTCTCTCGTAACCGCTCGCGCGCGATGTCAATATCGACAGCTCGACGATTCTGATAAACGCGCGAGATTGTAGGCCGAATTTTACCAGAGCCGGAAATCCCGCTAATGCGCGTCGACGACGATAACGATCAATTTTTTTTTTTCTCATAAAAATTTCGAAATATTTTGTTAAAAACGAATTTTCTAATTTTTTTTCGGACAAAATTACGTTTTTCTAATTGCATCGACGTGGGAAACGAATTTAGCGATAAAAATGAGTCCGAATGGGAGAAAACTCGTTGGACGAACATTACGAACTCATTAGAGAAAAATAATGGAGAGCGAGTGGAAAAAGGGCGTGAATCATCGACGATAATCGCGACTTTCACGAGCGCGAAGCAAAAGATCGTGGAAAAGTGTGAAAACCGTGATTTTACGACGTGGCAATCGAGTTGTGAATAAAAAAGTCAACAAGGACAAGAAAGCCGAGGAAATGTTTGGGGATTGATGGAAAAATGAATATTTTGAGGTTAGGAAGGCGGTGGAGGGCCTGGAGCTCGCGAGGCGCCCAGCCCATCGCTCAGTCACATGATTCTCACGTTGGCAGTCACATGACAATATCATGTAAGACCCATCGTCGCAGGCCTGTCGAGCGCAAAGTGTCGGGGGCGTGGCACAGGATCCCGTGAGCGATCAAGACCGCGAAAAGCATTCGGTGCAAAGAAATTCGTCGAAGAAAGCTCAAGAAACGCGAGAAAACGCGAAAAAAATGAAAATAAACGGTTTTTGCTCGGTCGGTAAGTTACCGACCGCGCAAAAAAAAAAAATCGAAAAAAATTAAAATACGTTGCGAGGATGATTGAGGATGCAAAAAAACGAGAGAGAACGCTCGGAGAGACGCCCCGGAGAATAAACGATTGATAGAAAAACTCCGGATCGTAATTTTTCTGTTTCTCCCGCGAGACTCCGTAAGCGTAGTGAATTTTCTGAAAAGACGCTGGCCCATTTGGCCGTGGATCAAGATTCGCTCGCGTCCCGGCCTACGCGCTCTCGCCCGAAACATATTTTCTCCCCTTTTTTTTTTGTTTAATGAAAAATTTTGATTTGTTCGAGTTTTTCGATGATTTCTCGCTCGGCGGTGCTCCGCGGCTCGAAGGAGTCACGGCCCGAGGACGAACGAGATAACGGGCAAGAAAAAATACGTTTCGACGTCGATATAGATACATGTCCGCCCTAGCGCACGGGATAAGGGATTCGTATTGATTCGCCCGATACAGACGCTCGCGAAAGGGAAACAGAGAGACAGACGCCCGCGCCACGAATGCTCCGTTTCGCCGTAAATGATCGATCGCGAGCCCCGAAAATGAATATATTCGAGAAACTTGGTCGCACGGGACATTGGGAGATTGAATTTGATGGGGAAACGAGATTCTTGTGAATTTCCGATTCGAATCGTCGAATTATTCGCCGCAGGCTCGATCGTCGTTGCCGGTCCGACGAGATTGTCACGGGGTTGCTCCACAAACTCAGCAGCTCCGTGCCTCTCTCTCTCTCTCGCTCGCTCTCCGTTCACGAGACACCGCTAATCGAGGTCAGCGTTACGAAATAATCGGTAGAAACCATCGCGCGTACACAAAAGCATCGTCTCTCTCGCTCTTATCGCCTTTTCGAGCCCGAATCACGTTTTTAATCGAAACTTGTAAAGTTTCGATACCTCCGCCCCTCCCCACTCGATTTTCTCGAACATTACGAACGTCTCTCGGAATTCTCAACCGTCGAGTCTCGATCTTTTGCATTTTTTTTTCAGTTTCCGTTTTTTTTGTCCCGTAGTTTGAATTTTTTTATTTTTTTTTCACGAGAAACGTAATTTCCATAGAAATTTGTGATTAGAGCGAGAGAGCGAGTTATTTGTGAAAATTGGCAATGCGATCGATCGGTCGCGAGGTCAAGCTCGATTTTTCTCAATTTTTCTTCATCTCTCGGTTTCTTCTCGTAATATTCGCACTTGGCGTATCAAGGAAAATGGCGTTTGAGTGCCAGAGAGAGAGAAGAACGGGGATTGGGAAGACGTCGCTTTCCCCTGGCTCCGCTGCTAATGAGCCAGAGATCGCGAGAGCAAGAATTGGCGTGAATATGGAAATACAAATGGTCGACGAGGGAGCGACCAGTTGATAAAGATTCGCGGAGCGAAAACGCACGAGAAAATTGCGAGTTTTTTTATTTTTTATGGAATTTTATCGTTTAAACAAATAAATGGTAACTCACCGGAGAAAATAATGGCTGAGGCGGCGCCCATAACTCCAAAGAACGGCCCGTAAACGGGATTCGTTTCTGACAGTGCGGAACTCATTTTTGTACGAGGGTTTTTGGCCTTTTTTCTTTACGAGAATCTAATTATTCGCTCGGCGAAATCCCTCGGGAGCTTTCGTTGCTTCTTGATATTTAGATTTCAAGAGTTTTTCTTCTTCCAACGATACACGAGAAGAGTATTTACAGGTTGTCGAAACACGGGGCCGTTCTCAGCGAAGAATCAATCCTCGCACACTGCACTTCACTAAACTAGTGGGCACTGTCAAATAGGGCCTACTGTACAGCCTGAGCACTGGTCATGTGACGAGTGACGAGTGTGAGGAGGGCGCGTGCGTGTGAGCGTGACCAGCGCGAGCGCAGGGCGGCGGAGCGACTGTGCGACGCGTTGATTGGTTGGATATTGGACGTTGCCCGTGAATCGACGAATGAGAGCGCTCGTTATATATTTTCCGAGCTGACGTCAAGCCTCGCGAGTAGCAGCGAGGCTCGCCGGCCAGAAGCGCGTTTATGGCTGCGCGCATGCGCGAGCTTTCCTCACGCAGACCGCGTGACATCAATTTTCTCCACTTTGAGCCTCTTTTTCGCGATGATCCTGCCGTTTTTTTGCGCAATCAAAAAGCACGATCTCTCGTGAGAATTTCAAGATCGAAGCGACTGGCATTCGCCGCGTACAAACACTTTGTCGACCTTCGTGACGCCCAAATTTTCAAGATACGGGCACATCACGTTGCTCCTCATAAACGCAGCCCCGCGACTCCCTCCCGTGCACTCGTTGCGCACTCTTCACCGGAACTCGGCAGCTCGATCGATCCGCGATCAATTTCACTCGCGAAAAATCCTTTTCCCACAAAAATACGTTGAAAAATCGTTCTGCGTTGCAAAAACGAATAAATCCTCGGGACGCCACGTAAAAATATTCTTCCCACGCAATCTCCAGTCATTTAAATCCCAACAAATTCGAATTTCCCGCTCTTTTCTGCTCTTACCAACGCAACCGGAAGTGCGAGTCTACCCAATTCAAATGTCACGCGTAAACGTGGTGTCCGCGACAATTGTATTGACAACAACATTACGACACGTGTGTTTTCAAGAACCGAGTCCAAACAATGAAGTTTGCATACAAGGTGAGACTTCAAAAGTTCCTCAGACGTTCAATTATCTTTTCCAATCGTTGCACGAGATTTCAACCCTTCTCGTTCGTTTTTTCGAGCTTCCTGGCGTTCCTAACCTACAAAATTGCGTTAAATTTTCAACTTTTTTGCTTTCGATCGAAAAAATTGCGTTTGCCTCGCAAAATTAACCAAAAAAATTGCTCCTTTCGAGAAATCTTTCGTAATAAATTGCCAGGAACGTCAAAATCAGTTTTTCCTCGAAAAACCTCCCGCACTCGCTCGATTCCGTCGTGTTTTTCAACAAACGACTCCAATGTTTTCCCACCACTCTCCACGTCGTGTTCACACTCGATAAAAACGTAATTCCCACGAAATGGAGTCACGATCATTTCCTCAAAAACCTCCATCTCTGTTCCGCAGTTTAGCAATTTGCTCGGCACCGTTTATCGCAAGGGGGATCTTATTTTTTCACACGATGGATCCTGCGTCATCAGCCCCGTCGGCAACCGAATCACCATTTACGATCTCAAAAAGTAAGACGACAAATTTCCATATTTCTTGGCCCAAGACCACTTTTTTCCAATTAGTTGAGAATCGTTAAAAAGTTCATTTTGCCGTTCTGCAAAAATTTGGCGTTTTGGCGACAGAAAATGGAGTTTTGACTGTTCCTCTTGACGGAACATAGAAAATGATGAAATTTTTGTTTTTTTCAAATGATTTCCTGTTACGGAACGTGTAGGGAGAATTTTTGCTATTTTTTGGTCGACGATTCAAACGTTTTTTCGTGTTTTCATGAAGAAAAAATGATTTTTGGGGAATTTTTCTTTCAGCAACAAATCCTCGACCCTGCCGGTGGAAAGCAGGTTCAATTATACGACTATGGACCTTTCGCCAAACGGCTACACACTGATAGCGGTCAACGAAGGTATTCCTTTCCCTCAGACTCGGATTTTATTGAATTTTTTTTTTTTTATTCGAATATTTTCTTATGAATTCATTTGAATTTTATTGAATTTTTTTTGTTGTTCCAATTTTTATTAGAATTTTGTTGAATTTTTAAAAAAATTTATTTCAATTTTTGTTTAATTTATTTGAATTTTAGTGATTTTTTGTTTTTATTGAATTTTATTGAATTTTTATTTATTTATTTGAATTTTATTGAATTTTTTATTCATTTATTTGAATTTTCGGATTTTATTCATTTTTATTTGAATTTTTTGATTTTATTTATTTATTCGAATTTTTTTTCAATTTTTTATTCATTTATTTGAATTTTATTGAATTTTTATTTATTTATTTGAATTTTATTGAATTTTGTATTCATTTTCGGATTTTATTCATTTTTATTTGAATTTTTTGATTTTATTCATTTTTATTTCAATTTTTTCGAATTTTTTATTTATTTATTTGAATTTTATTGAATTTTTATTTATTTATTTGAATTTTATTGAATTTTTTCTTCATTTATTTGGATTTTCGGATTTTGTTCATTTTTATTTGAATTTTTTAATTTTATTTATTTATTTCAATTTTTTCGAATTTTTTACTCATTCATTTGAATTTTTATTTATTTATTTGAATTTTATTGAATTTTTTATTCATTTTTTTGGATTTTCGGATTTTATTCATTTTTATTTGAATTTTTTGATTTTATTCATTTTTATTTCAATTTTTTGATTTTATTCATTTATTTCAATTTTTTCGAATTTTTTATTCATTTATTTGAATTTTCGGATTTTATTCATTTTTATTTGATTTTTTTGATTTTATTCATTTATTTCAATTTTTTCGAATTTTTTATTCATTTATTTGAATTTTATTGAATTTTTATTTATTTATTCGAATTTTATTGAATTTTTTATTCATTTATTTGAATTTTCGGATTTTGTTCATTTTTATTTGAATTTTTTGATTTTATTCATTTTTATTTGAATTTTTTCGAATTTTTTATTCATTTATTTGAATTTTTATTTATTTATTTGAATTTTATTGAATTTTTTATTCATTTTTTTGAATTTTCGGATTTTCTGCATTTTTAGTTGAATTTTTTTATTTTATTTATTTATTTGATGAATTATTTGAATTTTCTGAATTTAATGAATTTTTTCGTTGCAGAGGGCGAGGCACACGTCATCAGCATGATCAGCCGAATGGTAATCCACAAATATCGGTTCAAAAGACTGGTCAGAGCTCTGAAGTTTTCCCCGGACGGAAAGCACTTTGCCGTCTGCAAGGAGAACAACGGTCAGTGGGAGAAAACATTTTTTTCAATGTCTCGGCGTCCGATTTCTCGAAAATTCAATTTTTTTGGTCGGAGCAGAATTTTTTTCCGTCTCCGAGACTCGATCTTCGTTGCAAATCGCTTTTTCCTGCTTTTCAGTCTTTATTTTCAACGCTCCTGGCCTGCAGACCGGAGAGTTCAATCCCTTCGTGATGGAGCGAGTTTTCCATGGCGCGACCGACGACACAACTTGTTTGTGCTGGTCCCACGACTCGAAACTTTTGGCTGTCGGCTCCAAAGACACCTCGACCAAATTGTACAGTTTAGAAAAATGGGCCAATTTCAAATCTTACGCTCTTGGCGCACATTCCGACGAAATAATCGGCTGCTACTTCGAGAAAAAAAATTACGACATTTCCACGATTAGCAGGTAATAATTTTTCGTTTCGATAAAAAATCGACAAAAAATACAAATCCAGGACGAATTTTTATTTTTTTCCAATCGAATTTTTTGCAGTAATTTGTCTATAAATTGCGAAAAAAAAAAATCGTTTTTTTTTTTTTAATTTTCAAACGAACCGATTTATTTGCACAAATCGAGGACGAATTTTTATTTTTTTTTTCAATCGAATTTTTTGCAGTAATTTTTCTATAAAATGCGAAAAAAAAAATCGTTTTTTATTTTTTATTTTTAAACGAACCGATTTATTTGCACGAATCGAGGACGAATTTTTATTTTTTTTTCAATCGAATTTTTTGCAGTAATTTTTCTATAAAATGCGAAAAAAAAAATCGTTTTTTTTTTTTTATTTTTAAACGAACCGATTTATTTGCACGAATCGAGGACGAATTTTTATTTNTTTTTTTTTTTTTTTTTTTTTCAAACGAACCGATTTATTTGCACTCACGGGACATTCCTCCGAGGGCAAAGAAAGTCGAACGAACGGAGCGTCGAAAAGTATTTTTTTCTCGTAAAAAATAAAAAAAAGCGTCGAATTTTTTTTTTTCCCTAAAAATCGAATAAAAATTTGTTTTTTTTTTGTTTTTTCTTTCGTGACAGAAACGGACACTTGTGCATCTGGGAATGCACGATCGAACCAGAAGACATGGTCGTTTGGGAGCCGCCGATGAAGCGGGAAAAGGCGAAGGAGAGCGACAGCGAGGACGACGTGGATCTGGACAAAGCTGTAGAAAAAACTGACAAGCAAGTGAAACGCGCGGAACGAAGAAAAACGAAATCTCCCGGTAAATTTTATTTTTTCTTGATTTTTTTTTTTTTTATCGAAAAAAATTGGACGATGAGTTTGAAATTTCGCAGATGACGACGAGGAGACGAACGAACCGGCGAAAACGTGTTTGGCCAAGAAATTGCGGTACAAAAAACTTGCCAAACACTTTTTGGCCGACGAACCCCGGAAATCTGACAGATCCGCGAACGTCACTGCGGCCGCTTATCATCAGGAGACTCGCCTTCTTGTCGTTGGCTTCAGCAACGGAGCATTCTTCTTGTACGAGTTGCCTGACGTCAACATGATCCATTCGCTCAGGTATTTTTCGTCTGCGAGCCTAGAATTTTTTTTTTTTTTATTTTGGAAAGATTTTCATGGGAATTTACATTTTGCGGAGTAAAAATTCAGTAACGTTGAAGCTCGTGTTTCGTTTCTATTTTTTTTCGGTCGTTTTTAACGTTTTGGGGATTTTGTGGGTCTTTTTGACCCGAGTGACAATTTTTTTTCGAAATTCTTGTTTTTTAAAACGTTTTATTGGAAAATTGAAAAATTTTTTTTCGAAATTCTTGTTTTTTAAAACGTTTTATTGGAAAATTGAAAAATTCAACGACTGGAAAAACTATGGAACCTCAAAATAGAATCAATGGAGAGTTTTCCAGAATTTTTTCACATTTTTTTCGCTCCAAATTCGTGAAATATAAATGGCAATCGAGAGTGAATTTATTTTCGAATTTTTATGGTTTTCCAATTCAGTAATTAACCCTCCGTGGATCGTACGGGTCTTTTTGACCCGAGCGACAACTTTTTTTCGAAATTCTTGTTTTTCAAAACATTTTATTTGAAAATTGAAAAATTCAACGACTATAAAAACTATGGGACCTCAAAACAGAATCGATGGAGAGTATTCCAGAATTTTTTCACATTTTTTTCTCTCCAAATTCGTGAAACACAAGTGGCAAACCAGGCTGAATTTATTTTCGAATTTTTACGTTTTTCCAATTCAGTAATTAACCCTCCGTGGATCGTACGGGTCCTTTTGACCCGAGCGACAATTTTTTATCGAAATTCTTGTTTTTCAAAACGTTTCATTTGAAAATTGAAAAATTCAACGACTATAAAAACTGTGGGACCTCAAAGTAGAATCGATGGAGAGTATTCCAGAATTTTTTCACATTTTTTTCTCTCCGAATACGCGAGATACAAGTGGCAGGACGAAAAGGCACCATAAGGTCCGTGGCCCCATGAAAAACCATGGGATCCCCCAAGAGTTTTAAATTTTCCCACTTCAGCAGAAATTTTTCCTCCTTCATTCAGATTTCGAATTTCTATTCATTTTCTGCCATCCCTCGATTAATAATCCTCGGCCCATCGTCGTTTCCTCGAATTTTCGAATTTCCCCCAATTTCCCGACTCGCTGGGCCTGAAATTGGAAATTTTCTCTGGCAGCATATCGAGTCAATGCATTTCCTCGATCGCCTTGAATTCCACCGGCGATTGGATCGCTCTGGGTTGTGCAAAAGTTGGACAACTCTTGGTGTGGGAATGGCAGAGCGAGACTTACGCGATGAAGCAACAAGGTCACAGCAACAACATGAACTGTTTGGCCTACAGTCCGGACGGTCAGTACATCGTGACGGGGGGAGACGACGGAAAAGTCAAAATTTGGAACACCATGACGGGCTTTTGTACCGTCACCTTCAACGAACACAAATCTGCCATTTCGAGCGTTCTTTTCAGCCACAACCGCAAGTTCATCGTCTCTGCCTCTTACGACGGAACTGCCCGAGCCTACGATCTCACGCGATACAGAAATTTCAAAACTTTGACTACTCCACGCCCCGTACAATTTTCTTGCCTCGCTCTCGATTCCAGCGACGAATTCCTCGCTGCCGGAGGCCAAGACTTTTTCGATATTTATCTCTGGAGCATCAAGGTCGGCAGACTCCTCGAGGTAAGACTCGTTCACGTTTTTCCGAGACTTCTCAGAGACTCCGCGAGCTCGTAAACCAAAATTTTCACATTTTTCCATTTTTTGCATCGATTTTGTGAAAGTTTGATTCAAATTTTTGGGGAAATTCTGTGCAAGACGCAGAATATTGTGATTTCGGTAAAATTGGTATGAATCGCTGAACGGGGAGAAATGAAAAAATAGAATTTCGTGGACAAAATTCGCTTTTGGGATTTTTTGAGGATTTTTAGTGAAAATTTGGGAATATTTTCTTGAAAAATCTGTGCGAGTCGAAAAAATTGTGATTTCTACAAAATTCGTGTAAATCGCTAAACAGGGAGAAATAAAAAAATTGAATTTCGTGGAAAAAATTCGATTTTGGGATTTTTTGAGGATTTTTAGTGAAAAGTTGGGAATATTTTCTTGAAAAATCTGTGCGAGTCGAAAAAATTGTGATTTCTACAAAATTTTGCGTAAATCGCTAAACAGGGAGAAATAAAAAAATAGAATTTCGTGGAAAAAATTTGCTTTCGGGATTTTTTGAGGATTTTTAGTGAAAAGTTGGGAATATTTTCTTGAAAAATCTGTGCGAGTCGAAAAAATTGTGATTTCTACAAAATTTGTGTAAATCGCTAAAAAGGGAGAAATAAAAAAATAGAATTTCGTGGACAAAATTCGCTTTTGGGATTTTTTGAGGATTTCTAGTGAAAATTTGGGAATATTTTCTTGAAAAATCTGTACAAGTCAAAAAAATTGTGACTTCTACAAAATTGTTTCGAATTTCTAAACAGAAAAAAATTAAAAAATAGAATTTCACGAACAAAACGCTCTTCCGGAGTTTTTTGAGGATTTTACGTAAAAAAAAAATTGAAAACGCTTCAAAATTTTGGTCCAAAATGTGATTTTTTAAATTTTTAATAAATAATCGTTAAATAAATAATTATTAAATAAATAAATAATTATTAAGTAAATAAAGAATTACCAAATAAATAAATAATTACCAAATAAATAAATAATTACCAAATAAATAAATAATTATTAAATAAATAAATTATTATTAAATAAATAAATAATTATTAAATAAATAATGATTGAATGAATAAAAAAAATGTGAAAATTGTGCAGGTTCTCAGTGGCCACGAAGGTCCAGTGGTTGGTTTGGTTTTCAACCCGAATCCCGCGAGTTCGGCAATGGTTTCGGTGTCCTGGGACAAAACTCTAAAGATTTGGAACGCGATAGAAAAAGGCTCGAGTCACGAAACGATTCAGTTGTCTTCCGATGGTTTGTGCGTCGTTTATAAACCGAACGGCGAAGAAGTTGCGGTTTCTACTCTGGATGGACAAATTTCCTTTTTCGACTGTAAAACTTCAATGCAAACGGGCAGCATCGAAGGCCGCAACGACCTGGGAAGCGGACGATCCGACACTGACCTCATCACCGCCAAAAAGAGTCTCGCAGGAAAGTGAGTGCGAATTTTTACACTTTAATATTTCATTTTTCGTCTCCACACTCCGTCAGCGACGTTTTAGAATTTTTCGCATCGAAAAATAACATTTTCGAGGTCCGAGATCGACAAAAAGCTTCTGGAGATTTTTCTCCATCACTGGGAACCAGAATTTCGTTAAAAACCAGTTGCAGATAATTTTGCCGACGTTTTAGAATTTTTTTCTTTTTTTTTTGAAGATTTATTTATTAAAACGTTTCAGAATTTTTTTTTTTAATGAAAATTAATATTTTGGAGGTCCGAGATCGATAAAAAGCTTCTGGAGATTTTTCTGCATCACTGGGAACCAGAATTTCGTTAAAAACCAGTTGCAGATAATTTTGTCGACGTTTTAGAATTTTTTTCTTTTTTTTTTTACGATTTATTTATTAAAACGTTTCAGAATTTTTTTTTTTTAATGAAAATTAATATTTTGGAGCCCTGAGATCGATAAAAAGCTTCCGGAGATATTTCTGCATCACTGGGAACTGGAATTTCGTAAAAAAAACAATTGCAGATAATTTTGTCGACGTTTTAGAATTTTTTTCGTTTTTTTTCAAGATTTATTCATTAAAAAATAATTTCCAGGACTAAAAGAGTCTCGTAGAAAAGTTGGTGCGCATTTTTACACTTGAATAATTCATTTTTCGTCTTCATGGTCGATTAGGAACGTTTCAGAATTTTTTTTTGACGAACATTAATATTTTGGAGCCCTGAGATCGATAAAAAGCTTGCGGAGATTTTTCTCCATCACTGGGAACCAGAATTTCGTTAAAAACCAATTGCAGATAATTTTGTCGACGTTTTAGAATTTTTTTCTTTTTTTTTTTTTACGATTTATTTATTAAAACGTTTCAGAATTTTTTTTTTTAATGAAAATTAATATTTTGGAGCCCTGAGATCGATAAAAAGCTTCCGGAGATTTTTCTGCATCACTGGGAACTGGAATTTCGTAAAAAAAACAATTGCAGATAATTTTGTCGACGTTTTAGAATTTTTTTCTTTTTTTTTCAAGATTTATTGATTAAAAAATAATTTCCAGGACTAAAAGAGTCTCGTAGAAAAGTTGGTGCGAATTTTTACACTTGAATATTTCATTTTTCGTCTTCACGGTCGATTAAGAACGTTTCAGAATTTTTTTTTGACGAAAATTAATATATTGGAGCCCTGAGATTGATAAAAAGCTTCCGGAGATTTTTCTCCATCACTGGGAACCAAAATTTCGTTAAAAACCAATTGCAGATAATTTTGTCGACGTTTTAGAATTTTTTTCTTTTTTTTTTCACGATTTATTTATCGCAAAATAATTTCCAGGGCTTTCACTACTCTGTGCTACTCAGCGGACGGGAATTGCATAATTGCTGGTGGCCAGTCGAAAAACGTGTGCATCTACAACATCCAGGAATCCGTGCTGTTGAAAAAATTCGAAATAACGCAAAACCGATCGTTCGACGCTGTAGACGTGAGTAATTAGTCACGAGCTTGCTGTTTCATTGCCTCAAATTCTCCGACAGAATTGTCACGAAAATTCGCTTTATCGATCGTTGCAGGATTTTATAAATAGGAGAAAAATGACAGAATTCGGAAACGTGGCTCTGATCGAGGATCGCGAGGAAAGAGAAGGTGGAAAAGTTACACTTCGTTTGCCGGGAGTTCGGAGCGGCGACATGGCCAGTCGGAACATGAAACCGGAAGTCAGAGTCTACAGCCTCCAATTTTCACCGACAGGTACAATTTTTAATTAAATCCAAATTAATCAATTTCATCGACCAATTAAATCAAAACTTAATCAAAAAATTTCCAATTAACTCAATTGCATGTAAATTAACAAATCATGGATCGAATTGAATTAAATCTTGATTAAAAAATTATTGATTAATGAAATTACATCGTTGGCTAATTAAATGATTTATGAATGAATAAATTATTTGCTAATTGAATTGAATGGTAATCAGCAAACTATTAACTAATAAAGTCACATCTTAATTAATAAATTATTGACTAATTAAATTAAATCTAAATCAATAAATAATTAGCTGATTAAATTCAAAATAATTTGATAAACTCAGAAAATTGAATGTTAATTAATAGATTATTGACTAAATTCAATAAAATTCAACAAAATTCCATAAAATTCAATAAAATCCAATAAAATTCAATAAAATTCAATAAAACTCAATAAAATTCGATAAAATTCGATAAAATTCGATAAAATTCAATAAAATGCAATAAAATTCAATAAAATTCAATAAAATTCAATAAAATTCAATAAAATTCAACAAAATTCTATAAAATTCAACTAAATTCCATAAAATTCAATAAAATTCAACAAAATTCGATAAAATGCAACAAAATTCCATAAAATTCAATAAAACTCAATAAAATTTAATGAAATTGAATGAAATTCAATAAAATTCAATAAAATTCAACAAAATTCTATAAAATTCAACAAAATTCAATAAAATCTAATGAAATTGAATAAAATTCAATAAAATTCAATAAAATTCAATAAAATTCGATAAAATTCGATAAAATTCGATAAAATTCGATAAAATGCGATAAAATTCAATAAAAATCAATAAAGCTCAATAAAATTCAATAAAATTGGACAAAATTCAATAAAATTCAATAAAATTCACCAAAATTCAATAAAATTCAATAAAAGTCAATAAAACTCAATAAAACTCAATAAAACTCAATAAAATTCATTAAAATTCAATAAAATGCTATCTAATTTTCGTATTTCCAAAGATTCATCAACTTTTCGTGCTGCTTTTAGGACAAGCTTGGGCAGCTGCCACGACCGAAGGTTTACTAATTTATTCCCTGGAGATGGGCCTCGTTTTCGATCCGTTTCATCTCGAGCTCGGAATTACGCCCGACTCCGTGAGAAATACTTTGCAACAGAAAGAATTTGCAAAAGGTAATGCGAGAAAGTTTCAGCAAAAAAAAAAAAAAAAAAAAAAACAACACAAGAACGTGGGAATAATTTTAATTTTGATTTTTGTTTTTTTTTTTTCAGCTTTGATGATGGCTTTGAGGCTCAACGAAAAAGAACTCATCAGATGTGTCGTCGAAAATATCGCCCATCGAGATAGTAAGTCGAAAGTTTATTCAGTCGCCAAAAAACAATTTTCAAATTTTTTTGAATAAATTTATAAATTTGAGGAATTTTTATATTCGAATAAATTCACAAATTCAATAAATTTTGATTTTTGAATAAATTCAAAATTTCAAAATCAAAAATTATTTCGAATAAATTTACAAAATTCAATAAATCTTTATTTTTGAATAATATTATTTTCTTCTGGAGAGAATTTTCATTGATTGATTTTGTGAACATTTACAGTCGAACTGACGATAATCAACATGCCGGAAATTTACGTCGAGCGACTTTTGGCGTTCTTGGCTTCGGAGCTCGAGAAAACGAGGCACATACATTTTTATCTTATGTGGATCGAAGTTATTTTAACGAGACAGGGACACAAGATGAACACGTCTCTGCAGATGCCGGCTCTGCTGACGGTACAAAAGAATCTGCAAAGGCGGTACGACGACCTCAGTTCCATGTGAGTATGGAAAAAATAATTACAAGAAACATTTCGGACCATTTTCGGCAAAATCGACGATTACAAATACTTATAAATATAAATTTCCGGGAAAAAAATCAAATTTCCCTATTTCTATGAATTTTCGGTCAATTATTCGATGGAATTTAATTTTTAATGAGATTTTCCTAATTTTCATCATTTTTCCGTTGATTTTGAACTTTATGCAATATCGAACTTGCAAGAACAAAAATTTTGGACTATTTTTGGCAAAATCGACGATATTCAAATATTTATAAATATAATTTTCCAGGAAAAAATTCAAATTTCCCTATTTCTATGAATTTTCGGTCAATCATTCGATGGAATTTAATTTTTAAAGACATTTTCCTAATTTTCATCATTTTTCTTTTCGTAGGAACGATTTTGAACTTTAGTCAATATCGAACTTGCAGGAATAAAAATTTCGGACCATTTTTGGCAAAATCGACGATATTTAAATATTTATAAATATAATTTTTTAGAAAAAAAACGAATTTCCCTTTTTCTATGAATTTTCGGTCAATTATTCGATGGAATTTAATTTTTAAAGAGATTTTCCTAATTTTCATCATTTTTCTTTTCGTAGGAACGATTTTGAACTTTAGGCAATTCGAACTTGCAGGAATAAAAATTTTGTACCATTTTTGGCGAAATCGACGATATTCAAATATTTCTAAATATAAATTTCCAGAAAAAAAAAACAAATTTCTCTTTTTCTATGAATTTTCGGTCAATTATTCGATGGAATTTAATTTTCAAGTAGATTTTCCTAATTTTCATTTTTTTTTCGATTTTTTTTTCAACATTCACGATTTCGTTGCAGTTGCGATTTCAACGAATTCACGCTGAGTTACGTAAAGCGAATGGGGGAGCTGGAGAGGAGGTTCAAAAAGGAGGAAGAGAGCGAGGGGGATTCGGACGAATCGTCGATCGAGGAAATGGAAATAGATTAAGGCGACGAAGAGATTTGGCGTTGAGGTTGTATGATCGTTTTTAATAAACTTGTTGTACATAAAATCGAAAAACGTGAAATTGACTCCGCCGCGAAATTCGCTTCGCTGTGAAATATTTCGGATAATTATCGATCGCGTCCTCTAAGACGATTTCTTGAGGAACACGATTGGCCAATAGAGCACAACGAAGAGAGAAAATACTGCGGGAAAGACAACGCGACTGTGAGAATCGATTTTTTTCGAAAGTGCTTTTTTCGTGTGCATCAAAATTTCGGGATCGAGCCAAGCCGTTTGTAAAAGGTGACGACTGCCTGCACGTTTTTTCTTTGGCTGCGTAAGGGACATCGAGTCGTAGTCCCAGATCGACGAACTTTTCTCCATCGAAGCGAGTCTCTGAAAAAATTTATTTATTTTCTTAAATAATCATCGGAAAAAATCGTTTTTTTTAAATTCGATTCGGGAGTTTTAGCAATTTCGACAATTTATCGTTTTTTTTTTGGTGATAATTATCGAACAAATTGTTTTTTTTTGGATTCGATTGGCAAATTTTGGAATTTTTGACGTTTTTATCGTTTTTTTTGCGATAATTATCGAAAAAATTGTTTTTTGGATTCGATTCGAAAGTTTTTCGAGTTTTAGCAATTTTGACGATTTTTTTGGTTGATAATTATTGGAAAAATTGGTTTTTTGGTTTCGATTGACAAATTTCAGAAATTTTGACGTTTTTATCGTTTTTTTTTGTGATAATTATCGAAAAAATTGTTTTTTTGGATTCGATTCCGGAGTTTTAGGAATTTCGACATTTTTTCGTGATTATTATCGGAATGATGGTTTTTCTTCTTATTTTATTGGGAAGTTGAACGAGTTGTAGAAATTTTGTCGTTTTTTTGTTCAAATTTGTTTTTTTTTGCATTCGATTGGCAAATTTTAGAAATTTTGTAGTTTTTATCGTTTTTTTTTGGTGATAATTATCGAAAAAATTGTTTTTTGGATTCGATTCGAAAATTTTTCGAGTTTTAGAAATTTTGACGTTTTTTTTGGTTCATAATTATTGGAAAAATTGGTTTTCTGGATTCGATTGGCAAATTTTAGAAATTTTGACGTTTTTATCGTTTTTTTGGTGATAATTATCGAAAAAAATTGTTTTTTGGATTCGATTCGAAAGTTTTTCGAGTTTTAGAAATGTTGACGATTTTTTTGGTGATAATTATCGAACAAATTGTTTTTTTTTTATTCGATTGACAAATTTTGGAAATTTTGACGTTTTTATCGTTTTTTTTGGTGATAATTATCGAAAAAATTGTTTTTTGGATTCGATTCGAAAATTTTTCGAGTTTTAGAAATTTTGACCATTTTTTTGGTTGATAATCATCGAAAAAATTGTTTTTTGGATTCGATTTGGAAGTTTATCGAGTTGCCAAAATTTTGGACAATCTTTTTGGGTGAATGAGTTGTAGGAATTTTAACGGACCGCGTAATATTGACGAGGCAATGCTAGAGCGTCCATTTCCTGCTGATCACGCAGATCCAAAACTTTCACCACGACAAATTCACCGAGCGCTGCGAATACGAAGAACATACATCCGGCCATCCACAGATCGAGTGCCTAAAAGTTTTCCATAAATTCACAATTTCCTGCTCAAAAATAACGTCCAAGAATTTTTAGTTGCAAAGAAAATTTAAATTTATTTTTCAATTTTTCAATTTTGGCGACAAATTTCTTTTTTTGTGATCGGAAAACTCGAGGAAAAACTGCAGAATTTTCCCCACAGACAAATCTGGAAACGAGAAAAATTCCAGATCGAAATTTTGGTCAGAAAATTTTTCAAGAATTTTTTAAAAACTGCAAATTTTTTTAGAATTTTTCTCTGCAATTAAAAATTCAAACAAAAATAGAAAAAACTTGTGCAGTCACTGCAGTCTGGAATTTTTTACATATTTGCCATCCGCTTTCCGTGTTTTCGTCATGAACTTGTAATAATCTTATCAGACTTATCTGCCTGAACAAATTTCTCGAAATATCGTAACAAGAGAAAATGGGTCGTGACAGAAAATTACGAGAAATGTCTACGAATTTATATTTTTTCTTAATTTCGTGTAAAAATGCGTTTGGCTGTTTTTCGCGTGAGAAGCATTGAGCGGATTTTAAAAAATCCTGCAGCGAACCGAAGCTTGTGACTAAAAGTAGGACACAGATTATTTCCAAACGCGGCGAGAAATTATTTCCGCAAACGCCAGCGACGAATTGGCGATTTTTATTTTTTCTCCTCCTTAAAAAAATCGCCAGCGGTTCAAAAAAACAAATAATTGAAAATCCGGGCCAATGATTTTGAAGGAAATTCCAAAACGAAGAGAATGAGCGGTGGCTGAGATTTTTATCTCGGATAGAAAAAAAGTTACAGCCACTTTAGTGAACTGGCTGAAAAGTTTGAAAATTTCCAAATTTTTACAATTTTTTTTTTTTTTTTTTAACGTTAAGAAAAAAAAACGACATTCATAATTTTTTTCTCAGCTCCGCCCAGACCTCGTGAACGTTTCTGCACATTTTTATACAAAAATTCGAACCGACGAATCGTGTGACGTTAACGACAAGATTTACGCGTTTCCCACGTCCTTATCGCCTTTTTTTCAAACGCCAGAGACAACGAAATATTTCTTACTCTATTCTTATCTTTTTTAAACTCTGGATGGAATCTTGATCGCCGGAGAAATCGTCAACGAGCCACGATAAGAAAAAAGTGAATGAAAAAATAAAAGAATTTTTTTTCTTCCACCGAAACAGATTAACGAGAATGAAAAATAGTCGGAGAAAGTTTAGTGGGTCGTTGCGAAAAATTTCAGGTCGCAATCGCCCTGGAAATAATTTTCGTAATTTTTTCGACAATTTTTGTTTTTTTTTTTTTTTTTTTTCGGTTTCAATTTTTTACTCACTTTGACGTAAGCCACAGGCGGAATGTCGCTCTTGAGGCCGGTGAACATTGTGACGAGGGTGAGCATGCTCGTTACCAAAAGCGTTACTCGACCAGGGATCGCGTCCAGGCCCAACCAGAAGCTGAACCATGAGAGCATCACGACCAAGGTCGATGGTGCAAACGTCTGGATCAGGTGGTGACCTATTTGTCTCTCGAATCGAAAAAAAACGACCAAACGCGAGAAATTGCCTGGAAGGTCGAGAAAACGAGGGAATTTTGATAAATGTTTGTTTTTTTTTCTCTTTTATTCATTTACATAATCGATCAATGGGAGAAACAATTTTTTTGCCAATTTCTGCAGAAAAAAACCGAAGGCGAATGAATTTTTTACGTTTTCCCAATTTTTTGACATTTTTTTATAAATTTTGAGGATTTTTGGAGACACGTCGATGATTTTTCTGCTCGAAACATTTACATCGAAAAATTTCCGAAAAAGATTCGATATTTTTACGATTTTTGATTTTGTTAAATTTTTTTTTCATTTTTTTTGCCAATTTCTGCAGAAAAAAATCGAAGGCGAATGAATTTTTTACGTTTTCCCAAATTTTTGACGTTTTCTTATAAATTTTGAGGATTATTTGAGACACGTCGATGATTTTTCTGCCCGAAACGTTTACATCGAAAAATCTCTTCAAGAGATTCGATATTTTTACGATTTTTGATTTTGTTAAATTTTTTTTTCATTTTTTTGTCAATTTCTGCAGAAAAAAATCGAAGGCGAATGAATTTTTTACGTTTTCCCAAATCTTGGACGTTTTCTTATAAATCTTGAGGATTTTTTGAGAATCGTCGATGATTTTTCTGCTCGAAACGTTTACATCGAAAAATTTCTTCAAGAGATTCGATATTTTTACGATTTTTGATTTTGATAATTTTTTTTTTTCCACTATTTTGGCAACTGACCATTCTTTTCGGGTATGAATCCGCTCGTTTCTTCAACGAGCAACGGTTTTCCAACGTTGTATTGCAAGAGTTTCAATTCAGGGTTCACAGTCACTCCACCATCGCCCCATTTCAATTGCAGTTTTTTGCTGTTGTAAGAAACTGCGAAAAAGAGAATGAAAAGTTTGCAGAAACTCGAAAAGTTGTGACTATGAAAATTTCGTAATTTCCAAAACAGAATTTATAAAATTTTCGACTAAATTGTCATTAAAATTTGATTGCAAATGATCCGAAAGAATCGAAAAAGAAATTGGGAAATCGTCCACAAGGAAAAACCATTTTTTAACGTTATTTTTCTTGCCAATTACGAAATCGAAATTAAAGAAACAAATTTTAATAATTATTTATTTTAAAATTAGCAGAAAATATTAACGAGTGCAATAAAATGTCGAATCCTTAGTGACTCCGGAAGAAACTCGTACGAAACTCGATTTTAGTGGCGTAGGTCTTAATAATATAACGATGTAGCTAACGGTAAAATTTTAAAGCTCGTAACAGCGTGAACGAGCGTTGTGACGGCCTTTGGACGGTAAAGGAAAGGACGAATTCCGTTAGAGGAAGAGATGAATGTAGAAACGTTATAATGGGCCCTCGTACAGCTTCTCACGTTTTTAAAATGATAAACAAACGACATACGTAATAAATCAAAAGACTCACAGCTCTCGATGTAAATGGGACAAACTTGTATGTCCATCGGGTAGAGTTGGAATTCCATTTGACAAGCGACTATCGCGTGCATCCTTGCCGAATATCGTACAGTTTTGTTTCTGTACAGCATCACCGAAGAAAATTTATGAGTCAGAGCTGCAATTTCTAAAGAAGAAAAAATCGTTTAGACTTTTTTTTATTTTTCTTTTAAAAATTTTCATACATTTTTTCATTATTTTTGAAGAATAAAATTTCCTCGAAATGTAATTTTCTAAATTACCAGAGACTTTGGAATTCAAGAAGTATGGATCCGGCTGCCAAACATTTTCGAAAAATTCCGGTGGTAGGGTCACGTAATCATCGCCTTCCTCAAATATATCGTTTGGCATATTTAAACGAGACTCTGTCCAACTTTGTCTCACAAACATGTCCACACTGTCGAGAGAATTATAAAAACTTGTTATTTCTCAGTTTAGCTTTCTTCTAACGGTAGTAGTATTGAATTTTAATTAGCCTCCTTTCCTCAATTGTTACCAGCAATCCGTACGGTATATTTTTTTCAACACATCATTTACTCAAAATTGCATTTAAAAAATTAAAATAAATAGAACAATATTGAAAAATGTTTGAAAATGTTGAAAAATATTTTAAAATATTGAAAAATAGTTGAAAATATTCAAAAATATTTAAAAATAGCCAAAAATATTTTCAAATATTTAAAAATATTCAAAAATATTTGAAAACATTGAAAAATATTTGAAAATATTGAAAAATATTTGAAAATATTGAAAAATATTGAAAAATATTGAAAAATATTGAAAAACACTGAAAAATATTGAAAAATATTGAAAAATATTGAAAAACACTGAAAAATATTGAAAAATATTGAAAAGTATTGGAAAATATTGAAAAATATTGAAAAATATTGAAAAATATTGAAGAGTATTGAAAAACATATGAAAATATTCAAAAATATTTGAAAATATTCAAAAACATTTGAAAATATGCAAAAATATTCAAAAATATTTGAAAGTATTGAAAAATATTTGAAAATATTAAAAAACATTTGAAAATAGTTGAAAATATTTGAAAATTTAAAAATTCAACAAACCCATTTGGTTTGTTTTTCCATAAACTTTTCTGGTCCAGAAAAGAATTATTTTTTCAATAAAAAAGCGAGGATATTGTGTGGACGAATAAAAAAAAAATTGAACCATTAATTTTTTTCGTTTTTTGATTCCAAAATCTTGACACTTTTTGAGAAAAAATAAATTTTCGTTAAAATTTTGTTGATCTAATTAATTATCTTCGTTCCAGATGAAAAATGATTGGAAACTCTTGGAGGCTTGGAAAGGATTGAACGTGCGAGATGGACTCACCGAAAATCCATGTCTTCGACGTTGATGGAATTAATATCAACGACAAAGATGTTGAAGTCAATGACAACGGGGTTTCCGTTGGACGAGGGGGGCCTGATCTCTGAATACACATCTGTCTTTTGTTATGTCATCAACCGTAACAATCGTAACAACTCAGATTTGGAAATTGAAGAGAAAAATGATTTTTAAAAAAGAGAAACGAGACTTGCCTTTGACGTGAGTGTCGGGGACGGAGAAACCCGCTCCGTTGGAGTGATTTCCTTTGTTGAAGGTATTGCTGCGACGAGAAAAAAACGGAGCAGCGACATTTTTTTTTACACGCAGATTAAGGACGTTGTATGGCGACGGTAAAATCTAAATTTTCGTTTTCACTTTTTCTTACATACAAAATGCTTTGCGAGCCCAAGTTCATTAAGAAAAGTTGTTACAAATTGACTAAATAACTGAATACTCCAAATCCAAAATTTTCCGAGGTAATTTGTATTTTTTATATAACAAACAAAATTTCGAAAAAATTTAACGATCGATTTTTTTGAAAAACTAAATAAAGCTTCTTCGATGCCACACAAATGTGTGTGCAAAGTTTGAAGAGGCTTCACCATTTAGAAATCGAAATATTTGATGTTGAAAATTGCAACTTTTAACACACGCTCTTATGGGAAAATACTGAAAATTGTGATTTTTATAAATTTCGAAAAAATTTGACGACCGATTTTTTTGAAAAATTGAATAAAGATTCTTCGATGTCACACAAAAGTGTGTGCAAAGTTTAAAAAGGGTTCACCATTTAGAAATCGGATTATTTAATGTTAAAAATTGCAACTTTTAACAGACACTCTTATGGGAAAATACTGAAAATTGTGTTTTTTATAAATTTCGAAAAAATTTAACGACCGAATTTTTTGAAAAACTGAATAAAGCTTCTTCGACGTTACACAAAAGTGTGTGCAAAGTTTCAAGAGGCTTCACCATTTAGAAATCGAAATATTACATGTTGAAAATTGCAACTTTTAACGCACGCTCTTATGGGAAAATACTGAAAATTGTATTTTTTATAAATTTTGAAAAAATTTAACGATCGATTTTTTTGAAAAATTGAATAAAACTTCTTCGATGTTACACAAAAGTGTGTGCAAAGTTTCAAGAGGCTTCACCATTTAGAAATCGAAATATTAAATGTTGAAAATTGCAACTTTTAACACACGTTCTTACGAGAAACTAGTGAAAATTGCGATTTTTATAAATCTCGACTTCTACATGGCGAAAGCTTTTAAAATTGCGCGAGCTATCAGACGTCACTGTTGTCTTTGTGTGATGGAAATTTGAAGGAATTCTATCGATAGAATATTTTGCATACAAGGTCCTTAAGGAGCGTTGAAATTTGGGGAAATCGAATTACCTGACAGGATCGCCACAGAATATTAAATTAAAACACCAGAGAAAAAAAAGCACCGAAACTTTGGCACGCATTTCGCGAAGCGATTGAAACGATTGAGAGACTAAAGGTCGAGGATGAATCCGAAACAGGGACACCCAGTGCTCGCTGCAGGTTCAAGAGTGCTGTGCACTCTTCTCTTTCGGCGACACACGCCACACACGCCAATTAATTAATCAGTCGGCACTTAAATACAATCTACGCCAATTAAAACTATCATCAGCTCGAACTAAACGATCAAACCTTTTTTTTTCTAACGCAGTTATGCAATCAACCTGAGACATTTTTCTTATTGAGGATTATAAGCTCGCTCCGTAAAATCGGATTCTGAGGAAAAAGAGGTTTTATGGAAAAATGTGAGGGGTTTGGAAAAATATTCAGGAAATATTTATTTTGAAAAAATGGCAAAAAAAATGTCAAAATCCATTTTTTCTGAATTTTTTCAACAAAGATTTCTGTTTTAATTTGGAAAATGGAGAAAAAATGTGAAAATCCATTTTTTGAGGATTTTGGTAAAAAGGTTTCTGTTTTTTTTTTGGAAAATGGAGAAAAAATATCAAAATCCATTTTTTTAGGATTTTTTTGAAAAGATTTCTTTACTGAACGTTTTATTTTGAAAAATGTAGAAAAAAAATGTGAAAATTCATTTTTCTAGGATTTTGGTAATGATATTTCTCTACGTTGGACGTTTTTTTTTTTTGGAAAATGGAGAAAAAAATGTCAAAATCCATTTTTTTAGGATTTTTTCGAAAAGATTTCTTTACTGAACGTTTTATTTTGAAAAATGGAGAAAAATAGTTTCCCCAACGATTTTCATCACAAACGGCACGTGCCCGATCGTTAATGCAATTTTTACGAACTCGTTCCTATAATTTCTTTTCGTATAATTTTCCATAACATTCGCAACGCGAAATAAAAACATCGGAACGGTGCTAAGGACCTCAAGCTGGTATTTGTGCAGCGCATTAAAATTATATTCGACCTCGATCCATCCTCGACCTCGATATCCATTTTTTATTGTTATTCCACGAACGAATAGTCCATTGGCCCGAGTTCCCAGTGACCGGCCATTTCTTTCCAACGAAAAATAATAAAAAAATAAAAAAAATTAAAAATCGCTGCAACGAAAAGTCTCGAGAATTTCGAATTTTCGCAATTTGTTATTTTTTTAATTTTTAGCCTTTTCACTCGTGGGGAATCGTCGATCATCGCGACGACTGAGACGCCACTGACCAACCAGTCGTTCCCGATGAGTTTTGAAAAATTATCGATCATTGAAATTGTTTTTTTTTTCTTCTCGAGTCTAAAAAGTTTTTTAAATTCGTTTCTGACAAAAACTTGAAATCGTTTGATCAATAATTCGATGCTCTTTGTGTTGGATATGTGTCACAAGGATCAGAGATTTCAAACATCCTCGGAGATGACCTCGAAACCAATATAATCGTGTTAGTCAAGCAAGTGCTCGTGAACCTGTGGAGAAAAGCCTCAGCTCAGCATCAGAGACGCGAGAAACCTGTTCTTCCCACGTTTGGAAATGCCACATGCTTCGCGTCGATGCGAGAACGTCGTTTCCATGGTTTTTTTTTCTCATTTCGGAAAAAGGGAAATTTGATAATTAAAAAACAAAAAAATGGATTTTCAGTAAAAAAAAAAAAGAAAAAAACATTTTGATTAAAGTTTTGCGATTTTTATTCAGTTCTAAAATTCGAATCAGCAAAATTGAAATTGTAAATTAAATCAGACGAAATTGGAGTTAAATTCAAATCGCAGAATTTATAAATATTCAAACTTTTAATTCAAAATTCAAAATTTATTAATTTTCGATTTTTTAGGCTCGAGAAAAATCCAGAAAATTCCTAATTAAGAGAAAAATAATTGCATTAAAGTTTTGCGATTGGAATTTCGTTCCAAACTTCAAATCAGAAAAATTGGAATCCTAAATAAAATCAGACCCAATTATAATTTAAAAAAAAACCAAAAAATCAACAATTTTTCCAACTTTTTCTCAAAAATTCAAAAACTCATAAATTTTCGATCTTTCAGGCTCGAGTAAAATCCACAAAATTCCTAATTGACAGAAAAATAATTTCATTAAAGTTTTGCGATTGGAATTTCGTTCCAAACTTGAAATCAGAAAAATTGGAATCCTAAATTAAATCAGACCCAATTGTAATTTAAAAAAAACCAAAAAATCAACAATTTTTCCAACTTTTTCTCAAAAATTCAAAAACTCATAAATTTTCGATCTTCCAGGCTCGAGAAAAATCCACAAAATTCCTAATTAAGCAGCCAACTATTTTTCCCGACCAAAAAAACATTTCTCGAGCTAAAACAATAAATTTCGTAAAGCAAGGCTCGGTAATAATTCCGTTTCTAATTCTGCCAGCCAGGTGGATCGATGGGAAAGAAGGAACAAGTGAGAAAAATTGAAATAAGAGGAAAAACGTGTGCGCGTGTGAGGACGTGGGCACGAGTGACATTGCTGGAATTCATTGGGTCAGTGTTGGCCTGGTACAGTTACTTCTGTTCTACATCTGGCACGTACAGCATCTTCAGAGT
>JBAJMU010000002.1:580162-655519 GCA_037952995.1 Hyposoter didymator | reverse complement strand
TGAAAAAAAAAAAAAATTAAAAAAGAAAAAAAAATCGGCAGTCCTTCGCAAACGATCGGTTTCTTCTCCAACTTGGCGCGATCTCCGGCGAGAGTTTGTGTGCAACAAGTAGTGAAACGGCAATGTGGTCAGACGTGTGATTTCTGCGCGACTCGTCGTCTCCGACGTCCAAGAAAAAAATGAGCTTCTCGTTTCCTCGACGATCGTGAGGGAATTTTTTTTTTTGCAAGCGCAAAATTATCTCACGATTTTTTTTCGCGTTTTGCTTCCTCGTACAGAAAACTATGTGTCGGTGATTTTTTTTTTCTTCCAGTTTTCAATCTTAATGTGTGCAAAATTTCCCAAAACATCGAAAAATCGTTTGTTGAAAAAATGGCCGGATACGCGTGTGTGTGTATGTTCTGGCACTGCGAAATTCAAACGTTTATAACTCGAGAACGGTTCGAGCTACAGGGCTCCCGTTTTGCACAGATATCAATCTACACAAGCTCCTCATTCTCTGAATTTTTTTTTGGAATCGCTAAAAAAATACGAATTCTATGGCGTTTTGAAATTTTCAAAAAAATCTGTCGACGCTCCAACTTCCGCAAATTTCAAGATTCATTACTAATTTTTATTTTTATCAATAGAGTGTCATAATAGGAAGGTTGGTATTGAATTTGGGAAATATCGGTTGAACGGTTTAAATTTTACGATTTTTCGGATTTTCCAAAAATTTGAGTTTTTCGAAAAATCGTCCAGGCGCTTCAATTTTTGCAAATTTTGCAAGATTCTGGGTAAGAGTCTGTACTTCTTATTTACTTTCTAGAAAAGTTGTCGAAATTATTTAAAAAAGAAAAAAAAAACGAATTTTCGGGCATTTTGGGATTTTCAAAAAAAATCTGCCACCGCAAATTTCAAGATTTATTACTAATATTTATTCTTATCAATAGAGTGTCATAATGGGAAGGTTGGTATTGAATTTGGAAAATATCGGTTGAACGGTTTAAATTTTACGATTTTTCCAATTTTACGAAAATTCGAGTTTTTCGAAAAATCGTCCAGGCGCTTCAATTTTTGCAAATTTTGTAAGATTTTGGGTAAGAGTCTGTACTTCTTATTTACTTTCTAGAAAAGTTGTCGAAATTATTTAAAAAAGAAAAAAAAACGAATTTTCGGACATTTTGGAATTTTCAAAAAAAATCTGTCACCGCAAATTTCAAGATTTATTACTAATTCTTTTTTTTATCAATAGAGTATCGTAATAGGAAGGTTGAATAGGAATTTGGGAAATATCGGCTGAACGGTTTAAATTTTACGATTTTTCGAATTTTTCGAAAATCTGAATTTTTTTAAAAATCGTCCAACCGCTCTAATTTTTGCAAATTTTGTAAAATGTTGTGTATAAGTCTGGACTTGCGCTTTACTTTCTAGAAAAGTTGTTGAAATTGTATAATTTAAATGGAAATTCAAAAAACGCTGAAAATTGAAATTTGCAAATTGTTTTTTTTTTTNTTTTTTTTTTTGATGACTCGTTCGCTCGTAATTAATTTTTATGAGCGATCTCTGGGACTAAAGAGAAATTTGCGATCGACGCGTTTATATAAATATACACGGACAAATAAACTTTTCGCTTCGGGTGCAACGAACCGGAAATCGCTATGTTATTAATCGCAACAAGTGAAACCGTGCAAAACGCACGCACCCTCGTCTCCGCGGATCGGCGCGAATGTGCGGTTTCGATCTCGCCGCGATTCGCGAGCAGAGAAAAAAGGCGGAAACTGATATTGTGGAAAGAAAGGGACACGGAGATCGCTCGGAGCGACGGAGCGTGATTCTTGATCGTCTAATGGACGTAATTTGCTCGTTTTTGCTTCGCACTTTCGAGAGCAACGCAGCGTATGCGAAAATTTGTGAAAAACGTCTCGTTCGCGAGTTTTCGTTGATCGGTGGTTCGGAAAGCTGCCGAGTGTCCGGTGAACCGGAAAATGGAACCAGAAGTTTGTTAGAATTTTGAATTTTTCGTGGGAACTCGATTTTCTTATTTTTTTTATTTTTTTTTTGAAAATTATAAAAATCGAAATTTTCGTTTCGTTTTTTGACTCGCTTTGAAAATCTTTTTGGAGCTTTTTTTCGAATCAGTAGGGATTGGGATTTTTGGGAAAAATTAGAAAAATGTGGATTTTTTTTTCCAAAATTTTGGTTTATTGATTTTGAAAATTTCTGGAGCTCGAAAAAATTTTGAAAAATTGAAAAAAAAATCGCAAATTTTGAGTTTTTCGTGAATTTTTTTTTTCTTTGGCATTTTCTTGGAAAAAACTTGCTGCGAGGTTTCGCAAGCGTTCTCGAGGCCTGGGTATCGGGTCCTTGGGCGCCGGGGCTGTTATCGTTGTGAACTTGGCTTCGCGTTGATAAGCCGCGCAATTGGAGGAAAATGGAGGTTGCCAAATACCCGGAGTGCTTAGGCACTGGGTCACCTTGTATTTTAAATGTATTTTTCCGACTAGTTGCTGCAACGTGTTATGCATAAAACAATCGTTAGCCTCTTATTCTTCGGGCATCCATTGAATTTGCCGGAAAAATCGAAACGGACTGAAAAAAAATTGAATTTCGTTGGAGAAACTCAAAATTTTGTCAAAAACGTTCGAATGCACAATTTTTTTTGATAAAAATCAAATTTTTGTCATTCCAAGGGAAGATTTTTCAAAAAGTCTCTTTGGAAAGCAAATTTTTGTTATTCCGATCGTAAATATTTTTGGATAAAAATGAAAATCTGTCCTTCCAAGGGAAGATTTTTCAAAAAATCTCTTTGGAAAGCAAATTTTTGTTATTCCGATCGTAAATATTTTTGGATAAAAATAAAAATTTTGTCACTCCAAGGGAAGATTTTTTGAAAAGTCTCTTTGGAAAGCAAATTTTTGGTATTCCGATCGTAAATATTTTTGGATAAAAATGAAAATTTTGTCATTCCAAGGGAAGATTTTTCAAAAAGTCTCTTTGGAAAGCAAATTTTTGTTATTCCAATCGTAAATATTTTTGGGGAGGCTTTTTGGAAACGAAATTTAACGAAATTTGGTTTTTAGTAAATGTTTTTTTAATTTTTTGTCATTTTAGGCGATGGCGGCCCTTCTCGAACCGGCGACTTCCGTTTTAAGTGATGCTTACGATTATTACTTATGGACGCTCTCTATCGCAGGTATTTTCAACGATATTTCAACGAATCTTCATAAACGCTGATTTCGTTTTAATGGATTTTTAGCAAAATGGCGATTCAAAAAAAAAACGAAATTTTCCAAAATTGTCGTTTTTTTTTAATGAATTAATTGCGAAATGATTTTTTTATCGAGATTTTACTAATTAATGCTGAAAATTTGGATAAAATTTCATGGAAATAAAACAAAAATTGGAATTTGGTTGACTCGTAGACGAGAGAACACGAGGATGGCTCCTCGTCGATTCTCCAATGCCAACCCTCGGCTGGACGGTCCTCTATCTCCTCATCGTATGGGCAGGACCAAAGGTCATGAGAAAACGAAAAGCCTTCAAGCTCACGTGGTTATTAGTGCCCTACAATTTTTCAATGGCGATACTCAACGCATACATCGCGGTCCAGGTAACACGAATATTCAAATTTTCACTATTACAATTTTTTTTTAATTTTTAATTTTCCCAAAAATTAAATTTTTCTGAAAATCATGATTTTTCGAAAATTAATTTTTCTAAAAATTACGTGGTAATCGAAATATTATAACATTTTTCGAAAAATTAAATATTTATCAAAATATCTTTATAAAAATTTGAAAATTTTCTGAAAATAATATTTTTCGAAAAATTAAATATTTATAAAAATTCGAAAAAATTTCTGAAAATTATGTTTTTATTAGAATTTCCATTTTATTAACAAAATTTTCATCCCAATTATAAATAGTTTAGAAATTTCCATGAAAATTGAATTTTTTTGAAAATCTAATTTTTGTAAAACGACAACGAATTTTTTTTTAAATTTCTAGTTGTTCCTCGCCTCGACAAGGTTACGATACAGTTACGTGTGTCAGCCAATAAGACACGTCACGAGGCCTGACGAGATGCTGGTAAGAAACGAAAAAAAAAAATCACAACTATCGAGTTGCATTGAATTTTTAAAATTATTTTTCATCGATTATCTGTAAAAACGAAAATTCTTTAATTTAATTTCGACCAGACATCGTTTCAGCGAGTGATTCAAATTTTTATTGCACACAATACAAATTTTCTAAAATTTTTATTTAAAAATTGCTCAATAATCGTTTTTATGAGTGACTCGATTTTTTTGAAGAAAAATATTCACTTTTGGCGAATTTGATTGACGTGCAATTTTTTTCTTCCCTACAGATCGCGAATGCTGTGTGGTGGTATTATTTCAGCAAATTGCTCGAGTTCTGCGACACCTTGTTTTTCATTTTACGAAAGAAAGACAATCAGTTGAGTTTCCTTCACGTCTATCACCATTCGACCATGTTCTCTTTGTGGTGGATCGGAATAAAATGGGTGCCGAGTGGCTCGAGTGAGTGATTAACAATCCCCCAACTTTTTATCATCGATTCTTAAATTTTTTTTATGAAATTTCGAAAATTTCATAAAATTCGAAACGAATGATCGAAAAAAAAAGTTCGCACGTAGAAACGACGATAAAAAATGTAAAATAAGAAATTTCAGGAAAAAAATGATTTCATTGAATTTCATTGATGAAATTTCGAAAATTTCATCAAATTGGAAACGAGTGATCGAAAAAAAAAAAATTCGCACGTAGAAACGACGATAAAAAATGTAAAATAAGAAATTTCAGGAAAAAAATGATTTCATTGAATTTCATTGATGAAATTTCGAAAATTTCATCAAATTCGAAACGAATGATCGAAAAAAAAAAATTCGCACGTAGAAACGACGATAAAAAATGTAAAATAAGAAATTTCAGGAAAAAAATGATTTCATTGAATTTCATTGATGAAATTTCGAAAATTTCATCAAATTGGAAACGAATGATCGAAAAAAAAAAAATTCGCACGTAGAAACGACGATAAAAAATGTAAAATAAGAAATTTCAGGAAAAAAATGATTTCATTGAATTTCATTGATGAAATTTCGAAAATTTCATCAAATTGGAAACGAATGATCGAAAAAAAAAAAAAAACGTAAAAACGAGGATAAAAAATGTGAAATAATTGGTCGAAGAAATTTCGGGACCAAAATGATTTTTATTAAAACTTTTGTTACAGCTTTCTTGCCAGCGATGGTAAACAGTTTCATCCACGTGTTGATGTACTCGTACTACGCATTGTCAGCATTTGGACCAGCGATATCGAAGTACCTTTGGTGGAAGAAATACCTGACGATTTTGCAGCTGATCCAATTCACATCGGCCCTGATCCTGGGAATAAATGGAATTCGTTCGGGTTGTGATTTTCCATTGTGGATGCAATACGCTCTCGTTTTCTACATGATTTCGTTCATCGTACTGTTCGGCAACTTTTACGCAAAGGCCTACATCGCCAAGGTGAGTTTTTCGATATTTTTCAATTCCACCCCTTGGAGTACACACTGGGTCAATTTGACCCGAAATTTTTTTTACGCAAACGAAAAGCAAATGCCAAAACAGTCGTTGCCGTTGAATACGAAGCAAACGGTGGAAAAAAAAAAATTCCGGGTCAATTTGACCCAGTGTGTACTCTGAAGGGTTAATTGTATTTAAACAAACGACGAATCGATAATATCGAGATAAAACACTCGAGTTTACTGGAAACCGAATGGAAATAATTTAAAAATAATAATTAATTCGAATAACTAATTAGTTATTGAATTTTCGAATTAATTAATTAATTCGAATTAATAATTAATAATCAAATTATGGAAATAATTAATTATTCGAATTGATAATTAAAAATTAAATTATCGAAACAATTAATTAATTCGAATAAATAATTAATAATCAAATTATCGAAAGAATTAATTAATTCGAATAAATAATTAAATATCAAATTTTCGAAATAATTAATTATTCAAATAAATAATTAAAAATTAAATTATCGAAATAATTAATTATTCAAACAAATAATTAATAATTAAATTATCGAAATAATTAATTAATTCGAATAAATAATTAAAAATCAAATTTTCGAAATAATTAATTATTCGAAGAAATAATGAATAATTCAATTATCAAAATAATTAATTAATTCGAATAAATAATTAACAATGAAATTATCGAAAGAATGAATTTATCGATTTTTGTTCGATTATCCAAAGGGCAAACAAGCTTACGAACGAAGAGCACAGAACAAAGCGAGAGAAGCCGCGAAAGAGGAAGCAAACAAGCAGTCGAAGAAGAATGGAACGGCGAACGGAAAGTCGCTGAACGGTTACGCGAATGGCTCGTCAGTTGGAGCGAAGAAGATCCAATGATCGTCGAGGACGGACCGCGAGCCAGGAACTAGGGATTGGTCGTCGCTCTAGACTCTAGGATTGGAGGACCGAAGGGAAAGAACGAAATGCCGCGCGCCAGTGCGTCAAGAGCGACAAGCCGTGATTGCAAATGAAAAAACAAACAAAACAAAACAAAAGAAAACAAAGACTCGGACGCTACGAAACAATTGCTCTCACTTTTTCACAAGAAATTTCGACGACCATGATTTCTCTTTTAATTTGTGTTCTCCGAGAAAAAAAAAAGAAGAGGCTCGAAAAATTCGCTTCCGAGCGAGCGCCTCGCGTTGTGAAATCGCGCGCACGTAATTTTTAAGAATCTCACAGACAAACAACACGATCCAACTATTCGAGGAGAAAGTGAAAAGAGATAAAAAAATAAAAAAAGGAACGAGTGTGTCTCGTCGCTTTTGACGTCCGGTCCAACGAAAAAAACAAACAAATGCCCGCGACGTTGTACAAAGCACAAAACTGTAGAATTTTATACACTGAAGAAATAGAAGAAAAAAAAACGCGAAAAGAGAAGACAAGAAAAAAAAAACAACGCAATCTTCGCACGGCACCGTATTCTCAGGTTCTCCCGGAATTGTTTAAATTATTTAGCGCGAACTGGTCGCTCAGTCGCATCCAAAAAATAGTACGTTCGAAAAAAAAAAAATATTTCTTCAATAAGATTGAAGAAAGTTTTGGGTGACGCGACATAATATCACATGCACGTGATGTTACTTGCTGAAAATATCACAAGATCTCATCACCTCGAATAATATCACAGTCAAAATATCACTTAAATAAATATCACAAACGAGAAGAATTTTATTTTATTTAAGGACGTCGTATGCTAATTTTCTATCGATGGGATTTCTTCAAATTTCCACCACACAAAGAGAACAGTGACATTTAATAGCTCGCGCAATTTTAAGAGGTTGCCCCATGTTGCAGTCGAGATATTTATTTATAAAAATGACAATTTTCAGTAGTTTCCCATAAGAGCGTGTGTTAAAAGTTGCAATTTTCAACATTTAATATTTCGATTTCCAAATGGTGAAGCCTCTTGAAACTTTGCACACACTTTTGTGTAACATCGAAGAAGCTTTATTCAATTTTTCAAAAAAATCGGTCGTTAAATTTTTTCGAAATTTATAAAAATCACAATTTTCAGAATTTTCTCACAAGAGCGTGTGTTAAAAGTTGCAATTTTCACCATTTAATATTTCGATTTCTAAATGGTGGAGCCTCTTGAAACTTTGCATACACTTTTGTGCAACATCGAAGAAGCTTTATTTAATTTTTTTAAAAAATCGGTCGTTAAATTTTTTCGAAATTTATAAAAAACACAATTTTCAGTATTTTCCCGTAAGAGTGTGTGTTAAAAGTTGCGATTTTCAACATTAAATATTTCGATTTCTAGATGGTGAAGCCTCTTGAAACTTTGCACACACTTTTGTGTAACATCGGAGAAGCTTTATTCAATTTTTCAAAAAAATCGGTCGTTAAATTTTTTCGAAATTTATAAAAATCACAATTTTCAGAAGTTTCCCATAAGAGCGTGTGTTAAAAGTTGCAATTTTCAACATTTAATATTCGATGTCTAAATGGTGAAGCTTCTTAAAACTTTGCACACACTTTTGTGTAACATCGAAGAAGCTTTATTTAATTTTTCAAAAAAATCGGTCGTCAAATTTTTTCGAAATTTTGTTTGTTATATAAAAAATACAAATTACCTCGGAAAATCTTGGATTTGGATTATGTTGTTCTTCAGTCAATTTGTAACAACTTTTCTTAACGAACTTGGGCTCGAAAAGCATTTTGTATGCAAGAAAAACTGAAAACACAAATTTAGATTTGACCGTCGCGATACAACGTCCTTAATAAAAATGTACAACGTTCTCAAACGAATGGCCCTGGCCCACACATAAATGTGACAAAAAATATCACAAACCAGAAGAATTTTATATCATTTTATTTATTTTTGTTTGTTCGTAATATTTGTTTGTAAAATTAAAGCGTATGATATTTGGACGTGTGATATATTTGTGTGTTGGATATATTTGTCTGTGATATGGTGTCGTAGAACCGGAAGTAGAGCTGCCTCGGGTAATCATGAAATTTCGATCGATATCGAAATATTTAAATAACTGTTTATTTATTTGTGAACCAATCGATTTGCTCTCATTGCCTCGGAGCTTGATTTTTATATTTATTTTTCTTGTTGTAAAAAAAGCGATAATTGAATTTTTTTTTCCTGTGACTACGATTTTCATTATTTCCTCGTAATTTTTAACATTTTTCCCTTTTTTTTCTCTAGAAATCGAAGAATTATAGAATTTTTATTTTTTCACGTCGAAATATTTTTGTTTCTTCATATTTTTCGATCAACCTAACCTAAAAATTTAGCTCCTGGAAATTTCTACTTTATTTATCGTTTTTTTCGAACAAATAATTGTGCCCGTCCGGAGAACGGAGCAAGATTAGATAAGCGCTATTTTTTGGTGTCGACTGTTGAACCAGCGATCATGAAAAAGTGTGTGGAGCGAGAGAATGGAAGAAAAATAAAAAGTGAAGATTTTGTTGTAGGAAGCGCGCGAATCGCAATGGCCGTGTGATAATTCATTACGAACGATGAGGTTATTTTTTAAACTGGTTTTGCACAAAAATTCGTAGTAGAAAAATAGAAACTGGACGATTGTTTAACGTTGAAAAGTGCGAGGGAGCCTCGTACCACGTTTTCTGTATTTTTCGTTTGCGATCGCGCGTCAAAAAACTGAAAAAAACGTGCGATCGATTCCTAACCTCAAATATTTCTTCTCCCCGCGCTATGCCGTCACGTTTTTACGGGGAAATCCGTGCGACAACAATAATACGAGAAACGAAAGAACTGATTCACCTCTAGCCTCGCAACGAGATAGAAAAATCGTGGTAGAGAAAAAATTGGGGAGAAACAAAAAAGAAGAAACTTTAGAGAAATAATGCGACAAATTCGTAGATTTTCAGACGCCGCGGAAGAAACAAACATGGCAGCCGATTAGCGGTTTTTATTCTTTACCATTTTACCGAGTCTTTTTCCATAAAAAACAATTTTTCTACGACATTTAACCAAAAACAACGTACAAAGAACTTATAGTCATGAGAATCAGAAGAAAATAGCGAAAAGAAGAAACGAACGAAGTGGAAGAAACTGCAGGAGTTTGGAGTCTTTTTTTTTACTACTGCGCTAATCTTTTCCCCGGAAGTGGACATGAACTTTTTCAAAACAATTTGTTGTTTTTCTTCATTTTTTTTTATTTTCACAAATTCCAACTTTTTCCGCTGCGTTTTCGGTGCAAAATTAATTCGGAAATTGTACAAGTCAGAAAAATAGAACTGAAGAGTTTTTCGCTCCTGCTCGGTAACGGATTTCATCGGAAGAAAATCCTGGAACCGGAAGTTGAGCGCACACGCGATCTCGATTTCGATCGATGTACTGGACGCTCATTTCCTCCCCAACATTTTAGGCAATTAAGTATTGTTATTAAGTTTATTATTATTACATTATCGCAGTGTAACGAATATTGGAATTGTTATAAAAAAAAGAAACAACAATGTTGTTGAACAATGAGTGCAAAAATTGTTGTTGGCTCACTTTTTTTCTGGGCAGTCTCGATTTTCAGGAAAGAAGAAAAATGGATGATTCAGTCGCGATTTCTAAGCACGACGACGGCGAGCCAAACGGAGCAAGTTCTCGCGATGTGTTTTTGGACTCGAGAGACAATGGCGAATTCGACAGGTCCAGAGATGGCGTGAATCTTGGTGGATAAAAGTCGATCGGCGAGTTGGTTGAGGGATTCGCGACGGAGATTGAGGACGAAGCCGTGCATGTGATAAGCGCGATAGAGTTGTCGCAATTCTTTTTTATCCGGATGATTGTCCGTGCGATTGTTGAATTTTCCGAGATAATTGCGAATTACTGTGATGGCGTGACGATTGAAAATCGTTGTCAATGCGAGATCGACGCGCCATTCCGACAACTTCTCACGAAGATGACGCTCCATCTCCAAATTCATATCTTCGTTCTCCGGCGCCGGTTCACCCAGCTCGAGAACTTGAACTTCTCGATTTAGCGAACCGGCTGCCAACGCCGATGAGCAATTTGGCAGGGGCTGCCAATCCTTGTTGGATTTTGGATTGAAACGCAAATTAAATGGCACTGTTGTTGATTTTTGCATATTTTTCCAAATCTGTGGAAAACATTTCGGTCTTTTCATTTGTTTCTTTTTTTTTTTATTTAATTTAATTTTTTTCGAATTCTTTCGATCGAATTCTAGCATTTTTTTAAAATTCTATTTGCTCCTGTTGATTTGTTGCATAATTTTCTAAATCTGTGGAGAAAATTGCGCTCTTTTCATTTGTTTCTTTTTTTTTAAATTTAATTCAATTTTTTTTATTTTTCTGGATCGAATTCTAACGTTTTTAAAAAATTCTATTTGCTCCTGTTGATTTGTTGCATATTTTTTTCAAATCTGAGGAAAAAATTTCAGTCTTTTTATTTGTTACTTTTTCTGGAACCAATTCTAGCATTGTGAAAAAAAAAAATTTGCTCCAGTTGATTTTTGTAAATTTTTCTGAATCCGAGGAGAAATTATATTTTTCGATTTTTATTCGTTTTGCGTAGTTTTTTAAATCATCGAAGAAATACTTACATTCTGATGATTGATTATTCGTGAGGATTTGATCAAGGAACATCGACTGTCTCCAAAATCGTAATTTTCCCCGTTCTCAGGGTCCCACAACAACGGCGAGGTGCCTTTATCGTCGAAGGACACGACGAACGATGCCCATTTCCTTGCCTGCGATGATCCTACGATCAGGAAAATAATTCACGTTCAAATTCAATTAAAAAAAAAAATTTTAAGTAAGGAAAATTATTCTAAATAATTCGAATAATTTTAATTAATAATTATTCAATTATTATTATTATTTCTTAGAAAATAATAATTCCCAATAAAAATTTTCACCAAAATGATGAAAAAATAAGAAGCAGCGGTGGAAAAATCGTTTTGAATTTTTTTTACCGATTAAAACGTAAGCATCCAGGCCCAATCCTTGCAAAAGCGTGGCGAGTAGAGCAGCACGTCCGTAGTCATCGATTTTATTGAGTTTCAAAGCCTGTCTCGGAGGCAAGGGTCCATAGTGGCTGGGCAAAGGGTTCAGGAGCATCGTCAGTTTGGCACAATCCTCAGGGCTCTCTGTGCCAGGGATTTTGTAAGGAAGAGCCATGCATCGTTGGATCGATTTGGCCAGCACGTCCGAGGAACTCGTGTCCGCAGATTTAACGAGATTTCCTGGACGTTCGATTTTCATGAGGATGTAGATTCTCGTGTAAGATCGTACGGGGCTCGCCTGGACGTAGCCGAACCGTAGGATCGGACTGGAGAGTGGCGAGAGGCCGATCCAACGCTCGAACTCTTGGTAATTTCGATGAAATTCGAGCGGAATCGTCGCGTCCCCGAGCCATTGCGAACCCCAAATGGGATGTTGATCGAAAAGCGAAAATTTAACGATTTGCTCGTTGCTCTGTCTCGACACAGCAAACTCCACCGTTTGCTGCCAAACCGGAGCAGGACCCTCCGCCACCGAAGTCGATTTTGACTCCGTTCCCCAATGGATTTGGACCAGCGGCTGGACCAAAGCGGATTCTTCTCTTACGGGAACTTCCACCGCCCGCAGCACCGTCACAGTCAGAATTTCTTGTCTGCCTGTGCGGAGCTTGTGGGCGTTGGTGCCGGAGGACGGTCTCAGGGGCCGGCGCGCCTGGAACCATTTCCCTAGGGACAAACCCACGAGGGACAAGGTCAGCGGCTCCGAGACAACCACGTCCGGAGGCTTCAGCATTTCTTCCTTTTTTTTTTTCACTCCGATCTCTTGGGATTCTGTTTTAAAAACGAGAGCCGGATCGATGAGAAAAAAGTGATCGGGCGGTGCGTTTTCTTCCATTTTTCTGGACGCCGAGGCCAAAGAATTTGGTATTTCTTCCTCGGCGTCCCCTGCCGAGTGCGAACCAGCCGAACCGTCCTCCGGCTCAGAATCTCTCGAACTCAAACTCAAAGTACAAGTCACCGTGCCGGAGTGAATTCTCCCGATGCCGTCGAGGATGGAAAAATCGATTCTAGCTTTTTTGTTCTTTACGCAAGTCTCCGGCAGCGGCAAAGGAAGTTTGCTGCACGTTCCTTCGCGCGAGTGAACCAGGACAGAAAAATTGCTGGACTCGTGGTTTTCTTTGTAGAGAACTTTGTAGAGTTTCCTGTTGAACGGGCTGCACGATTTGCACACGATTTTGTCTCTGAACAAAATCGAGACGGCGGAGATCTCGATCGGGGCTTGGGAGCCGTTGAAACTTGGGTGGATTTTTACTTCTCGCACGCCGATTTCCAGCAACTTCTTGCGGGGCTTTGGCGTCGATTCGACGACGATTTTTCTCAGGCTTTCCAAGTAATAGGGCTTCACGATGTTGCTGGTCAAGGGACCGTCCGGCGGGACGTAGAGACCGCCGCTCGCAGACTCTTCTTCGCTTATGGGAGTCTGCGGATTCACGTGTTCCCAACGGACTACCGTTTCGACGCCAATGTCTTCTTCGATTTTGGGATACGCGTAGGAAATATTAAAATTTATAGGTTTTTTGGGCTCGACGCGCGGAGAGCCGATCACAAAATCGATGCTTCTCGACGACATGATCGTCGTGAAGCTAAAAACTTGCTCGTGTGACAAAAAGGACGAATCAGGTTCGAAAAATCGCTGGGAAAAACGTGGGAGCGCGAAAATCGACAAGATTTGACTTTTGAAGGTGACGATCGCGCGAGTATGACCTTGAGGCATTCATAGTTTACGTGAATCTTCACGGAGGCGAGCGACAAATCATTGCGGTCCATGCAAATGAATAATAATGGGAAGAAACTTCGGAACAGATACGTACACCATGTTTCTGTTCGTCGTCACGACTCGGGGAATCCCAATCGGAATCTTCCGATCAAAACGACTTTTTCTGCCATGAGGGAAAATTGTTGTAACGTATCGCCGTTTTGTCGCGCACTTGGGTCTCGAATCGACGTTTGTTGCACTAAAACTTTGTGGATTCTCGGCCCACGCCATGGTATCGATGGAAACGACGTTTATAAACACTGGAAAGCATGCTCGTTGCCTAGCAACCGGAGATTTTCTCCGCGGCGCCTTTTTTATCAAGTTTTAAAAGAAACTCGAGACTCGGTCGGTAAATGCTCGGTCGGTAATGCAGTTTGTGCTGTCTCGTAAATTCCTGTGCGTGTTTCTGCACGCCACCGCTTTTTCGTGGCGATCTATATACAGTTTTTCACAAAATTGGGAAAGATCGCGGTTCTTGGTGGATTTGTGACCTCCGTGGGTATTTGTATTGACGTTGACTGCTCTGACACCTCGAACGTTTGACGTTAATTTACGTGAAAAAAGGGGTGTTTCCGACAAGGACTCGTTCGTTTCGGTTGAAAGTTTCTTTTCCACTTTTCGTGCAAAACTCGACAGGACTTGGTAAGTAATAAGATAAACGTTCCTTTTATTTCGCGTCGTGAATCGCGAGTTGAAACTTTGTGCTCCGTTCCTCGCTGAGAGTTTCCCGTACGTCGATCGTTCGGACGACAACACCGAATGCGAATCGAACGAAAAAACTCGATCTAAATATTTTTTCTACGCGTTAACGAAACTCGCCATTGATGTTTCCACGCTCTCGGCACGAGAGAGACGTCGAATCGAGTCTCTAATCTGCTTTTTTGCTGCACCATTTTTCCTCGTCCTCCGAAAAACCTCCGGATTCTTATTCTAACCTAAAAATCGCTTTTCCTCACGATTTTGTTGCTCAAAATTCAGAAAAAAAAATGGACGCATTTGGAGACAATTTCACTAGCGAACAGGAAGTTGATCCTGTGGCAGAATTCGTCGCTCGGGAGCAGGATCAATTGGCAGGATTAGAAGATGAAATCCCTCCTGTCGCTATGTCCGTCGCTGCCACTGCGCCCGCTGTCGAAGGTAATTCTCGAAATTACGAAATTATCCATAAAATTTCTGAAAAAATTAGGAATTTCGTTTTCGATCATATTTTCAACAAATATTTCGTTTTTTTTTGGAAGACGATATTTCTAGTGCGTTCGGCAACATGAAAACGACTGGCGGCGATTCCGAAGGAAGCTTCGAAATGATCAACACCATCGGTCAACCGACGGAGCCGTCGCTGCCTTCCAGCGGTAATTACAAAAATTCCAGAAAACAAAAAAAACTCACGGCCGTTCCGATTTCATTTTTGTCCCCGATTTTTACATTTTTTTCGATAAATCGTGCTCGCGCAGAGCTCGCAAGTTTTTTAGGCTAACAAAACAGTGAATAATCGTTGCGGAATCTCGAATTCACAGAGACGACTCCGCCGGTGACACAAGTCAGAGAGGAGCCTGAGAAAATCCGTAAGTGGAGGGAAGAGCAAATGACGAGACTGGAGCAAAAAGGTGAGGATTTTTGAGACACGCAACTTTCTCTAGAGATGAATTTTCTCCTAGAGACTTGGTAAAAAAAAATTCACTGAAAAATTTTCCTTTTTTCTTGAAAAAATGTTGTTTCAATTTTTTTTCTTCATTTTTACGATTTTTGGTGAGAAAATCGAGGAAAAAAAAACTTTGAAGAAAACGCAGACTCGGTAGAATGTTTTTTTTTCAAAAACTGTTTTTAATTTTTTCGAAAAAAGTGATTTTGAATTTTCCGAATTTTTGGATCACTCGAAAAAAGTGATTTTCGCAAAACGATTAGAATTTTTTCTCCAAATGGAAAATTTGAAAAATAAAAAAAAAAAGGAATCTTGAACGATTCGCGAAATTTGATTGATTTTTCGAAAGATGCCGAAGAGGAAAAGAAAAAGGAGGAATGGAAAGAGGCTGCGAAGAAGGAACTGGAAGAATGGTACAAACATCATGCGGAGACGACGAGCAAAACAAAAGCAACCAACAGGTAGAGTAGAAATTTTCAATTATGAAAAAAAAATCATTTACGTGTTTTTGTTTCGTTTGTCTGTTTTTTTTTGAGCGCCTTCGCCGCTAACGTCACGCAATTTGTTGAGTTTATTTTATTTTCAATTACCATCTCAGGAGAGCGATTTTTACCTCCGTCAAATATTTCTATATCGAGAATCGCGCCAGCGGCTCGACGCCAAGTTTAAAAGAAAAATCGTTGCGCGAGCCTGCCGCACTCTTATATACAGTAAAATAGGGGTTTTATGACGTCACAGAAACTTTGAATCGATTTTACGGAAAAACGGGGCAACAGAAAAATTTCATATTAGATTTGAATTTTCTTTCATTTTTTATATATATATATACAAATTATTCTCATTCTGCTTCTTAGGGAATCAGCCAAGTAAGTTTTAAACGAAGGAAAATATTTTTATCTATTAGCATGCCACATCGCACCACACACTCGAGTTCAGTGTTTTCCAATTTATTTTTTTATTTTCTATTTTTTTCGTTTTCTTCGAAATTGACGTTTCTGGTAGGGGTGTGCGAATATTTGAAAACTTCGAATAATCGGCATCAAATCGAATCGAATTGTTTGATTCGAATTTCAAACCGAATATTCGATTTTTTCGAGTATTCGATTATTTTTCGAATATTCGATTTTTTTTCGAATATTCGATTTTCTTTCGAATATTCGATTTTCTTTCGAATATTCAAATATTTGAAAATTTAAGAAATACTTGAAAATTGCTCGAATATTCTATTCGAAAATCGAATTGAAAATTCATCAAATATTCGGAAATTTATCGAATACTCGAAAATTCGTCGAATATTCGATTCAAAAATCGAATATTCGACTAAAAAATCGAATATTCGATTCGAAAATCGAATCGAATTTCAATATTCGATTCGATTCGATTCGATCACTATTCGCACACCCCTAGTTTCTGGCTTGACGTTTGCACGTGAAGTTGAAAACGTGAAAACGATGTTGGAAAATTGGACATTTCTGTGGATCTTTCCATCGGGATCATTCCAAGCTTTTAGCCATTAGCTGCAACGTGGCAATGCCAAAAACATCGCGTTCTAATTTATTGTTTTTTTTTTCTACTTTTCGTGCCTTCATTACTCGCCTTTGCCATTTTTTTGTCGTTTTGTCACTTTTACGCGCTCTCGCTGTAGACAGTTTTGTCATGCTGTAGCAATCACAAGATTAAACTATTTTACACATTGGAAATAAATGCTCGACGTAGTCTCTGAAAACAACGAAAAACCCCACGACACTTTGCGACACGAATATCGTCATTTCGATTTTTTTTTCCAATTTCTTGAAAGCAATGAAAATGCAGAAAAAAAATCATTTTTCTGGAGCAACGATAACTCGTTATCGCAACACGCCAATTATGGCTTGAGAAAAATGACAAAAACAGCAGAAAAAGTTGATGAAAATTAAAAAAATGAATATAGAAAAAAAAATTATTCAAGCAAATCACACAAGACACATCGCGGAGACAATGATCAAATTTGCACCGAACACTACAGTCGAAACATTGAATAAATTAGAGATTTTGTTTGAAAATTCTATTTGGACCGTAAGAGTAGAAAGAAATGAGAGTAGACGTTGAATTGAAATGATTGCAAGTTAGAGAGAAAGACTTGGTCGTTAAGGACGTTGAATGAGAAATTTTATTTTATTTTACACCATACAACGTCCGTAATTTTTTTTTTTTAATTTATAAAAATCACAATTTTCAGAATTTTCTCATAAGAGCGTGTGTTAAAAGTTGCAATTTTCAACATTAAATATTTCGATTTCTAAACGGTGAAGCCTCTTAAAACTTTGCATACACTTTTGTGTAACATCGAAGAAGCTTTATTTAATTTTTCAAAAAAATCGGTCGTTAACTTTTTTCGAAATTTATAAAAAACACAATTTTCAGTATTTTCTCATAAGAGCGTGTGTTAAAAGTTGCAATTTTCATCATTAAATATTTCGATTTCTAAACGGTGAAGCCTCTTAAAACTTTGCATACACTTTTGTGTAACATCGAAGAAGCTTTGTTTAATTTTTCAAAAAAATCAGTCGTTAAATTTTTTCGAAATTTATAAAAATCACAATTTTCAGAATTTTCTCATAAGAGCGTGTGTTAAAAGTTGCAATTTTCAACATTTAATATTTCGATTTCTAAACGGTGAAGCCTCTTGAAACTTTGCGCACACTTTTGTGCAACATCAAAGAAGCTTTATTCAGTTTTTCAAAAAAAACGGTCGTCAAATTTTTTCGAAATTTATAAAAATCATAATTTTCAGAATTTTCTCATAAGAGCGTGTGTTAAAAGTTGCAATTTTCAACATTAAATATTTCGATTTCTAAACGGTGAAGTCTCTTAAAACTTTGCACACACTTTCGTGTAACATCGAGGAAGCTTCATTCAGTTTTTCAAAAAAATCGGTCGTCAAATTTTTTCGAAATTTTGTTTATTGTATAAAAAATACAAATAACCTCGGAAAATCTTGGATTTGGAGTATGTTGTTCTTTAGTCCATGAGTAACAACTTTTCTCAACGAACTTGGGCTCGCAAAGCATTTTTTATGCTCGAAAAACCGAAACACACAAATTTAGATTCGACTGTCGCCATACAACGTCCTTAATGAAGAAGATTGTGAGATTTTTAGCTTGAACCGTGTAAAATGAGCATGACGAAGAGACGATTACGTACGTGTACTGAATTCTCATAATTTCGACTGTCGAGCGCTATATAAATGTTATGTTAGTTATTGCACTTGGCATGCTTACGCATCTTGTATCACCGATTCGGTGTTATCAATAGGAACGCGGAGAAGCAATTCGTAGCGGAAGCGGACGAAGTAGAGCCTGGAACAGAATGGGAAAGGATTGCAAAGCTCTGCGACTTCAACCCGAAGTCGTCGAGAACCTCGAAAGACGTATCACGGATGCGATCGATTATTCTCCAGCTGAAGCAAACGCCACCGGCCCCGGTCAACGCTTGAACGTCAGATCGATGACAAATTTACCATTTAAAAAATATTTCCATGGGAAGAACGTTGTTGATATTGTATGTTACTGATGCCCGCGCGCGGGACTCTAAACATTCGAAATTATCGTTAATAGGATTCAAAGTGAAGCAAAAAAAAAAAAATGATAAAAAAAAAGATACAAAAATGCAGCATTCGATGTCATTTTCCTTCGTTCCAATCTGTAATGTTATTGTGAATAAAGTTTAATGTGAAACTAGGCGAAGAAGATTTCTTGGCTACCGTGATTTTTGATGTGACGAGGCACGGTCTGAGAATAATGAGCGAATAAAAAGGTGATCCAAGTGGGACTCGATCCGGGGACCCTCGGACTGTGAATCCAGAGCGCTAACCACTGCGCTACGGATACCTCTATTTCTTCCATTAGTGCCAGACCGTCACATTGTTAAAAAAAAAAGAAATCGCCAAATGCATGAAACTCTACACGACAAAATTGTGTTTGTGCCCTTTCCATACAAAGAACACTCGTGCTCGTCGATTGCGTTCCTGGATGATTTTTTATTCGCTTTTTTCGCGAAAAAATCGATTTAAAAACTTCGACCCTGAGATGCCGGATCAGAAACGCGTTTTCGTAGATCTACCGATTCGAGGCGATGCAGGGAATCCCCCTGCGTGTCCTCAGCTTGTGGCTGATGACTTATCGACACTCGGTCGATAATTTTCGACGTCTCGCTCTCCTCGGTCGGTAACTGCCGATGTCTCTTATCGCTCTGTCGATAATTGCAGAAGTCTGCTTCTCGACGGGTAATCAAGCGAATCCAACTTTCGTATAAGAGAAAAAACGTCCATGGCAGTAAAGAAATGTAAATCTCACACAAACATCACAAAATATCTCGTTTTTCATCTCGAACTGCCACGAGGCTGGCTACGGACATTTTTCTCGCGCGTATTTTGCATACCGCATGTTCAAATGCACCGCCCTTCTCGCCACGTTGCCTCATAGCCACGCCTCNCGATTAATCGGCCAGAAAATAAATCGACAAAATATAATCGATTATTCGAACAATAGTATCGGTACAATCGATTAATCGAAAATAATCGCCCATCCCTAAGTCGCCCATCTAATGCAGTGCTGAGTTGACCTCGTCAAATCGTCGACCTAAAGTTCATCCGCAATCTCCACAAGCCCATGTGTTCTCTCCGGTGTTTTTATTTTTTTTTTCCTCATTCCATCGCGATCTCCGGCTTCCATTTTTCAATTTCCTCGAATAATCAAATTTCACCCAGCAGCTTTATCATTCCAGATAAAAATCTGCGACTCGACAAACAAAACAGTCGATTGTGAAAAACGACGTAGGATTTCTGTTGCAATTTTCTATTGTCCTTCCGCGTGCTTGTCATTTCATCTGCACCCGAGCGAATAAAAACAACAACAAAACATGTCGAAGCAGCAGGCAAGAGTAGTGATCGTCGGTGCCGGTGCTGCCGGAATTTCGGCAGCTTGTCGATTGTTCGAACAAGGTTTTCAAAATTTTACAATCTTGGAAGCAAAGGATCGAATTGGCGGCAGAATACACACCGTGGATTTCGGTGAGTCTTCCAATAAAATTTCATCGTCATTATTATCATCCAAAAAATTATAAAAATAAAAAAAATTCAAAATTTTAAAATTAAATAAATAGCGCCATATTTTTTTTATTATTAATATTAATTATTTATTAATATTTTTTTACATTTAAAAAAATTTACAATTAATTAAATAAATTATATTATTTAAAATGTAAAAATAAAAATATTTTTTAATCGTTTCGATGTATGACAAAATTCCGCGTCAAATATTTCGTAAAAAATCGCAAATAAATCCCCGATCGTAAAAAAAAAAAAATTCGAAATTTTAAAAATAAATAAATAGCACCATATTTTTTTTATTATTCATATTAATTATTTATTAATATTTTTTTACAATTAAAAAAATTTACAATTAATTGAATAAATGAATAATATTATTTAAAATGTAAAAATAAAAATATTTTTTAATCCTTTCGATTTATGACAAAATTCCGCGTCAAATATTTCGTAAAAAATCGCAAATTGATCCTCGATCCTTTCATTTTGTCCTTCGACTTTCAAAATATTCTCAAAACTCAAAATCTCAACAATTAAAAAAAAAAAAAACCCCTGGATCGGAATCGGGGATTTAATTTTTTTCTAGCCGAAAATGTGGTGGACCTGGGTGCTCAGTGGGTTCACGGGGAAAGCCGAAATGTTGGCTACGCTCTCGCAGCTCCTTACAATTTGTTGGAATCCTCGCACAAACTCAATGACTTTGACAAACATTCGTTCGTCGACTCGAAAGGAGAACTCATTCCTGCGGAGCAAGCGAGTAGAGTCTGGAAATTGTACTACGAAATTTCGGAAAAGGCGTCCGAAGAATTGAGCGACGGAGCTGGATCCTACGGAGAATATTTCATCCAAGAGTCAGTAATTTCTTCATCCTCATTAATTTTAATCCCAATTACGCCTCAGCCCTGTGCATGGCTTACTCGCAGGAATAATTTTTATCTAAAAATTGAGAATTCGGGGGAATTTCATTTTTAGATAAAAATTTGACAAATTTTTAACAAAAAATTTGCCAGTTTTTTTGTTTCATTTTCCTCGCAGATTGAGGAATAAATTTTTTTGCGCTTATTCGATACTTTATTCATGGCTAATAATTTTAATTCAATTTTAATCCCAATCATGCCTCATCCCTGTGCATGGCTTACTCGCAGGAATAATTTTTATCTAAAAATGAAAAATTCGGGGGAATTTCATTTTTAGATAAAAATTTGACAAATTTTTAACAAAAAATTTGCCAGTTTTTTTGTTTCATTTTCCTCGCAGATTGAGGAATAAATTTTTTTGCGCGTATTCGACACTTTATTCATGGCTAATAATTATCTACATTTTTCTTAACAATATATTTTCCGTAAAGGCTTCAATGTCTGCTTCCCTGAACCAGGCTTGGAGAGTCGGGTGCAAATCTGACTTTAAAACGGTCGATACTTCGCTCTCCGGAACGATGCACCTTTGAATTAAAAAAAAAAACAAATAACGAAAAAAAATTGGTTTCTGTGTGTCCGTTCGATAGAAATTGATAATTTTGGGGAAATTTTTTTTGGGAAAATTTGTTTTTTGTTTACTCACCTGACTCTATTGTTGCAACAATTATTTTTGGCGTATTCGAATCTCATTAGGGAATATATGTATTTCAAATATTTTGTGTCCAGACGTCGATGTTCAAGCTCCTTGTCGGGTTCTTGGATCAAACTTTTGATATATCCTCTGGTCAGGATCGGGATGATGTAATTCACCTGTAGTTTGTGTCTCTGATTAGTAAATTTCTAGGCAATCGACTCTTGTTTGGGTTTTTCGGGATTTTTTTGCGTTTGTTTGGGTTTGTTGAGATTTTTTTGCGTTTGTTTGGGTTTGTTTGGTTTTTTTTGCGTTTGTTTGGGTTTGTTGAGATTTTTTTGCGTTTGTTTGGGTTTGTTTGGATTTTTTTGAACGAATTAGTTGATTGACGACTCGCCTGTTTGAAACAATCGTCAACAAACTCCTCTGCTCTGCTGTAAACGTGTTTTTCCTGTTCCTCCAGCATGACCACACCGATCTTAGGCTCTTTGGCTCTGAATATTTTGGCTGTATTTTTCGCCGTTGTTTCTCCATCTTGCGCAAACGTCAGTAAGACTATACTCCCGTAATACGGCGGAGACTGAAAAAAAAAGAAAAAGAAAAAACAATTTGTGCAAATTGCAATAAAATCTTTTAATCACGTCGACTGTGTACTCACTTTTTTATGCCTCGGAGGCTCAGAATTTGAGGAAGCGTCGCTTCCCGGATCGCAGGCTCTCGTTGGCAATTCTTCTTTCACTTTTATCACAGGACTCAGAACCATCGGAGCTCTTGGAATGTATTTTGGTTTTTGTATGATGCCTGGAATCAAGAAAGACGAAGAAATTTTTTTAAAAAATAGAAAAAAAAACTCGTTTTTTTTCTGTTTACATTTTTTTCATTTTTTTTTTTTTACATTTATAAAGAAAAACTCACCATTGGGGCTCTCCGTGAGGTCCAGAAATTCAATAAACTTTGTCAGATTTTCGTGGATCCTATTGACAATGTCCAGTCTACCAATTTTCTGAAGAGCCAGTAAAATCTTGTCGAGTGTCGCTTCGCTCCATTGCACATACGCCAGGATCACGTAATAAGTAGGGTCTTGCAATCCTTTGAAATTGTAATCTATGCACTTTGCAAAATTCACCAAAAAAATTACAGTTGATCAAACAACGAGGAAAAAATTTTCTCCACAATTATTTTGAAACTCATCATCATAGTTTTTTTTTGTATTCATTCGAAACGAATCACGAAAATTCATCGAATTTTGATTTTTTCATCAAAATTGAAAAAAAAAATCGACCAATACGATTTTTACATCGATTTTGAAATTTTTTTTCCTCAAATTATTTTTTTGATTTTTTGGGACCAATTTTTACACGAGAAATTGAAATCAATCGAATTTTGTTAAAGATTTTTATTTTTTTTGCGTTTTTCTTAAATTTACTTGTATTTTTTTTCAATTTTTTATTTTTTTTTTCAATTTTTTATATTTTAAGCTTTTTTTTCAATTTTTTATTTTATTATTCATTTTTTTATAATTTTTGATTTCATTTTTGATTTTTTTTTTCAATTTTTTATATTTTAAGCTTTTTTTTCAATTTTTTATTTTATTATTCATTTTTTTCAATTTTTTATTTCATTTTTGATTTTTTTTTCAATTTTTTATTTTTTTTTAAGCTGTTTATTTTTATATTTTTGTTAAACTCACTTGTATTTGTTCCAAGGATAGACCGAGCTGTGCAGCAAATTCTTGCCAGCCACTGTACAATTTTCCATTGGCAGTGGCACTGAGAAACAAACACAATTGACGGAGCACAGATTTTCCTTCGTTCTCAAATAGAAAGGCAGCATGAATATTGGCAGTTAGTCGTTGGCAGTCGAGAGCCAAAGTTTCCAAATTCGGTGGGCCTTCGACTTCGTTTCTCAATTTTTCCAACACAGGGTCTACGTTTCTGTAAAAACGAAACAGAAAAGTCAATTTTTTTGGTGGCAAATACGTTTAATCGAAGGAATTTACCTTTTCAATGCCATGATGAAAAATATCGAATTTCAATGATTTTCCATCAATATGGAGATCGAGAAATTCAGGATTTTTCCTTCATCGCTTTGTATCGCATCAACGCAGCTCGTTTTCCCTTGTCACTTCGTCTCACGCGTACGCCTCGCGAGAGCCAAACCGAAACTGATCCCCTCCACGTTCGTCCTCAAGGCCCACGACTAATGACTCACAAGATCGTCATTCATGAGCTTATCACGTTTCTCCATTACCGCGAGAATTTGAAATCGTGAGACTCAACTTGGCAGCGTTGGGCTCCAATGAAAAATAAATTTTCGTATCGATATTGTGTTTGGATCCTCGAAAAAGATCGTTTTCCTGTGATGGAACGAATAAAAAATAAAAATCCTGCAAACTGCTCAAGGAAATTTCGTTGCATTCCAACGATGCAATTTCCTCTACAGTATTTTTATTCCTCGCAGATTTAACAAGCATCACAAAACTCTTCCATTTACCGACGACTCGAGGGCCGAAGAATTTTTAGAGTGGATCCACCGATTCGACAATTCCATACAATGCAGCGACGACTGGTTCGACGTCTCGGCGAGAGGCATCACCGAATACAAATCTTGCGATGGCGATCTCCTTCTCAACTGGAAAGATCGAGGCTACAAAACCATTTTCGACTTGTTGATGGTGAGCTCTCCACTCCAGTAGCAATTTTTTCATTTTTTATTCAATCAATTCATCAATTAGTTTCATTCAATTTTTAATTTAATTTGATCAATTTTAATTCAATTTTTAATTTAATTCATTAATTTTCATTTAATTTTGAATTAAATTTAATTCAATTTTTAATTTAATTCATTAATTTTAATTCAATTTTTAATTGAATTTAATTAATTTAATTGAATTTAATTAATTTAATTCAATCTTTAATTGAATTAATTCAATTTTTAGTTTAATTCATTTTAATTCAAATTTTAATTCAATTTTTAATTCAATTTTTGATTCAATTTTTAATTCAATTTTTGATTCAACTTTTAATTCAATTTTTAATTCAATTTTTAATTCAATTTTTAATTCAATTTTTGATTTAAATTTTAATTCAATTTTTAATTCAATTTTTGATTCAATTTTTAATTCAATTTTCAATTCAATTTTTAATTCAATTTTTAATTCAATTTTTAATTCAATTTTTAATTCAATTGGATTAATTTTAATTCAATTTTCAATTAAATTTTTAATTTAATTTGATTAATTTAATTGAATTTTTAATTAAATTAAATTAATTTAAATTCAATTTTTAATTTAATTGGTTTATTTTTAATTCAATTTTTAATTAAATTGAATTAATTCAATTATAATGGTGAAAAAAGTCTTGGTTTTGTATTTACAGCGAAAATTTCCCACTGGACAAAAACCGTTGCCCATAATGGAGAAAATTGAATTCGGGAAGGAAGTTTGCTGCATCGATGCCACCTCGAGCACCGATTTAATCGTAAGAACCACCGAAGGCCAAAAATTCACCGCAACTCACGTCATATTTACAGCATCCCTGGGAGTCCTCAAAGAACAACATTCCAAAATTTTTTTGCCACCCCTGCCACCAAAAAAACAACTTGCCATAAAGGTGAAGCAAAGAAAATTAACGAATTTTGATAATTGCACGAGAAATGAGATTGACGTGTTTTTTTTTTCACCACAAACTGCAGGGTCTGAGCATCGGAGTCGTTGCCAAAATATTTCTCGAGTTTCCTCATCGATGGTGGCCCGAAAATTCCGCCGGGTTTGGCATGCTCTGGTCCAAAGAAGACAAACGTCAATTCCTCGCCACGAACGGACAGGTAACTGCGTGAAAATTGAAAAAAGAAAAAAAAATTGATTTTTCGGGGAACGAAAAATTGAAAAATTCAGAGACGATCAATTTTTAGGACAAAAAATGGCTGTGCGAACTGTTCCAATTCTTCACGGTCGATTATCAACCGAGAGTACTCTGCGGATGGCTCGTCGGTCAATCCGCCAGAGACATGGAACAATTGCCCGAAGAAATCGTCAAAAACGAAGTTTACGAATTGCTGGAGAAATTTTTAGGAAAAACCCACAACGTTGTGAGACCCGATCGCATCATTCGGTAAATTCCTCCTTTCTCAATCTAATAGCTCCAGGAAATAATTTCCAATAGTTCGATAAATAACAATCAAAATAATTTTTGATCAATGAATCTTTGTCGTTGAAGAGAAAAAAATCTGAAAAAATTCCGGAATACTCTCCATTGATTCTATTTTGAGGTTTCATAGTTTTTAGAGTCGTTGCATTTTTTTATTTTCAAATAAAACGTTTTAAAAACAAGATTTCCGGAAAAAAATTGTCGCTCGGGTCAAAAAGACCCGTACGATCCACGGAGGCTTAATTACTGAATTCTAAAAATATAAAAAATCGAAAATAAATTCACTCTCGATTGCCATTCATATTTCACGAATTTGGAGAGAAAAAAATCTGGAAAAATTCTGGAATACTATCCATTGATTCTATTTTGAGGTTTCATAGTTTTTAGAGTCGTTGCATTTTTTTAATATTCTAATAAAACGTTTTAAAGAACAGGATTTCCAATTTTTTTCGCTATTTTGTCATTTTTGGTGAAACATTCTCACTTTTTTCAAATTCCAGCACAAAATGGCACTCGGATCCTCATTTTCGTGGTTGCTACAGCTACCGAAGTATGGCTGCCGAGAAACTTGACGTTTGGGCCAAAGATTTGGCTCAGCCGATACTCGATAAAAGTAAAAAACCGGTGAGAAAAAAAAATTAAAAAAAAAAACCAAGTGTTTTAGAAAATCGCAGATTTTCACCACGCCATTAAACTCGATCTCGAAAATGAGTAAAAAAATGTTTACCTCCATTTTTTTAAAAAACAGACAATACTCTTCGCTGGCGAAGCCACCCACGACCATTATTATTCGACGGTGCACGGAGCCATTGAGACGGGCTATCGCGAAGCCAACAGAATTCTGCAATATTACAGGTAAAAAAATTCTCAAAAAATTTTCCGCAGCCAAAAAAAATCGAGATTTCTTTCTCAACGTCGTTTTTTTTTCTTCTAATTACAAACTAATTCTAATTACAAACAAAAACAAAAAAAAAAAAAAAATTTTTTAAACATTTTATCGACAAAAATCCGTCTGAACAATTGATTCAATTATCTGATTTGTGTGCCGTGGCTTTTTTTCCAATGACGAACCATTGTTTGGTGTTTTTGTGGCTAAAAATTTTTCCACATNAAAAAAAAAAAAAAAAAAAAAAAACAAGTTTGAAAAGTTCGCGGAACAAGATAAAAAAAAAATCGTGGCTTCGATTTATTCGCATGATTTGTTTCTTTCGATTCTTAGGCAATTTGAGTCTCACCTCTAACCAGAGACGACAAGCTTCGTTGTGAATGGAGGACGGTAAAGTCGACATAGTTTTTATATCGTAAATGTAGAGAAAAAAGTAGATTTTTATTTTCTTCTTTATTAAAATCTCTGTACACGATTGAAAATTAAAGAAAAAATGATTAAAATTTATAAAAATCAAGAAAAACGCACACTTTTTTGCACGGACTTTGATTTTGCCGAATTTGGAGAATTTTCCAACTCACGGCACCCCTGCACAAGGACAACCAAATTGGCTAAGCTCGATTCTTCGAATTTGTTTATTTATTCGTTGCATGATTCTCCGGACCTCGTGTTCGCTGTCCTCTATTTATTTCAAACATTTTATCACGCGCCCGCGCTCACCAAGAGTTACAAAATTTCATGCTGATTAAGGCAGGTGACTAAGACTTTCGATATACCTGAGGAAACGGATTTGACACAAGAAATTCAAAGTTCTTTGCACGAAAGAACGAGACTCGTCATCGTCGGCGCTGGAATCGCTGGATTGGCCGCTGCCAAAACTTTGGACGATTCTAATTTTCAAGACTATTTGATCCTCGAAGGTAAAATTTTTTTGCAAACTTCGATATTTTAGCCAATTCGAATGAATTTTTATTCGATTTTTTGAATTTCATTTAATTCGAGATGAAAAAAAAAATTAATTTAATTTCATTTCATTGTTATCCAATTTTTTGGATTCAATATTCAGTTTTCGAAATTGAATTCTATTTTTTGAATTTAATTCGGTTTTTATTCAATTTTATTAAATTGTATTCAATTTTTTGATTTTAATTGAATTTTTATTCCATTTTTTGGCTTTAATTGAATTTTTATTCAATTTTTGCAAATCCATTGAATTTCTATTCAATCTTTTGAATTTAATTTAATTTTTATTCAATTTTCTAAAATTTAATTTGATTTTTACTCCATTTTTTCAATTTCAATTCACAAAATTCAATTTTTTGAATTTTATTTTATTTGTATTCAATTTTTTTAATTTAATTGAATTTTCATTCCATTTTCCAAATTTTATTCAATTTTTACTCCATTTATTCAATTTCAATTCAAAAAATTGAATTTTTCGAATTAAATTTAATTTTTATTCAATTTTCTAAAATTTAATTTGATTTTTACTCCATTTTTTCAATTTCAATTCAAAAAATTGAATTTTCCGAAATTAATTCAATTTTTATTCAATTTTTTGGGTTTAATTGAATTTTCATTCCATTTTCTAAATTTTATTCAATTTTTACTCCATTTTTTCAATTTCAATTCAAAAAATTGAATTTTTCGAATTAAATTTAATTTTTATTCAATTTTTTGAATTTAATTGAATTTTCATTCAATTTTTTTAATTTAATTTAATTTTTACTCCATTTTTTCAATTTCAATTTAAAAAATTCAATTTTTCGAATTGAATTAAATTTTTGTGCCATTTTCGGAATTTAATTTACTTTTCATTCAATTTTCAAAATTTTATTCAATTATGATTCCATTTTTTGAATTTATTTCAATTAAAATTAAAAAAACAAAAAACCTCAATTCTTTCAAAATTTGCCAACTTGAAAAATGTTGAGCCCGAGAGAAAAACACAGAACTTTTGAAAATCAGCTCAAACGTATTTTTACAGCGCAAGATGAAATCGGAGGTAGAATACGTTCGATCGAGTGGAACGACAATTTCATAGAAGCTGGAGCACAATTCTTGCACGGCGATGAGAGTGCGTTAGGAAAATTGGCTAAGAAGCACGATCTCCTTGCGGAGAAAGAATCGAGCGAGGGTCAAGGGATTTTTGTGCGCGACGATGGCAAGTCGATAGACAAACGTCTCGTGACCGAGATCGATAATTTCGTCCGCGACACTCTCGAGGATTGTGAGAAATACGCGAAGCAAGATACCGAGCACGAGAACTTGGACAACATCGCAAAAGTCCTGCGCGCTAAAATGCTCAAATTTCTTAGATCGAAAAATGAAAGTTCGAGCATTCGCCGCATACAGGAAGAAATTTTTGAGTGGATGGTCAAGTTTCTCGTCGTCGATAATTCCTGCTACACTCTCGACGATCTGTCCACCAAATATTGGGGCAAATTCCGAGTAAGACGATTTTTTCATTTTTTTTTACGACTTTTCACTTTTTTCGTGAAATTTGCACAATTTTCTTACAGTTCGTCGGAGGCCCCGAACATCTCGTTTTTAAAAAAGGTTACTGCTCGCTCACGAACCTCTTAGCGGAGAAACTCGATCGTAGAAAATTGCGACTAAACAGTGCAGTAGAAAAAATAGAATGGCGGAGAGACGAGAAGATTGTGAAGGAAACTGGAGCCGGTCCAGTCCTCATAACGCTCGATAGCAAAAAATTGATCTTCGCGGATTGCGTCATAGTGACGAGTTCCTTGGGATTCTTAAAAGAGAATAATCGCAAAATGTTTATTCCGCAATTGCCCTCCGAGCATTGCCGAGCCATAGAGTCCTTGGGTTTTGGTCTGATAAACAAAATTTTCCTAGACTTTGGCGAGGCTTGGTGGCCACTTGGCACGAAAGGAATCCAAATGCTTTATTCGCGGAAAAGCGAGAGCGAAATCAGCACCAAAACCGACGAGACATTGTCCTCCTCGTGGTTATCCGATTTGACAGGATTCGATGTCCTCGATAATCACGAGGCTGTTCTCCTCGGATGGGTCGGAGGACGAGGAGCTTACATCGTTGAAAAATTGACCGAAAACGAAATAGCCAACGATTGTCTCGAAGCTCTGAGGAAATTTCTCAAACGTGACAATATTCCTAACCCTCTGCGATGCAAAAGAACCAAATGGAACGCCAACAAATACGTCAGAGGCGCTTACAGTCATATTTCTGCTTCTTGCGACCGAGCCAACATCTCACCGGCAACGTTGGCTCAACCGATTTGGAGGAGAAACGCAAATTCCGACGATTCGAAGGTGAGGAATCAATTTTCTGAAAAAAACTAGAAAGTAAACCGAAAGTAAATTAAAAAAATTGATTTTTTCGAAGTCAATTTAATTTTTATTCAATTTTTTGAGTTTTTTTGAATTTGCATTCAATTTTTTGAATCTAAATTAATTTTTATTCAATTTTTTTAATTTCATTCAATTTTTACTCAATTTTTTCAATTTCAGTTAAAAAAATTCAATTTTTCAAATTTAATTTAATTTTTGGACCATTTTTGGAATTTAAATGAATTTTCATTCAATTTTTAAAATCGATTTTCTTCAAAAACTAGAAATTAAACCGAAAGTAAATTAAAAAAATTGAATTTTTCCAATTCAATTTAATTTTTATTCAATTTTTTTAATTTCATTCAATTTTTTCTCCATTTTTTCAATTTCAATTTAAAAAATTCAATTTTTCGAATTTGATTTAATTTTTGGACCATTTTTGGAATACAATTTAATTTTCATTCAATTTTTAAAATTTCATTCAATTATTATTCTATTTTTTCGGTTATTATTTTATTATATTTTGTACGGACTCGTGCACAATATTTTAGAACATTTGCAGAAATTGGAGCGGTTGGACGATTTTTCGAAAAAAACTCAAATTTTCGTGAAATTCGAAAAATCGAAAAATTTCGACCGTGCACCAAAATTTTCAAAATTCAATGCCAACCTTCCTATCATAGCGGAAGTTGGTGCGCGGTGACAGACTTTTATTTTGAAAATTTCAAAATTCGTATTTTTTGGTAATAATTTTGTTTTCCGCAATTTTTCGAAGCTCGATGTTTTTTTTTTTTTTTACTGATTTTGCTTCTTTTTTTTCATTACAGTCCGTGCCCGTCCTCATGTTCGCTGGAGAAGCGACTCACGAACATTTTTACTCCACGACCCATGGAGCCTACGACACCGGCGTAACGCAAGCCACAAATTTTCTACGTCACCACGTGACGGAATAAAGTTTTTCCGACGAATTTTTCATTTTTTCCCCATGTAACGAGGTTTGCATTTTATTTATTAATTTTTGTTCATCAATCGCTCGGAAAATTTGGAAGAAAGCAAAAAAAATGATGAATTTTTATAAATCTCTCCTCATGATTTTTGTTTTATTCAGCAATCATTTTTTTTGCTTGTACAGACTTATCAACCTATCAGCTTCTCGCCATCCTGAAGAGACTGCTCCGTTCACCGTTCCGTACTGATACGAGCAGGTCGCTTCGCCAGCGAACAAGACACTCTGAAAAATAAAATTATTCAGTCAACAAATTTCGAATCGAACGTTCTAAACGTTTTCTTCAATTTTCCCAGCCAACGAACGCAAAAATCAAATTATTTGGAAAGGACAATCGCAAAAGCCAAAGTAACGATGTCATTCGATGATTTATCAAAATTCTCAAAAACCTCGTGTGAAAAAAATTTTCTTCGTTTCGATTTTCCATAAAAAAAAAATTATCCAAAATTTTTCCGACTCACTGGTTTTTCATGGTCGATTATCGGCTCCGCGAGTTGAGTCGCTGTCGCGCCAGATTCGTCAGTTTTGAGGCTGCGATAGCTGTACGTGCCTCTAAAGTGTTTATTCGTGAACCACTGAGTCCTGAGAAGAATTTTATTCGTCAATGAAATCGAAAATAAACAGAAGCTCAAAAAAAAAAAGAAACCAAATTTTTACCTCAGAACAGCAGTGGGTTCGGTGAGATTAAAGTTCGTCCCTAAAAATCGTCGCAGAAAATCTTTCATGCCGTTCAAAACTTCATCCTCCGAAATCTTTTCCATTTCCCGAGCATGGCGTCCTGCCAGCCAACCGCACAATAAGCCTGGCTTGTGTTCAACCGTCACGACAGCAGCCAGACCCAAGAGCCACGATTTCTTTGGCTAAAAAAGTCAAACGTCAATATAAACAACCAAAATTTATTATTATCAAATTTAATTCGGCAATCATGCAGTTTGGTTCCTTTCCAACAAAAAATAGCAAACTTTTTTTTGCTGCGCCGTTTCGATTACTCGCCTCAAATGATACTCCGTCGGAGGAGAAATTTCATATAAATCGATTTTTTATCAACGACTTCAAAACCCCATAACCTATGGGGTTTTTTTTATGGGGTAAAAACCCCATAAACCCCATAAATTGTAGGGTTTTTGCCACACAAATTATGGAAATTTTTCCCCATAAAAACCTATGGGGTTTATGGGGTAAAAACCCAATAACTTGTAGGGTTTTCGTCACATGGGAATTTTTCCCCATAAAAATTCCATCTTTTATGGGTTTTTTTTCCCGTAAAAACCCCATAATAAATTTTATGGGGTTTTTTCCCATAAAAACCCCATAACTTATGGGGTTTATGAGAAAAGATCGTTTACAGCCCTCCGGGCGGAAAGTGGCACTTTTCGGCCCGCTGCGCGGGCCGAAGGTGCCGCTTTCCGCCTACGTCGGACTGTAAAATCGTATACGCACCCCGGGAGTTAAACTAGACTACCTCAAACCGCGTGCTTGTCAACCTCGCCTTCGGCTCGGCTGACAATTCTGCCCGCGGTTTGAAGTAGTCTACTTTTCCTCCCTAGTTGCGTAATATACTATTTTTTCGGGAAAGTAAGCCAATTNTTTTTCCCATAAAAACCCCATAATAAATTTCATGGGGTTTTTTCCCATAAAAACCCCATAACTTATGGGGTTTTTTTTATGGGGTACAAACCCCATAACTTGTAGGGTTTTTGCCACACAAGTTATGGAAATTTTTCCCCATAAAAACCCCATGACTTATGGGGTTTATGGGGTAAAAACCCAATAACTTGTAGGGATTTTGTCACATGGGAATTTTTCCCCATAAAAATTCCATCTTTTATGGGGTTTTTTTTCCCATAAAAACCCCATAATAAATTTCATGGGGTTTTTTCCCATAAAAACCCCATAACTTATGGGGTTNTGCGTAATATACTATTTTTTCGGGAAAGTAAGCCAATTGCACGATTACCTTAAATTTTTCCATCGAATTATCGATCAGTTGGTATCGAATTTAAATTTAAATCGTATACGAACGTCGTTAGCGAATTCTTTGCGATGTTCTTCGGTCCAGTAGAATGTGAAACTGCGTGATTCGACGTCACTCTCCGGCCACCAGGGTTTTGGATAGAAAAGGTAAATTTTGGCGATACTTCCAAATTCCAGGCCCTGGAAAATGGGACTTTGCTCTTATTTCTGTTACATTGGCTCCCCAGCATTTTCTCTGTGGCGAGTCACGTGGATTTTATTGGAAAATGAAATTTTTCACGAACCTGAATCGCTTTTACTTTTGGATCAGGCAGACGAGGAGTAAAAAGTTTCTCGTGGTCTGCCTTCAGGACCCCGAGGGACGGAGTGACGATAACGTGGTCCGCAACGTACTCGTCACCATTTTTCGTCACCACACGAACTCCTCCGTCAGGATTGTTGTAATTTATTTTCGTCACTTCCGCATTGAGCACCGTCTTGTTACGGAACGGAAGTTCCTCCTCAGGGTTCGGATACTTTTTCTGTAAAATCACCATAAACACCATACAACACTCCGGAGCAAAATAAATCATCGATTTGAGGAACCGATTCGAAAAAATTCTCCAAGGAGGAACGAACCAACAAAATATCGATGAAGCTACTGTAAGTTTTATCTTTCCAATTGTGAAGCACGTATCCTTGGCTCATATTGTAAAGACCCCGCACAGACACTTCCGACCAATCGTCGCCAGCGTCGTCAGTCATTTCCAATAAGCACAACATTTTCAATAACGGTTCACGCTTTTCCACCTCGATTTCCGGATGCGCATCGAAAAATTGATTAAATCTGCGAAACAGATTCATTATTTCCGATCAACCAGCAAAATTAATCGCGTTCCATGAGTCACTACTTTCTCGAACGTACTTGTGCGTGAACCAACTCCCGATTGATCCATTTTCATATTCCTCGTCCACCTGCTCGTCGGTAATATTGAAAAAAAAATTCAACAAATCGTTGCCGACGTTTTCCGGCAGCAGGGAACCCGAGGAACCGCACACACTTTGAATTCTCTGCTCACTTGGCTCTTCGATCAGTCCAAGAGGCCAAGCCAAGTCGTAAGCTGCATTGTTCTCTGCTCCCGTTACCCATTGGCCTCCCATGTCAACCATGTGGCCACCTTGGAATTTTTTTTTTTTTATTTATCAATTTTTTCATTATTGCAATGTTTATAACAAACTTTTATTTTTCAATATTGTTATCATTCCATATTTATACACGTTATTATTTTATTTACACAATATTCCATTCGACTGTTAATATTTTTATAATAAAATTATAATAAAATAAAAAATAATCATTTTCATAACGAAATTACAATAATTTTTCTAATTATTCGCTCATTTTAATTGATTTTTTTAACGTTTATCAAGTTTTTGATTCATCTCGTTTTTTTTTTCATAATGCTCACCGAACTCTCTGCCATAAAGTCGGCCGCCGATTCGGTCTTCCGCTTCGAGGATCGTAAGATTGTTGAATCCATTTTCCAAGAGTCGAGCACCAGCAGCAATACCCGATGGACCGGATCCGACGATTATTATTCTCACCGAATCCCCGCTTGCTCGAACTTTGAGCAAGCAGCAGAGCAGCACTCCGAATGTTGCCGATCGGAGCATTTTCTATGAATGGTAAATATTCACCATCCGCACTGGCATCTTATATATTTTCTCTCCTAATGATAAATAATCTAATTTAGCAATCTCGTCCGACGGTGACCCCGAGGTCAAATAAATATCAATGAAGGTCCAAACTTTAGAGATTAATGTATTATCGGATGCTATGCTCGCGACTAGATTTATTTTTTTCGGTGCAAATGTCGTCTCAGCGAAAAATGCGAAGAAAAATGTTTTCATGACCCAAAAATTTTTTCTTTTTCTTTCATCTCAACATTTTCATGGCCATTCGGTCGATTAATCGATCGCAATCAATTTCTATTTGGATTTTTCGACAAAAAATAAAAATCGTCGTAAAAATGCGAAGAAAAATGTTTTCATGGCTCAAAATTTTTTTCTTTTTCTTTCATCTCAAGATTTTCATGGCCAATCGGTCGATTAATCGATCTCAATCAATTTCTATTTGGATTTTTCGACAAAAAATAAGAATCTGTCCACTGCTCCCCTCCGCACGTTTCTCAAGCTCCGGAGGAGGAAAATATTTTTTGCCAGCAGCTTATCATTTCAGAATAAAAATAAAACTTTATCATGATTTAATTTTAATTAAAATTAAATTAATGAACGAGCTATTTTATTTTTTACAACTTTATTTCTCACGCATAATTAATGGGCAATACAGTGGGAAAAAAAATTTACATAATTGTTGTTTGTAAATGGACGCGTTTCTGGGACTTTGACGAGATCACCAAATCTATGGGGTTTTCGGTTTTTCGGTCACTTCGTGACCGTATTCTTTCATGAGTCTGTCAGCCTCGCGCCAACCAGTCCCGATCGCCCCGTGGACCGTAGAAAACTGATGACGAGAAGTTGCTTCCCCAGCAAACATCACGCGCTGCAAAATCAATAAATGCCAAAGTGATTAATAATTCTGTGAAGTTGTCGCTCGGGTCAAAAAGACCCATATGATCCACGGAGGCTTAATTACTGAATTCTAAAAATATTAAAAATCGAAAATAAATTCTCTCTCGATTGCCATTCATATTTCACGAATTTGGAGAGAAAAAAATGTGAAAAAATTCTGGAATACTCTCCATTGATTCTATTTTGAGGTTTCATAGTTTTTAGAGTCGTTGCATTTTTTTATTTTCAAATAAAACGATTTGAGAAATAAGATTTTTGAAAAAAAATTGTCGCTCGGGTCAAATTGACCCATAAGATCCACGGAGGCTTAATTACTGAATTCTAAAAATATAAAAAATCGAAAATAAATTCACTCTCGATTGCCATTTATATTTCACGTATTTGGAGAGAAAAAAATCTGCAAAAATTCTGGAAAACTCTCCATTGATTCTATTTTGAGGTTTCATAGTTTTTAGAGTCGTTGCATTTTTTTATTTCCAATTAAAACGTTTTAAAAAACAGGATTTTTGAAAAAAATTTGTCGCTCGGGTCAAATTGACCCATAAGATCCACGGAGGCTTAATTACTGAATTCTAAAAATATTAAAAATCGAAAATAAGTTCTCTCTCGATTGCCATTTATATTTCACGAATTTGGAGAGAAAAAAATGTGAAAAAATTCTGGAAAACTCTCCATTGATTCTATTTTGAGGTTCCATAGTTTTTAGAGTCGTTGCATTTTTTTATTTTCAAAAAAAACGTTTCAAAAACAAGATTTTCGAAAAAAAGTTGTTTCTCGGGTCAAAAAGACCCACACGATCCGCGAAGGGTCAATATCAAGCTTACAGCTTTATCTTGCTCCATTATCGGCTCTGCAATTTGATCCGCGTGGACACCTTCCCGTTCAGCTTCCGGCGTTCTGTAGCTGTAAGTTCCTCGAAAGTGAGGATTGCTGTGCCATTGACTCCTGCGAACATTTCAACTCGAAAATTTCACTTTTCGTCCAAGGACAAAAATTGCTTACCGCGCTAAAACGAAATTAAAAAAAAAAAACAATCGTCACCTCAACATTTCCGTGGGTTCCGTGAGGTTGTAACTCTTGTCCAAAAATCTATGAAGCGTTTCTTTTATTCCAGTAAAAACGTCTTCCGAGGAGAGACTTTCCATCTCTCGGGCACGTGGCCCAGTCAGCCAACAGCACAGCAGGTTTGGCTTGTTTTCAATTGTGAAGAGGCTATAAAAACCGAGCAACCAAGACTTCAGAGGCTGAAAATTTTATCGAAAATGAACGAAAAACCAAAAGTTATGAAATTTGTGAATTTGTGAATTTTTATTTTTTTTCAAATTTATTTATTTATTTTTTTATTTTTCTATTTTTACGTTTTATTTATTTATTTATTTTTTTCTTAATTTTTATTTTTATTTATTTATTTATTTATTTTTGTTTTCTTATTTTTATTTTTTAATTTTTTTTCAAATTTTTTTTTTTTTTAATTTTTCTATTTTTATCCTTCATTTTTATTTATTTATTTATTTATTTATTTATTTTTTTCTTTATTTTTATNTTTTTTTTTAATTTTTTTATTTTTTTAATTTAATAAATAAATACGAACATCGTTGACGACTGCTTTTTCGTCTTCGTCGGTCCAGTAGAACATGTTCACCAAATTGGTACCTTGCCACCACGGATTGTCATATTTCAAGTAAATTTTCGCGACGCTTCCATAGCCAGTTGCCTAGAAAAAAAAGAAATAATTTGGTCCTTTCCCTTGTTCGAAAAATCCCAACACGATCGCGAGTGGCTCGAAATGATAAAAAGAGAAAAAAATAAATGAAATAAAAATTAGCCGAACCTTAATTGCCTTGACTTTGGTTTCAGGCAGAGGAGGATTAAAAAGTTTCTCGTGGTCAGCCTTCAAGACCCCGAGGGACGGAGTGACGATAACGTGGTCGGCGACGTACTCGTCACCATTTTTCGTCATCACACGAACTCCTCCGTCAGGATTGTTGTAATTTATTTTCGTCACTTCCGCATTGAGCACCGTCTTGTTGCGGACCGGAAGTTCCTCCTCAGGATTCGGATACTTTTTCTATCGAACAAACGACAACGACGAGCCGCGTTCAGAAAAAAAATCACAAGCTCGAAAATGACAGGCAAGAAAATTCAAATTAATTATTTTAATTAACAAAATTAATCAACAATTATAACGAACCGTCAAAAGATCGAGCACGAAACCGTACGACTTGTCCTTCCAATTCACCATTTGATCCCCTTCACATTCCTCATATTCGTCATCGGTCGAGACATCGAACCAACTGTCCGCACTATCCAAAGCCAATTCCAACAACTCTAACGATTTTTTTAACGGCTCCCGTTGCTCGCTCTTTATTTCCGGATGCTCCGTAAAATACTCGTCCACTCTAACGAAAAAAAAAGGCAAATAAGATCCACCGGAGCTAATTTTGGTGAGGCCTCGAAAATAATTGTGATAATAATAAATAATTTCAAAAAAAAGGCAAATAAAATCGACCGGATCTAATTTTCACGAGGCCTCAAAAATAATAATAATAATAAATAATTTAAAAAAAGGCAAATAAAATCGACCGGATCTAATTTTGATGAGGCCTCTAAAATAATTATGATAATAATAATAAATAATTAAAAAAAGGCAAATAAGATCGACCGGATCTAATTTTCACGAGGCCTCAAAAATAATGATAATAATAATAAATAATTTAAAAAGAGGCAAATAAGATCGACCGGGTCTAATTTTGATGAGGCCTCAAAAATAATGATAATAATAATAAATAATTTAAAAAAAGGCAAATAAAATCGACCGGCGCTAATTTTGATGAGGCCTCAAAAATAATGATAATAATAATAAATAATAAAATAAAGGCAAATAAGATCCACCGGATCTAATTTTAATGAGGCCTCAAAAATAATAATAATAATAATAAATAATTTAAAAAAAGGCAAATAAGATCGACCGGGTCTAATTTTGATGAGGTCTCAAAAATAATGATAATAATAATAAATAATTTTAAAAAAAGGCAAATAAGATCGACCGGATCTAATTTTGATGAGTCCTCAAAAATAATTATGATAATAATAATAAATAATTAAAAAAAGGCAAATAAGATCGACCGGATCTAATTTTCACGAGGCCTCAAAAATAATGATAATAATAATAAATAATTTAAAAAGAGGCAAATAAGATCGACCGGAGCTGATTTTGATGAGGCCTCAAAAATAATTATGACAATAATGATAATAATCTACAGAAATATCAAGTTGGGAAAAAAATAAATTTTGGTTTTTTCGACTGTAAATGAAGAAAAAAAATCGGGAGCTCTTGGTTTTGCACGAGAGACATTCTTTTCACTCACAAGTGCGTGTACCAATCGCCCAAACTACGACTTTTGTATTCCTCCGGCGGTCTCATTGAAGAAATGTTGATGAAAAAATAATTGGCCAATTCGTTGCCAGCATTATCGTCCATTTTCATTCCCGTCGAGTCGAATATCGTTGTACGTCTTTCCGTAGGACTGGATCTTTCCAGCAATCCCAATGGCCACGCCATCTCGAATACCGCATTGTCTTTTTCTCCATGAACCCACTGGCCTCCAAGGTCCACGGGATATCCACCTGTTTATTCATATTATTCAATACTATTATTACAGAATTTTGATTTTATAAAAATTTAATCATTTTTCAACAAAATTTCAACAATTTTCAATTTAAATTATTTAAATAATTTTTTATGCATGAAATTTCAAGAATTTTCGATAAATATAATTTGAATAATTTTTTATCAACATAATTTTGATAATTTTCAATTAATAGAATTTTAATAATTTTTTATCAACATAATTTTGATAATTTTCAATTAATAGAATTTTAATAATTTTTAATTAGAATTATTTCCATAATTTTTGATGAATATGATTTGAATAATTTTTTATTAACACAATTTGAATAATTTTTTATAAACATAATTTGAATAATTTTTTATTAACACAATTTGAATAATTTTTCATAAATATAATTTGAATAATTTTTTATTAACACAATTTGAATAATTTTTTATAAATATAATTTGAATAATTTTTTATTAACACAATTTGAATAATTTTTTATAAATATAATTTTAATAATTTTTTATTAACACAATTTGATTAATTTTTCATAAATTTTATATTTTTTATAATTTTAATTTTTTTTTTTAAATATTTTCATAATTTTTATATTTTTTATAATTTTTTATTCATAGAATTTTAATTATTTGCACTGAACATAATTTAAAAAATTTTTTATCAACGTAATTTCAATAATTTTTAATCAATACGATTTTTTATAATTATCAACTTCCATAATTTCAATAATTTACAATTAACGTAATTTTTATTTCACTAATTATCATAAAAAATAAAAATAATACAATTTTTATGAGAAAATTGAATTTTCCGCGAGTGGTAAACAAACCCGAAGAAAATCCTTTTTCAAGAGTTTTCATTGCAAACTTGAAATCGTCTGATTGAAAAAATGAAACTCACCAAATTGCGTGGTGTAAACTCTTCCACCGATCCGATCCTCAGCCTCGAGGATCGTCAGGTTTTCAAAACCATTTTCCAAAAGGCGAGCGCCTGCAGCAATCCCCGATGGTCCACATCCAACGATAATGATTCTTGGGGCAGAGCCCTCCTCGTGATGAGCTCGAATTTTCGTCAAGCAACACAAAGCCAAGATTATCGCGTGGCGAAACATTTCCCTTCAATGATACTCGTCACGTTCCTCACAAGCTTTTATATCGTTATCTTTATCTCATTATTTCTTGCCAACTTTAATTATGACGAGTCAAGGTCAAGCTCGCAGCCAAAAAAAAAAATAAAATAAATTTAAAAAAATAAAAAAATGCACAAAATCGAAAATGCTGAATTAGAACAAACGCGGGCTCCTCGTAGGCACATGCTCAACTATTGACTTCATCGTGCGTAACTGAGTTTACAAAACATCCGATTTGCCTTCGGAGTGTCTAAAGTGTCAAGGCTCTCGAGATTAGATTTCGATAATTAAAAGTTTACTGTAATAATAATAATTCATTCATTACATAAGGAGTTTCGTGTTTGCAATTTTTAGACGTAAAAACAATAGGAATAAAAATCAAAAAAATTTCCGAAGCTTTGAGAGGCCAGAGGCTCGTTGATAGGAGCGAAAAATTGATGCATTTTTTATTTTCGTGTTTAGAGCACTCACTGCTGGATTTTCGATCGATTCATTTTCGTACTTACGAAGTTTTGAGAATTAAAAAATGAAAAATTTGAAATTGAAATTATTTGCAGTTCGAATTGGTTGGTTAATAGTGAAAAAAAAATGGTAAATGGTTCGGAATGACTAAAGAACTTGAAAAACTAAATAAAGCTTCTTCGATGTTACACAAAAGTGTGTGTAAAGTTTTANGATACACAAAAGTGTGTGCAAAGTTTCAAGAGGCTTCACCATTTAGAAATCGAAATATTTAATGTTGAAAATCGCAACTTTTAACACACGCTCTTATGAGAAACTACTGAAAATTTCGATTTTTATAAATAAATATTTTAAGAAATTTTAAAGAAATATTTATTTAAAATTTTGAGAAATTCTATCGATAGAAAATTTTGCATACAACGTCCTTATGGGGTTAACTAGTCCCGAAGAAAATGAGAAAGAAATTTTTTTCCTGAAACTAAATTCCGAGCCAACGAATAATCGTAGTCGGACGAAATACGTTTTTTTTTTTTTTTCTTAACACAAGAAATTACGGGTAAACATTTATTTAATGAGATCGACAAATTTTGCATCCTACAGACTCTTTTTATTTGATTAACCTACAAGAATTAAAACGCCCATTTTTTTCCTCCATTTGGAGGAAAAATCGCCGACAACTTGAGCATAAAAATCGATTTTCTCGAATTATACAATTTGGTAAATAGGAAATGAATTATTATTGTGAATAATTGATCGGAATTATCGATAAAAATTGGAGAAATTCGTTCCTGAGTTTGACGAGGTACTAATCGATTTTTAAAATTTTCATTTTTCCAATAAAATCCATGGCGTCGAGTCAAGGAACGATTATTTTAGCGAGAGAAGAAAATTCCGGGGTCGCTCGTTTTTTTGCAGATTTCTGACGCCCGTAAAGTTTTATCAATCGATTTGCTTCGCGCCAGCCCGAGCCGATGGCTCCGTTCACAGTTGACGAATGCTTCGTCGACGTTGCCTCCCCAGCGAATTGTAAAATCTTGAATCAACAAAAAAAAAAATCACACACTTCCGGGTCAGCCAGACCCGAATTTTTTATTTCGAAAAAAAAAAATTACTCACCGGATTTCCTTCGTGCATGATCGGTTCCTGTAGCTCGGCAGTCCGGGCCCCGAGACGTTCAGTTTCGAGGCTCCGATAACTCCACGTCCCTCGGAAATGTTTATTCACGAACCATTTGCTCCTAAAAATCATTTTTTTTCCTCAATGAAATTTTTTTTTCGAAACGCTCATTTTTGTGTAGAAAAAAAAATAAAATTCACCGTAACATGGCGGAGGGTTCGGTGAGATTGTACGTGGCTCCGAAAAACTGATGGAAAATTTCTTTCATTTGAGAAAAAACTTTTTGTTCGGGTATCGATTCCATTTCGCGAGCATGAGGCCCAGCGAGCCAACAGCTCATGAGTCGTGGTTTGTGTTCGACGCTGACGATTGTGACGATGCTCAAGAGCCACGATTTTTCAGGCTGCAAAATCCTCCGAATTATTCATCAAATTATTTTTATAAAATTATTTCGATTTTTTGTTTTTTTGTTTTTTCTACGAACGTCATTTTCGAGTTCCTTGCGATCGTCCTCGGTCCAGTAAATATTGAAAAAAGCAAAATTGTCGATTCCCCACCAGGGCTCGGGATAGAGGAGAAATATTTTTCCCACGTGTCCTAATTGAAGGCCCTGAAATTTTAACGAATCATAATAATTCGTGGTTACCCTGGAATTCATAAAAAAAAAAAAGGAAATTGCCTGCGAACCTGAATCGCGTTGACTTTCGTTTCCGGTAGTGGCGGATTGAACATTTTCTCGTGAGTCGCTTTCAAAACTCCCAGGGACACTGTCACGATCACGTGTTCGGCACGATACTCGAATCCGTTCGTAGTCGAAACTTTTATCACACCGGTAGGAACGTTGTAATCGATCTCCGAAACCTCAGCGTTCAGTATCGTTTTATTCAGCACCGGAAGTTCCTTTGTAGGGTCGGGATATTTTTTCTAAATGGCGAAAAGTTGATCATGAATTACAATAAATCGTTTTTTCTCAAATTTTAGTTAATAAATTAATTTAAAATGAAAAAATTGAATAAATAAATGAATAAATAAATAAATGAATGAATAAATAAATAAATAAATAAATAAATAAATAAATAAATAGATAAATAAATAAATAAATGAATAAATAAATAAATAAATAAATAAATAAATAAATAAATAAACAAATAAATAAATAAATAAATAAATGAATAAATAAATAAATAAATAAATAAATAAATAAATAGATAAATAAATGAATAAATAAATAAATGAATAAATAGATAAATAAATGAATAAATAAATAAATAAATAAATAATAAATAAACAATAAATGAATAATAAATAAAAAATGGATAAGTAATCTTTTTTTTTGGCTAAAATAATTTTGTCTATTTTTCAATATTCTTTATGTTTCAGGAATTTGCGAACGAACCATCAAAATATCGAGAATCGTGCTGTATCCTCTGTCCTTCCAGTTCAGTCCTTGGTCCCCGGGGCACTGGACATCTTCGTGATAAGCGGAAACGTTGAACCAACTGTCTCCGGCCTCCCCGGTCATGAAAAACAAATCAAACATCTGCAGCAACGATTCCCTCTGCTCGCTCGTTAGTTCGGGATGAGAATCGAAACGCTCATCGAATCTGCAATTTTATTTTCAAAAAATCAAACTCCGCAGGAAAAAGAGGAAAAATTCTCAAAGGAATTTTTTAACTTGAGCCTGTAAAATTCTCCCTCCGATCTGCCCACGTATTCTTCCGGCACCGTGCTGTTCGTCAGATTGAAAAACAACTCGAAAAGATCGTTCGCAATCGGTTGCGCGAGCGCCGATCCCGAAGAACTCAGCAGTGTGACGCTCGAGTCGAGCCTCCAATGCTCCAGGAGACCCAGACGCCACGCCAGCTCGTACACCACATTGTCCTCTTCACCGTGAACCCATTGCCCACCCAGATCCACCCAATAATCCCCTGCATCAAGAAAAAAACAAAAAAAAAATCAATCGATTTTCATGAAATTGAAGAATTTCAAGGTTTTCAAGCAGAAAAAAAATTGCAACTGTATTCCCAGCCAATTCTGAAGAGTTGAGGCAACATCGAGCATCGTTATCCTTCGACCAATTTTTTTTTTAAGAAAAAACAAAAAAATTATTCGATTCTCACAAAATTTAAGAATTTCGATGTTTTCAAGAAGAAACAAAAATTACATTTTTATTCTCAACCAATTCCAAACAGTCGATGCATTTTGCAAATTCGAGAAACGTAATTTCTCGACTGATTATTTTAATCAAGAAAAAATTTATTAATTTTTATAAAATTGAAAAATTTCGATATTTTCAAAATTAAAAAAAAAAACGACATTTTTATTCTCAACCAATTTTCAACACCCGATGCATTTTGCAAAATCAATGAACGTAATTTCTCGACTGATTATTTTAATCAAGAAAAAAATGATTAATTTTTATAAAATTGAAAAATTTCGATATTTTCAAAATTAAAAATGAAAAACGACATTTTTATTCTCAACCAATTTTAAACAGTCGATGCATTTTGCAAAATCGAGAAACGTAATATCTCGACTGATTATTTTTATCAAGAAAAAATTTATTAATTTTTATAAAATTGAAAAATTTCGATATTTTCAAAATAAAAAATGAAAAATGACATTTTTATTCTCAACCAATTTTCCACACCCGATGCATTTTGCAAAATCGATGAACGTAATTTCTGGACTGATTATTTTAATCAAGAAAAAAATGATTAATTTTTATAAAATTGAAAAATTTCGATATTTTCAAAATTGAAAAAAAAACGACATTTTTATCCTCAACCAATATTAACCACTCGATGCATTTTCAAATTCGAGTATCGTTATCCTTCCACCGATTTTTTTTCTATTTTTTTTCGTCTTCGAAGCGAATTCGCAGCTTTTGGACAACGACGAAACGACAATTGTTGTCGTTGTTGTTGTTTTTGTAAGTGAAAAATACTCACCGAATTTAATGGTGTGAACTCTTCCACCAATTCTATTTTCCGCCTCGAGAATGGTGACATTTTCGAATCCATTTTGCAGAAGACGCGAAGCCGCCGCGATTCCGGAAGCGCCAGAGCCAACGATAATAATCCGCGGTGATTGAGCGAGCTCGGCTCGAGCTCGGGGAAGATAATTGCAACAGCAGAATGTCACGAATAAGGCGCGTCGGAACATCGCGATCTTTGACATTTGAATGCACCGAATATTAGGTCTATACGTGAGCATGGATCTCGACTAACTGCGAGCTATTTCGTAATCAGGAAACAGCTGCGTGCTAGCCAAAATATGCCACGTTTGCTCTTAGTCGTGTTCAATGTCAACTTGGCCTATTTATTAAATCGAGATTAATGATTTTTCAGTAAGAAAAAGTCCTCGGTATCTCGGGTCAAGTGTCACCGCTTCGTTAGTCGCTCAATCGAGAAAAAAAAAACAATTATCGGAGCTGTGAAAACCTGATACGGATCCAATTTTTTTGAACGTCGTATGCAACATTTTCTATCGATAGAATTCCCTCAAATTTGCACCATACAAAGAGAGCTGTGATGTCTAATGGCTTGAGCAGTTTTAAGAGGTTTCGCCATGTAGAAGTCGAGATTTATAAAAATCACAATTTTCACTAGTTTCTCGTAAGAACGTGTGTTAAAAGTTGCAATTTTCAACATTTAATATTTCAATTTCTAAACGGTGAAGCCTCTTAAAACTTTGCACACACTTTTGTGCAACATCGAAGAAGCTTTATTCAATTTTTCGAAAAAATCCGTCGTTAAATTTTTTCAAAATTTATAAAAATCACAATTTTCAGTAGTTTCCCATAAAAGCGTGTGTTAAAATTGCAATTTTCAACATCAAATATTTCGATATCTAAATGGCGAAGCCTCTTAAAACTTTGCATACACTTTTGTGTAACATCGAAGAAGCTTTATTCAATTTTTCAAAAAAATCGGTCGTCAAATTTTTTCGAAATTTATAAAAATCACAATTTTCAGTATTTTCCCATAAAAGCGTGTGTTAAAATTGCAATTTTCAACATCAAATATTTCGATTTCTAAATGGTGAAGCCTCTTGAAACTTTGCACACACTTTTGTGTAACATCGAAGAATTTACACAATTTTCTACCAAAGTTTCATATATTTAGAGTTTCGAAAAAAAAAAAAAAGAACAAGTGTAAAGATCGAAATGCTGAATATGCAAAAGATTCATGGATTCTGCAGCGTCTGCTCCGAAGCCTCGGACTTGTGTTCGTTGTAATATTTGATGAGCCTGTCAGCTTCTCGCCATCCGCTACCGATCGCCCCGTGCACCGTGGAATAATATTGCGGATGTGTCGCCTCGCCAGCGAACAAAACGATCTGAAAAAACCAACAAGTCCAGAAAAAAAATAAAAAAATTCAGAAAAACACGAAATTTTTAATTGCCATTTCCGAGCATTATAAAAGACCAATTTACCGGTTTCTCGAGCTTCGTGATTGGCTCTGATAAATGGACTGCCATCGCGCCCGATTTTTCAGTCGCCAAACTTCTGTAACTGTACGTGCCCCTAAAGTGCTTGTTGCTGTACCATTGACTCCTGGACGACGAGAAAAAAAAAGAAAAATTCAAAAATGAAGTTTTATCAATGAAAAAGAAATTGACGTTTATCGCGTTACGAAAAAGTCTGAAAATGTTGGAAATTTCACCTCAACATTGCAGCTGGTTCGGTGAGGTTGTAAGTCTTGCCGATGAACCGACGTAACAAATTTTTCGTCTCATTAAAAACGAGCTCTTCCGGTACACTTTCCATTTCTCTGGCGCGTCGTCCACTCAGCCAGCAACATAACAATTTCGGCTTGTTCTCGACACGCATTACTCCGAAAAGTCCGAGCATCCACAAATTTTCTGCCTAAAAAAAAATTCGATCATTAAAAATTGATATTTTTCGTGAGCAAGTGAATTTTTAAGTTGCAATATTTTCTCAGCATCCTTTATGACTTTGTAGCTTTTTAGAAATTTTAGAAATTAGTTTTTTTTAGACTCGAAGGGGTTCGATTTTTTTGGCACGAAAAAATTGTCAATTCGATTTTTTTATGTTCTCCAATATTTTCTGAGCATCCTTTATGACTTTGTAGCTTTTTGGAAATTTTAGGAAGTCGTTTTTTTCAGACACGAAGGGATTCGATTTTTTTGGGCACGAAAAAATCGTTCGAGCGACTCAGAATATTAAAATAACGAAAAGCAACGAATTCGTGATTTTTTTTTTTTTTTAATTCGAGACTCACGTTTTTTTCGATCTCATCTCTGTCCTCCTTGGTCCAGTGGAAAGCAAACATGTGGGTACCATTTCCGGTGTCCCACCATGGTTCGGGATAATACAAATAAATTTTAGCAACCGCGCCAAATTCCAGGCCCTGAAAAGTGCATCAGCTCACAATTTTCGTTTTTTTTCATTTTTACTCCGAAAAATAAATTGGTGCCAATTTTACGAACCTCTATCGCTTTTATATGAGTTTCTGGCAATTGCGGATTGAAGAGTTTCCGGTGGTCGGATTTTAAAACGCCCAAAGACGTCGTGACGATAACGTGATCGCCGATGTACTCGTTTCCGGTCGAACTGAGAACCCGAACTTTTCCCAGAGAATCGTTATAATTTATTTGCGAAACTTCCACATTGAAAATCGTTTTGTTCAAGACTCCAAGTTCTTCGGATGGTTCAGGAATCTTTTTCTGCAAAAACGTTGCAAATTAAATGTAAAAATTGATTTTTTTTTTTTCGTAAACAATTTAAACGATTTTTTTTTTTTTTTCTTTAAAATTCGTTCTAATTATTAATCACGGTTGGAATAACGAACCATCAAGATGTCAAGAATTGTACTGTATCCTTTGTGTTTCCAATGAATCGCTTGGTCCCCAGGACATCGAGTGTATTCGTTGAGTCCTTTGACAGATATTTCGAGCCAATCGTCTCCAGCGTCGTGAGCCATTTCAAAAAGATTTGCCATATTTTCCAAGGGCTCTCGTTGGTCCAGCGCTATATCCGGATGGGCTTCGAAGTATTCATTCATCCTGTTGTTCAAGAGATGTTTTTGTAAATAAATAAATAAATGAATAAATAAATAAATAAATAAATAAATAAATAAATAAATGAATGAATAAATAAATAAATAAATGACTAAATAAATAAATAAATGAATAAATAAATAAATAAATAAATAAATAAATAAGTAAATAAATAAACATATAAATGAATAAATAAATAAATAAATAAATAAATAAATAAATGAATAAATAAATAAATAAATGACTAAATAAATAAATAAATAAATAAATAAATGAATGAATAAATGAATAAATGAATAAATGAATAAATGAATAAATGAATAAATGAATAAATAAATAAATAAATGAATAAATAAATAAATAAATGAAAAATGCATAAATGAATTGAAGTAAAAATGAGATTTACTTAATTTTGTAGTATTCTCCGATGGAATTATTCCAGTACTCATTGGGCGGTTTGCTTTCAACGAGATCGTAGAAAAATCCCATAAACTTTTTGCCCGTCACTTCCGGCATCATTGCACCGGAAGAGCTAAATAATTTATACGACCAAACTGAATCAGTTTTTTCAAGTAGACCCAGAGGCCATGCCAATTCGTACGCTACATTGTTCTCTTCCCCGTGAACCCATTGGCCTCCAACATCGACCCAGTAACCACCTGACAAAAAAAAATTCCAAAAATAAAAAAATCAGAAAAAAAAACAAAAAATTCCAATGAAATTAAATACACTAATTAAAATAATGAATTAATTTCCCCAAATAATTCCGATCGACCGTTCGGAACTCCATCAGATTTCTAATTAACAAAATTCGAATAAATTGATTAAAAAAACATCGAAAAATAATTTCGAGAGCAGAAATCACCGAATTGCGTAGTGTGGATTCTTCCACCGATTCTATTCTCCGCCTCGAGTATCGTGAGATTGTTGAATCCATTGTGCAAAAGCCGCGAAGCTGTTGCTATTCCGGCTGCACCAGATCCGATAATAATAATTCTTGCTCCGCGTTCGTGAGCAATTACGTAAACTGATGAAAAGTGGTAAAAAGCGACGAGCAGTATCGCGTTGTACAGAATCATCATCCTCCTCGTGTATTCTCACTTATTTCAATGACGCCTGCTCGTATTTCCCAGCATCCGCGATCTTGCGCTTTATATCGCTCGACACATATAGGCGCGCGCACAAACGCCAAATAGGATTCACCTTCGAGCTAGGCGCGCGGAGGCAATTTTTTCATCAAGACTAATCGCGTCTGTGCCAACTCCACATGTAAATAATCCACGAGGATTTATACCGGCGAGCCGCGCACCCGATTCCACTAGTCAACTGTCTGGTCAAGTTAAACAATCCTCATCGTTTCTTTTCACCGCGCGAGCTCTTTCGATACGAAGCCATCTCCTCGGGTTATCGTTCGCATCTTTGACCTCTCGTTTTCCCCATAACGTTCAATACTCCCCGTCTGTTGTTTTTCTTCCTGATTCACGAGTCAAAATATATCATTATTATTATAAATAATTATAAATAAATACCCAAATTGTTATTAATTTTGATTTTTTTNCTCCTCGCAGAGCTTCTTCCAGCACCGTGTTTTGCTGTCTCGTATAGCGTTCGTAAGTGCTTTGCGTTTCGTTTTGTAGTCGGCCTGGAGGTTTTCCCTTTCGGGTCTACCTCTCGCCCTCGTGACTCGTCGTCGGGTTGCCAGGCAGGCCCTCCGCAGTTCGGCTATTTCGTCTGTCCACCAGTATTGTGGTCGTCTGTTTAGTCTCTGTCGGCTTTTCGGCATTGTGTTGTTGCACAGTCGTTCCGTCAGGTTATTAATTTTGATTATTATAAGTAATAATCGTAATCATTATTATTATTTATGATAATTGTTTATGATAATAATGTATAATCACTATTATTTATAACAACAATTGTTATTATTAATAATTATTATTAATATTATTAATAATTGTTATTATTAATAATTATTAATAATAGTTATTTATAAAAATTATTATTTATAATAATTATTTGTCATAATATTTGTCATTGTTCATAATAATTATTATTATTTATAATTATTTATAACAGTAATAATTATTATTTATAATAATTATTATTATTATTTATAATAATTATTTGTCATAGTAATCGTTATTGTTTATAATAATAATTATTATTTATAACAATTATTTATCATAATAATTGTTATTGTTAATAATTTTTACTATTATTTATAATTATTTTGGTTAATTATTTTTATTTTTATTTGATTTTACTTTATTTTTATTTAGTTATTTTATTATAATTTATAACAATAATAATTATTATTATTTATGATTATTATTATTATTTATAATCATTATTAATTTTTTGTTTATAATAATTATTATTGAGGCTTGAGGACGAGACGACGAACTTGGAGCAATAATTGTAACGATTAAGGAAAAAAGAAAAAAATTATTGAAATAATTATCGAAAAATGTGTAATTTGGTTTTGACATAAAATTTATTTATCGATTACGTACTCATATTTATGTATATCCATCGGGACATGATATTTTCATGATTTTCTAGTCGAACATTAGATCGAAAAAAAAATAATAATAATAATTAAAATTATTGAAAATGTGAGAGAGTTTGACTCCACGAGCATTTGATAATTTCATCACAGTATACATATATATATACGAGCTCTTGTATATTTTGTTATTACAATCGAAACACAATTATTGTGGCTTATCTGAAAAGTACTAAGTATTTACATTACCATTTGTGTTTTTGTTTCGGTTGTTCGCATTGAACAATGGTTGTAGATCCTTCGAAATAATTCGTCATTTAAAAACTGGCATCTTAATACAATTTGTGGCTGTTTTTTTTTTCTTTTTTTTTACAATAAATTATTCCTGGCTCGAGGAACTTGTGAATATTCAGTCGAGAAAAATCGGAGTCATTACTGGCAGAAGATTTCACAATTACATTCAGTCTTCCAAGGAAAATTATATCTATTGGCCTGCTGGCTTTGCCCTTTGATCCTCAAACGCTAACGATCGGTTCTTCGGCAAAAATTCACGTCATCGTATTTTTCATCAAATTACAAATTTTTTTTTTTTTTTGGAAATTGCTATTTCTTTCGATTTTAATATTGCAAGATTTTTTCCAATTAAAAATTGCAAATTTTGTTCTAATTAAAAATTGCAATTTATTTTCCAATTAAAATCTGCAAATTCTTTTCCAATTAAAAATTGCAAATTTTTTTCCAATTAAAAATTGCAAATTCTTTTCCAATTAAAATTCGTAAATTGTTTCCCAATTAGAAATTGCGATTTCTTTCCAATTCAATTTTGCAAATTCTTTTCCAACTAAAAATGGCAAATTCTTTTCCAACTAAAAATGGCAAATTCTTTTCCAATTAAAAATTGAAAATTTTGTTCTAATTAGAATTTGCAAATTCTTTTCCAATTAAAATTTGCAAATTGTTTCCCAATTAAAAATTGCAAATTTGTTTCCAATTAAAAATTACAAATTAGCAATTTTTGAATGAATTTTTATTTTTCGGATCCCACGATTTTTTATCGTTTAGCCAGGGGTTCAAAAAAGGCCCATGAATTTTTGTCAAATTTTTCAAAAGTTTAAAAACCACGAAATAAGCGAAAGAGACGAACGACCAATCGTTAGCTGAATCGTTAGCTGACGAGGTTTCTATCGGAACATTAACATGACAGAAGCGCAACGATTCCTGCACGAGAGAGTAAAAAATAGTTTGGAACGCTACGATCGTGAGAAGGAAGAAAAATACATTTTTTTTTCTGGAGAATATTTTCAACAGTCTAAGCGAAAAACACGAGCAGCAACGCTGGACATCTAAAAAAATTTGCAGAGCTCTACAAAACGGATTTATAAAAGCGATACGAAAAAATGTTGAAAATGTTGGCGCTACGTGCTGATCGACAATGTGCGAACGCGTTGCTGACAGCGAGAGTTTGTTCATGAAATATTGGATTATAATTACACATCGATCACGAGAATCTCAGGAACCTAGAGAGCGAGTACGTTGTTCAACATTGACTCCGAAACGAGTCCAGTCGTATGTTTTACATTCTAACTAAACATTTCTACACTCCGACGAGCTACGGAAGATTTTGGAATTACGCTATTTACACCTTACACATTGTCCCCTCGAGTATCTCGAGCTTTCCTTAACCCTTAACAGTCACACCTCCACATCGTGACGTCCTAGTCATTGAGGCTGTTAAGTTACCAACCCCACTCACTTTGGAAGGCGCTAAATAGTTGAAAAATCGTTAAAAAAAATGAAATAAAAATACTCCAAAGTATTTTCGATCCTTGAGTAACGAACACGACGATTCTATTCAATTCGTGCAATTTTTAATTCAAAAAAATGTCGAAAAAAAAGAAATTTTGCAAAAATGACGTTTTTTTTACAAAAAATGATTCAAAAATTGTAATTTTCAAAAAATAATATAAAAAATCGTTTCAAAAGTTTGAAATAGCATGCTGAGGCTGTTACCAACGCCACTCCCTTTGGAAGGCGCTAAATAGTTGAAAAATCGTTAAAAAAAATGAAATAAAAATACTCCAAAGTATTTTCGATCCTTGAGTAACGAACACGACGATTCTATTCAATTCGTGCAATTTTTAATTCAAAAAAATGTCGAAAAAAAAGAAATTTTGCAAAAATGACGTTTTTTTTACAAAAAATGATTCAAAAATTGTAATTTTCAAAAAATAATATAAAAAATCGTTTCAAAAGTTTGAAATAGCATGCTGAGGCTGTTACCAACGCCACTCCCTTTGGAAGGCGCTAAATAGTTGAAAAATCGTTAAAAAAAATGAAATAAAAATACTCCAAAGTATTTTCGATCCTTGAGTAACGAACACGACGATTCTATTCAATTCGTGCAATTTTTAATTCAAAAAAATGTCGAAAAAAAAGAAATTTTGCAAAAATGACGTTTTTTTTACAAAAAATGATTCAAAAATTGTAATTTTCACAAAATAATATAAAAAATCGTTTCAAAAGTTTGAAATAGCATGCTGAGGCTGTTACCAACGCCACTCCCTTTGGAAAGCGCTAAATAGTTGAAAAATCGTTAAAAAAAATGAAATAAAAATACTCCAAAATATTTTCAATCCTTGAGTAACGACCACGACGATTCTATTCAATTCGTGCAATTTTTAATACAAAAAAAATGTGGAAAAAAGAAATTTTGCAAAAATGACGTTTTTTTGACAAAAAATGATGCAGAAATTGTAATTTTCAAAAAAATAATTAAAAATCGTTTCAAAAGTCTGAAAAAGCGTGCTTTCAGGTGGAACTCCACATTGTGACCATTAAGGGTTGAATAATGAATAAACGAGAGGAAACAAGCTGCAAGCGTTTCTCGTTAATCCTCCAAATTGGAGAATTGCAATTCTAGTCTCTATCGTGACATTCACGATATATCGATTAATCAAATCACTTGGCACTTTGAAAGAAGTGGAAGATACTTTTCGGTGAGAATCTCGATCCTAAGAACGAACGTCTGACGTTTTTTCGAGATGAAAATTTCCATTTACGAATCTCTTCGTCCGGAAATAATTCACGTGCGAAAATTCACAGCTTTTTTGGTCAGTTTCTTTTTTCGATAAACCAAAATCCTTTCGTGGCAGCATTCGCGGGGATGGGAAGAAAAAATATATTTCACTCGTTTTATTAGTAAGTCGTGATTCTTCATCGTTGGGAAACTTTTGATCGGCCAATGGACTGCACATTTTCGCTCGTGATTATTCGCCACTCGGGACTCTGTGGAATTTGATTTTTTTATTCGACGAATGAATGGAAATTCGTTTGTTGGAATAATTTCTAAAAATCCCCAATGGGAATGACGAACTTTCATACGCTCGTTTCTTTTTTCACTGTGCTCGATCGCAGGGAAGATTCGGGGGCGTCGGAGAGACTGGCCTCGAGGTCGGTGTCGATAATTTCCTCTTCGGGCTCGTCCGGGGCTTGATCGAATCGTTGAGAAAATCGAAATTCCGGCGAGTCTTCGTACTCGATGCTGGAGTTGAGATCGAGGTTTCTCGTTGGTCCGAGGGATTGGTCGATCGAGGTGAGATCGTTCGTGGAGTTGAAATCTTTATCGAGGAACGAGTCTCGAGGCTTTTGTTCGATGGACTCGTTGCTGACGTCGGTGATTTCGTAGTCTCTGGATTCCACGGGCGACTGCAATTCGCCGAGAAGTTGAAATTGGTTTTCGCGGGATTCGGGGGCATGGGGAGGGGGCGAAGGGTCCGGAGAGTTTTCTCGGGTTACGAAGCTCGTGGGATCGTTGAGCGAGTGTCTCGAGGCGTCGAGAGATTTGCAGGAACCTTCGTACGCGGAAGAAGCGTCGTAGCGATCGAGCGGTTGCTCGAAAAGCTCCTCGGGCTCGTCCTCATGGTCAAGGTCAAGGTCAAGGTCATCGGAGACGCGAAGATCGTCGGAGATTCTTCGATCTTCCGGGCTCTCGGGAGTTTCTCCAATTTCTGGTAAATCGTGATCGCTCCGTTCGCTGGTCATTTGGTTCGTCGACTCGAGGCCGGAGCTGTACTCGAGGCTGCACTGTTGCGAGACATTGCGAAGTATTTTTTCCTCGTAGATGCGTGAGTCTTGATCGGACTCGTTGGGACTGGCGCTGGTGAGCGGTTGTTGTTGTTCGTGTTTCCTGCGCGAGTTTCGTCGCGACGGGGAGGACAACATGGCGCGAGACTCGGGATAATCCTGCTGTCGGCAGTTGCGTTCGTTGTTTATTTTCTTGGCGCTTTTCACGAGATTCTCGTGGCCGATGACGTAGCGCATGGGAGCCGCCACGTTGCGATCCTCGGAGACGCTTCCTCCGCTGTCCGAAAGAATATTTATATTTTTCCCATCGTTGATGGGATTGAGCTCGACGTGGATGTTCGTGTTGTTGACTTTAGCGCCGCTGCCGAAAATGTTTCGCTGGATCGACGGATCGATTTTGTTTGCGGTTTGTCGTCGAGGAATCGAAATGCAACTTCCGCCGTCGCTCGTGGCGCCCCCGTCGCCCTGTTTCCTGGGCCCGAGGTTGTTGCTTTTCGTGTGACGTCGTTGTTTCTTGAAGAATTTCCTTGCCACGCCGCTCTGATGAGGATTGTAAAACATTTCGACGCACGAAGGAGCGGGCTCGGTGTAGGTCGTGACGGAATTGTTGGATCGATACTGTTGCCGATGCATCACGACGAGATTTACATTCGCGACGTTGGCGACCTTGGCAGGCCCGATCGAGCCTTCGCCCGTTCCGATCGAATTCATCGTTCCGCCGAGTTCGCTGACCTTGAGAGTGTTGCAAGCGGCGATAGCGTTGCGCGAGCTGTTGGTCCTGCGGGACGAGCCGATCGAATTAGAATCGGAAATTACTTGAGTCGCTTGCGAGTTGGAAACTGGAGCAGGCGGCGCTCGAGAGTTTTGTTGGACGAGAGGCTGCGCCGGAAGCGAAGGATTCGCGTCAGAAACGCTGCGAGTTCGGCAACATCGATTTTTTCGTCTCCTCAGCCAACAGCGCATCAACATCCATTGGGAACGGACGTCGCTGCGCGCGATTCCGTAGAACAAAAGCACGAAGAGCCCCAACGAACTCGAGGAAACTGCGTAGAGAATTGAAAATATTGTTTCTTCGTGGGGAACGTGAGGATCGAAGGGTTTCCAAGTTGCGGCGGCTCCGGAGCTCCACGCGAGCAAATAAAGTATGAGGATGACGATGTGTCCCTTCAATTGGCTGATTTGTGAATGCTCCAGGTCCTCGACCTCCGAGGACATGGTTTGCGTGCTGTGGACGCTGTTCCGATCGGCTCCGCGGCTCGAATTCGGTTCGAGCAATTCCAAATCCATATTTTCCGTCGCCTGTGTCCCCTCCGACAATTGGCCGTTCATATCGACGCTGCGGATCGCGCAACGTACCAACAGATAAAAAATTATCAAGTAAGCTATTAATATTATTGCCGGTACGAAAAGCGCGGCGAGAGCAGCTCCCGATGTCAAGAAACAATAAGAATATCCTGCGTATTCACGCAAATTAATCGCTCCTGATATCCCGCAAACTATCAGAGCGATCCCCCAACCCACGAGGTACAGACCCAGCAATGGCTTCTGTATCGGCTCGTCCGGTATCTCGTCGTCCGGCACCGCCGTCACATCCGATTTCGATATTCGCTTGTACATGTTGCTGCAAAAAAAATTGCAAATTTCGTAATTTCATTTTTTTAATTGATTTTATTGATTTTTATGATTTTATTGATTTTTATGATTTTATTGATTTCATTGATTTCATTGATTTTATTGATTTTAATGATTTTATTGACTTTATTGATTTTAATGATTTTAATGATTTTATTGATTTTGATGATTTCATTGATTTTAATGATTTTATTGATTTTAATGATTTTAATGATTTTAATGATTTTAATGATTTTAATGATTTTAATGATTTTAATGATTTTATTGATTTTGTTGATTTTATTGATTTTTATGATTTTATTGATTTTAATGATTTTATTGATTTTATTGATTTTAATGATTTCATTGATTTTAATGATTTTAATGATTTCAATGATTTTATTGATTTTATTGATTTTATTGATTTTAATGATTTTATTGATTTTATTGATTTTAATGATTTTAATGATTTTATTGATTTTATTGATTTTATTGATTAATGATAAGAGATAATGATTTATAATTATTAAAATTATGATTAATTGTTAATTAATAATAATGATAATTATACCTAGCGGAAACGGCCATCCAGAGAAGACAGCAGAGCGACAAATAGTGCAAAACGAGTCCGACTCCTTGACAAATCTCAATATTATCGGTTTGTTGGATTCCGGCTGTGTAAAGAAAGCACAAGAGAGCCACGGCCACCCACGTATTGACGACGGAATGCTTCGCTTTCTTCGGCATCACTATCGAGGCGTAACAAACTATATAAGTCACCGCTGTCACCGTCAGGCACAAAATCGCCAAAAAACTTCCGACGTAAATCGCCGGGTTCGAGTATCGGAACTTTGCTCCGGAGAGACTGCAACAGAAAAACCCAAATCTCATCAGCACATTCCTTGCCATTTTTTGCCATTGGAAAATTGAATTTACTAGAAAAATTGCAACGATCCCATTAATTATCGAAATAATGAATAAAAATGAATTTTTCGTTGGATTCGAACGATGCAAACTTTAGAAAAGTGGTTGAGATAAATTTACTTGATGGAATCGTGATCGAGATACGAAGTATCTTCCAGGAGGCCATAATAGCCGAGCCTGTAGCATCGAAAAACAACGAGATCGTTGATAACATCCGAAAGGTGACAACCCTCGTTGGTCCAGCCCCCAGTTTCGTTGAATTTTTCGTCCCAGACCACGGGCCTGGGTCTGATACCGACGTAATAATAACGCGGAGCCTTCAGCATCACGTACACCGGTTCCGAGAGATTTGCCAAAGATTGTCCAACTGAATAAAAAAAAAAATAAAAAAAATCAAAATCAATTAATAAAAAAAAAATGCATTACAAGAAAATTCGAAAAATTTGGTATGTTTTTGTATCAAGTATTCAAGAGATCGTGTACAAATTTCACAACGATTGAGGAGCCATTTATAAAAAAAATAGCGTTAATTAATTAACTAATTAGATAATTAATTAACCAATTAATTAATAATTAATTGAAAATTAGTATTAATTAATTAATTAATAATGCTAAATTTTCAATAAACAGCTTCTCAATCGTTGAGAAATTTGTACACGACCGTAATTAATAACACGTAAGTAATTAATTAATTAATAATTGATTGACTAATTAGTAATTAATTAATTAATTAAAATTAAATTGAATTTTTTAAATTTTATAGAAAAATTTAAATTTTCTAAATTTTTCAATTTTTCAATTAATAAATTAAATTTTAAATGATTAATTAAATTTTAATTAAATTAGAAAATTAATTAAATTAAATTTTAATTAATTAATTAAATTTTAATTAAATTAAAAAATTAATTAAATTAAATTTTAATTAAGTAATTGAAAAATTAAAAAATTTAGAAAATTTAACATTTTCAAGTTAATTAATTAAAATTTAATTAATTAATTAAAATTTAATTAATTAATTAATTAATTAATTAATAATGATAATTTTGCAATAAATAGCTTCTCAATGGTTACGAAATTTTTCCACGACCGCAATTAATTACAAGTAATTAATTAATTAATTAGCAATCAGTTAATTAATTGGCAATTAATTAATTGATTAATTGAATCAGCGTAGGCACTCAACATCGTTAAGAATAAAATAAATGGAGAAACGATCGACTCACTCAATTTGGAACCGACGACACACGAAGTCACGTCGACTCTTCGATCCCCATAAAGTTTAGGAAAGAGGCTATTGTCCGTGTACATGGCGATCATCAGTTGATGAGCGATCGTCGAGGCGTTGGGATGCGCGAGCAACGAAGCAGGCAATTGAATGGACGCTTCGATCGTTTTGTCTTTGGTGCTCAAGAGAGCGGATTTGTTGTTGGTCGCGCAGTGGAACAATCTCGTTGGCTCGGTCGTTATCGAGCTGTAGCCGCTGTACCAAGTGCATGTCAGTCCGAGGAAACTGTCGCGCTTGACGCGGAACTCCTCCAGCGCCAAATTGTTTTTGTGACTCTGTATCGACGGCGTGAATTGCGTTATCGCTTCGACAGCCTTGACGAGCCTCGCGCAAGCGTTGTAATTATTTTGAGCGGATTTGAGCATTTCCTTGGGCAGGTTCATCAACGCGCTGACAATGTCGACGAGCATCGCGCCGAGCTCCTTCTCGTCGGTCAAAAAAGTCAAATAGTTCTCGATCGTTTTTGTCACGAAATGAATTTCCACCGGATCCGTGATTTTCGAGGCCTCTCCCGTGTGGTTTTTAAATCTCCGCGCCGTCTCGACCAAGTTTCCTTTCGTCAGCGACAAGTTTACCTTCGAGTACTGCTCCAGAGCCTTCGTCATTGGCGATATGTATGGACAAGCCTCCGTATTCAATTCTTCCCAATACCCCGTTCTGTTGCAACGATAAGATGCTCGCAATGGTATTTGCATCAAAGTCGACAGCCCTATACCCTCGCATGGCAATTCCACTTTCCAACCAACCACCGTTTTTGGCCAAGCGTACATTCCCTTGTTGTTTCTCGTCACTAAAAAACACGAAATTGATCATTTGCTTAAAAAAAGAGAAAAAAGGTTTTTAATATTTTTCTTCCTGAGCTGATTTCGATGAATTTCTTATTCGTTTTCAATTTTTTATGATAATTATGAAATTGTTTTATTTTTTCATTTGAATTGGATTTTTATTTTTATTTTTTTCTGTTAAATTTTATTTTTATTTCAATTTTTTTGGTTTTTGGTTTTTTAAATTAATTTATGATGATTATTGGTGATTATTATTTTATTATTCAAATTGGAACTTTCATTTTATTTTATTTTTCTGTTTTTTTTCCAAATTTTCTAGTTTTTGGTTTTTCTAATAAATTAAAAATATTTATTGCTTATTATTATTCTATTTAGAAAAATTCATTTCAATTTCGTTGGTTTTTTTCTCAAGTTAATTGATTTTTGTTGTTTTTCTATTGAAATTGAATTTTTATTTCAATTTTTTGGTTTTTGTTTTTTTATTCCAATTTTTTTCTAAATTTTGGAGTTTTTGGTTTTTCTAATGAATTAAAAATAATTATTGCTCATTATTATTCTAATTAGACAAATTTATTTGAATTTCGTTGATTTTTTTTCTCAAGTTAATTGATTTTCTATTGAAATTGAATTTTTATGTCATTTTTTTTCGTTTTTCATTTTTATTTCAATTTTTTTCTAAATTTTGTAGTTTTTGGTTTTTCTAATAAATTAAAAATAATTATTGCTTATCATTATTCTAATTAGACAAATTTATTTGAATTTCGTTGGTTTTTTTCTCTAGTTAATTGATTTTCTATCGAAATTGAATTTTTATGTCATTTTTTTCGTTTTTCATTTTTATTTCAATTTTTTTCCATTTTTGGAGTATTTGATTTTTTTTCTAATTACCTGCTAATGGGCAGTACTGCGTTTTTTCGGAAATGACTATCATGTTGATCGCTTTGGAGCGGTTGCCATAAACAGACACCAGGAAACAATTCCATTGGCCATGATGTTCGTCCTTGACAGGAACGATGCTGAGTGAACTGCAAGAATAAAAATTCGCACTCACGATTTCATCGATAGGATGGCCGAGCGACGAGGAGAGAAAAAATTTCATTCACCTCGCCACGATTCCACTGTCGGACAAATATCGATTTTCTACTTTGATGTTCGACAGCGTGCTCTGCGGATCAACGTAATAATTCGTGTCCACAGCCTCGGCTGTAATGTTCGGATTCCAGAGCCAATTGAGCTTCGCATTCCGATCCTCGGTGATGCTCGGTGCACGACATTTTAGCGTTATCGAGTCCCCGGCAAAAACTACTTGACTCTCGCCCGGACGAATTTCTATCACGGGCGATGCCCATTGACACTGCAAATGTCCGGACAACCGAATATCCACGATCGGCTGCCCTCGGAGCTCCAACGGCGAATCGCAAGTCGGCGGTGGTCTGGAAAAATCGCATTTTCCATTTTTTTAAATTTTTTTTATTTTTTCAGAAATTTCGATCGAGACTCACATTAATTTTACGACGGAATTATTTTTCCAGCTACCGAACCAGAAAAGGTAACAATCGCATTCCCACGGATTGTTGGACAAATCTCTGAAATTTTTGAAAAATTTATTTGCTCATTCGGAGGCTCGTGGGGGAAAAATGGAATTATTTAAAAAATGGGAATATTTGGGTCGATCGAAGACTCACAATTGTCTGAGCGCTCCAAGCCCGTAAAAAGTTCCTTCGGCTATTGTCCTCAGTGCATTCCCGTTCAATTTCCTGAATCAAGTTCTCGAATGTTAGTGAAAAGCTCGAAAACTTTGAGGGAGAGAGATCGATCCGGAAATTGCATTATTCGAGTGAACAATGTGCGTAAAAACGTGTCGAAATTGTGCCAGAAAAAGCAAATTTGCACGAGTGATTTAAACGATTTTGGGAAAAGACGAAAATCAAAGAAATGGAGCAATCTAAAGACGTTGAAGTTCTCATCGTTAAAATGCAGTGGCAACTCATTATTTAGTCTCCTTTGCCATTGGGAAATTGAATTTACTAGAAAAATTGCAACGATCCCATTAATTATCAAAATAATGAATAAAAAATCGATTTTTCGTTGGATTCCAACGATGCAAACTTCGGTATCATGGTCTCGAGAATATCATTCAACTTTTTACCCAAACGAGTATTTTCGTCAAAGTTTTCTCAATAATTATGGAGAAGAAAGCGAGAAATCGAGTTTTTGGTGGCTCGATCATCAATTTTGATGAAAAAATATGGAAAAATGTTTCGTTGAGTTTCAAAAAATGTTCCTGCTGGCCTACAAATTTTAGGGGCTCGTTGAATTTACAATATTTGTCAACGATCTAATGGGACAGTCTCTTTGCCATTGGGAAATTGAATTTACCAGAAAAATTGCAACGAACCCATTAATTATCAAAATAACGAATAAAAAATCGATTTTTCGTTGGATTCCAACGATGCAAACTCCACAATCAATCGACGAGCGTTGAAACGATAAAAACAAAAAATAAAAACACACTTACAAGCGTTCTAAGGCCAGCAAATCATGAAATAAGGTGGTCTCCGGTGCGCTTATTTTGTTGCCTGACAAATCGCTATGAACAAGCACCAAAAGTGTTGTAAATAAAGAAACAAAACAATGTGGCCAAGCCTCGTTATTGCATTCTTGTCGACTTACAGTTTTTTCAGACTTTTCAGTGGCCTAAAAACGTGAGCATCGATCACTGATATCTGATTCTTACTCAAGTCTCTGAAAAATACGTTTTCATTTTATTTTCTCAAAGTATCTGCAAAAAAATTGATAATTATCATGGAAAATTTGAAAAATCGACAAAATTTTCAATTTTTCAATTCTCCATGAAAATTCAACCAAAACTAAATGGAAAAATATTGATTCTCTCTTTACAGTCTCTCCAGACTCTCCAATCCGTCGAAGCATCCTTCGCCAAGGGCTGTTATTTTGTTGACCGACAAATCCAACCGTTTCAGATTAGTGAGATTCTTCAATACTCCGGACTCCACGATGTACAGATTATTTTTACTTAAGTCTCTGCAAAAATAAACAAAGAAATGATTATTCGATCGTTTTTTTTATTTTTAACCCTTTGAGTACACACTGGGTCAATTTGACCCGAACGAATATTTTTGCGTAAAATTGTCATTTTCGTGGGAAAATCATTTTAGCACATTTCCAGAGTAAAAAAACCCAAAAAACGCTTCGGGTCAAATTGACCCGAACTAATATTTTGGCATATTATTGTCGTTTTTGTTGAAAAATGATTTTAGCAAATTTCCAGAGTACAATGACCCAAAAAACGCCTCGGGTCAAATTGACCCGAACCATTATTTTGCGTTTAATTGTCGTTTTCGTTGAAAAATGAATTCAGCACATTCGCCAGAGTATAATGAGCCAAAAAACACCTCGGGTCAAATTGACCCGAAATGGTTTTTCGGGAGCTCTCCACTCGAACGCTCATTTTCTGGTGTTTTTATGGTAAAATTATCAAGTTACTCACAGATGGTACAAATCTATGCCAATTTCGTTGATGTTTATGTCCTTAATATCGTGCACGTCCTTGCAAGTTATTCTCAAGCGCTCGGCTTGCGGCCCGACGTGTTTGCAAGAGCAAGGAACAGGACATGCCCGACTCTCGTCGATTCCCAAAACAGAGGTCAGCGCGGAGAGCAATAGAAATGTTACTCGCTTCATGATTACAGTGGAAAAGTAGCCGAGCTTCTGTAATAACAAATTTTTGTGTCACATTGGAAGCGAGTCGTTCCATTAGATCGCGATTATCGTCGAAAAAGCTTAAAAACTGAAAATTCATGATTTTAAGTGGAAAAAGAAATTCATGGGATCAGAAATACCCAAAACTTCAAAATCCATCAATTGGAGTTCGAAACGAACGCGAATAAATCATTTTTTCAAACTCACGGCTAAAAAACAATCGTGGCAGGGATTCACATTGTTTCGTTGCAGATTATCTGTAGTTTGTTTTTCGGAGCATCCTGTGCAGAATCGTGAATAAAAGTGGAGGAAGACGAAACTGCGAGGAAGAGCAAAAACGAAGACTCGGTTTCACAGGCCATTGTAAACTATGTAAGAAAATTAACCAAGTCGAATCTTTGGCTGGCTATTTGGAGGATTTCGTAAAAGAAAAACACTGCGAAGACCGATCCCGAAGGATTCTTGTCACACAGTTAAAACACGCAAACACATACACGCGCTACTTTTCGCAAGAGTTTTACGCGCTGTAATCAGTAGGCACTAGTAAATAACGCGAGTCAACGATCTCCTTGCCGAGAATATACAGAAATACACTCTCGGTGCGGAGATCAGCTGCTGCCGACTGAGAATCATTTCGATTTTTTTATCAGTCAATACCGCGTCCCTCGAGCTTCAATTTACATTTTGGGCGGTTTTTTCTGTGTTACCGACGGTCGGTAACCCGCAGCATCTTCGCGCGAGAGATTTTTTAGAAAATTGCGGTTCCAAATACAAAAAAAAAGAGAATCTTGTTCTTTCGGGGAATTTCGACAGTGCTAATGAACGCAATAATCAACAATCAACAGCTCCGATCAAGTTATTCGCGAAATAAAATCCAACAAATTCGCGATCTCTTGCGAGAAGGTACTGCCAGCGCCGCCTACGCCCGAATCAAAATAAACGAAGCATCTCGGGGCACAGAGAACTGTCACGAAGGTTAGTTTTTCTTTCGAAATGATTCTCAATCCCAATTTTTTGTTTACGAGCCTGTTTACGTGACAGCTCATTCGTTTCCGGATTCAGCAAAAGTGCATAATTCCTCGTGTTTCTTTGTTCACTCCTCCGCATCGTTCTCGCGCGCCAAGAAAATTTCACACAAAACAAAAATCGCGAGTATTTTGAATCGGTGATAAATGATGAATGCGCCGTTGGCGATATCGTCCGATCAACAAGATCTCAAAACCGAGCCGATCAATTACATCGCAGGTGAGTTTTTACCGAAATATCGAAAAAAAAAATCGTTCAAGGTCACCAAAAAATGCATTTTTTTTCGATCGATTTAAAAGAAATTCGGAGAATGATGTACGGCTTCGGCGATTGTCCCGAACCGCTCATGGAATCAGCCAAAATAATCGAAGACGTTGTTCACCGTCAAATGCGATCGTTGGTGCACAAAGCCTGCGAAGTTGCCGATCGTCGAGAATCGAAAATCGTCACCGACCAAGATTTCGTCTTCCTATTGAGAAGCAACAAAATCAAGTTGCGCCGGTTGCTAAAATACTTGGAAATCAAAGAATTCAAAGCCTCCATGCACAAAATACTCGACAGCGAAGTCTCCGGCGAGTCTCTCGAAGATTTGACCGTAAATCCGTTGAAAAAAAAACGAGCGTACCACAAAATCATCGACCTCATCGACAACACCGGAGAATTGTCGGAAAATCAATCGGCGGTCGATTCCGTAAAACACAATCGCAAACTCAGAGCCGAAATGATTTCCAGGAAAATTGACGAATCCCGGTACATCGAATACAGCCGCGCACGATGCATTTCCTTCGCAAATAGAAATCAACACAAATTCACCAGTTGGATCGGCTGCCAAGGTTTCTATTTTTAGTTTTTTCAATTTAAATGTCGCTCTGGGGATGTTATGATTTTTTATGGGGACCGTACGGGTCTTTTTCGTCCTGCCACTGTATCTCGCGTATTTGGAGGGAAGAAAATCTGGAAAAATTCTGGAATACTCTCCATTGATGCTATTTTGAGGTTTCATTGTTTTTAGAGTCGTTGCATTTTTTTATTGTCAAATGAAACGGTTTGGAAAACAGGATTTTTGAAAAAAAGTTGTTGCTCGGGTCAAATTGACCCATATGATCCACGGAGGCTTAATTACTGAATTCTAAAAATATAAAAATTCGAAAATAAATTCACTCTCGATTGCCATTTATATTTCACGTATTTGGAGAGAAAAAGATCTGAAAAAATTCTGGAAAACTTTCCATAGATTCTATTTTGAGGTTTCATAGTTTTTAGAGTCGTTGCATTTTTCTATTGTCAAACGAAACGGTTTGGAAAACAAGATTTTAGAAAAAAAGTTGTTGCTCGGGTCAAAAAGACCCATATGATCGACGGAGGCTCAACTGCAAATAAATACTGATTTTGGTCCGAATTTCAGGCGATATGGAAATCAGTAAACAGGGCTACGTCGTCCTCGGTTATTTGGCGTACGAAACAGTCGCAGAAATAATCGATTTAGCGCTCCTCGTGAGGCAGGATCAAAACAAAATTCACGGAGATTCGATAGACAGACTAAAACTCAGTTACCACAATCCATACACGTACAAGCCCTACCAACACAGCAAGGTAAACGCAGACCCCCAAATTTCGATCTTTTCGTTGAAATTTCGAAAAAATTGAATTTTTCAATAAAACCGCGATTTTACGATTTAAAAAAAAATAAATTCCAGGCAACCGTAACGAAGGCGATAACACCCTCGGAAATTACCGAGGCCCTCCGACGTTATTGGTCGCCCCAGCTCGACATTACGGGACCTTTTCATCGGTGGTCGATGCATCGTCCACACCTGAAACTTCTTACCTGCTGAAATGAGCCCAAAAGGTAATTCCCCCAAGAAACTAATGAGAAAACTCCTTTTTAGCGGAATGATTATGAATTTTATTACAACGTGTGGAATTTTTATCTACAAACGTCCGTCGAGCTAAAATACTTTGGCAATGAATGCATTGAGTTGGTAAAACGTTGTCGTTCGGTGTCACGAGTTGATACAAACATTGAGACACTTGTTGTTTTTGTATCATGGTGAGAGGAGAGTGGAAACGCGAGCTTTTCCTTCAGCTCCGCCGGTGATGCACGTGCCCGATTGATTCGCGGTTGACCAATCGCAGCACAACGTTCCTTTGTGGCCCCCGAGTTCGAGAATTTTTCCTTGCGCCCCCGGTGGCATCTAAACATTAAAAAAAAAAAAAAAAAAAAAATATTCCATGAAAATCTCGACTGAAGGACGTTGTACGGCGTGATGGCGGTTTGTCAATAATGAGAGAATAGAGGTGGCTCGTAGCGCAGTGGTTAACTCTCTGGATCATCTTTTTATTCGCTATTATTGCTGGACCCTGCCTCGTGACAGTAAATCGCGATTTTTGCTTTTTGACGTTTCTTACCTTGTAAATATTGCCACCGTTCTGGGTGCACAGTAGCATGTGATTGCCGCTTTGATCAAAAGTGAAGAGTTTTCCATGCACAGAATTTTTCTCTATTTTTATTTTAGTTTCCCAAATTATTTTGCCGGTGTGATTGAGACTTCTTTGGCAGAGTTTGCCGTCCTCGCTTTGAGCGCAAATGTTAGTAAAATCGTTGATAAGTTCGATGTCGATAACGGGACTGGAGTGGCAACTGAGATTGTCGATTATTTCGTTTCTCCGCAAATCGTGAATCAATATGTTGCCGTTGGACAATCCGGTGATGAGCAATTGCCCGTTGTGATTGAAAGTCGAGCACAAAGCTGTGAGATTCTGTTCCATGGGCAAGCTCCTCTCCAGCTTGCGAGTCTTAATGTCGTACAACAACAAACGGCCCTCGTTGCAGTCGGAAACCGAACAAACGAACGTCGATTCCGTTGGATTGCACAGCAATGCCAAAATCCGCGATCCTTCGTGCTGAATCTCCCAAATCGTTTTGCAGTCTCGAGTATCGTGCAATTGGATCAATCCGTTATTATCCCCGTGCAAAAAATATCGCTCATTCTTCGATATCCAATCCAAGGCAGTCACGGCTTTGTTCGAATTTGCAGTCGTCGACGTAAATGTCGCAACGGTCCTGCCATAATCATGGAGTATTGGAATCAATATTTTTGAGAACAATGTCGAATTGGAAAATTATGGAAACTTCATGTTTCTTCGCGTAAAAAAAACGCAACGAAATGAAGGAATAAAATTAAATTTGAAAAAAATGAATTCAATTTTATCAATTTTATTGATTCAATTCAATTTTTTAATTGAATTTTTATTTTAAAAATAAAAATTTAATTGAAATTTAATTTTTGAAAAATTCAATTAATAATTTAAATTCAATTATTTTTTAAATTCAACCAATTGAATAAATTTTCTTTTCAATTTAATTTGATTATTTTATTATGAAAAGAATTAATTAAATTTTATTAATTTTATTAATTGAATTAAATTTTCTAAATGAATTTTAATTTTTTAAATAAAAATTGAATTGAAATTCCATTTTTTTTAAATTCAATTTATAATTTAAATTGAATTATTTTATGAATTTCATCATTTAAATAGATTTTCTTCTGAATTGAATTTGATTTTTTTATTATTCGATAATTTATCAATAAAATAATTGAAATAATTGAATTAATTTAATTTTTAAAGAGTTTGGCTCACTTTGGTGATGGTATGGGGGTCCAAACTTTGATCACACCGTCCGCATCTCCGCTCGCGACGTAAGACCCGCTCGCATTGCTTTTGCACTGTATTATCGATGTTTTGTGTTCCGTGTACTCTTCCTGCCAAATTAACAAATTTCGTTAATGTTTTTGCTCTAACGATACTCCGGAACGCGAGAAACTTGAAAACCATTCGCTTGGAAAATGACTGGCTCTTACCTGACTAAGCAAAATGTAACTGGATTCTATTTTGTCTTTGGTTTTTCTTTCGCAAGCGACATCGACCGACGAGTCCCTTTTCCTCGCCCCTGTGAGCCTCGAGTCGCAGCTTATGCTTCTTTTTGCTACAACTTCCGATTTGCTGATGGAATTTATTCTCCCTTTGGTGTTGGTCCTCTTGGTCGTCCCTGACGTTTCTGTATCCACTTTTTTAACACTCCCCATTGTTTTTCTGCTTAATATAGGGCTCGAGCTACCGCCAATGTTCTTTATGAGACTTCGCAAGCTCTTGGGGTTCTCCATCAACGGTGACTCCCTGGGAGAGGCAAGCAGAAAATAAATGACGAAAAAAAGGGGAAAAAATTCTCAAGGAATTTGGATCTGAAATGAAAAACGATTTTTCGCACGTACTGAGCAATAATATAAAAATCGTCCATGATGGGCGGATGCTGCGGCGTCGAGCCTGGATTCACGTCCGACAAACTTTCCACTTTTGTTATTTCCCCAAGACGCTGCTTCAACGCATCGTTTTCTTCCTGCAATCTCTTCAATTTGTTCGTGTCCTCGTCCAGGCTCAAAAGCGTCGGCTGTGGCATACACTGACCATTCCAACAGCGAGAACACACACTCGTCAACGATCCATCCATTTTTTTTAAAAAATAAAGGTTTAAACGCCCTGGACAAACTATTTACTACCTTCACCTACTTGGAAGATTGTCGAGAGAAAATTGTGCAGAGAAACGAGCATCGTGTCCTGCCATTGTCGAGTAAAGTGCACCGAGTACGTCGGATTGTCTTCAGGATTTTTCACGAACGGCAGTGCTGAACGATTTACATAAAAATCCCATGGGGATCGGTTATTTACGATTTGGAGGTTTGCATCGTTGGAATGCAACGAAAACTCATTATTTTTTATAGCAGAGCACAAAATTTTCATACAGTATTTGGCAACGATCTAATGGGACAGTCTTCTTTGCCATTGGAAAATTGAATTAACTAGAAAAATTGCAACGATCCCATTAATTATCAAAATAACGAATAAAAAATCGATTTTTCGTTGGATTCCAACGATGCAAACTTCGGTATCATGGTTTCGAGAATATCATTCAACTTTTTACCCAAACGAGCATTTTTCTCAAAGTTTTCTCAATAATTAGCGAGGAGAAAGCGAGAAATCGAGTTTTTGGTGACTCGATTATCAATTTTGATGAAAAAATGTGGAAAAATGTTTTGTTGAGTTTCAAAAAATGTTCCTGCTGGCCTACAAATTTTAGGAGCCCGTTGAATTTACAATATTTGTCAACGATCTAATGGGACAGTCTCCTTTGCCATTGGAAAACTGAATTTACTAGAAAAATTGCAACGATCCCATTAGTTGTCAAAATAATGAATAAAAAATCGATTTTTCGTTGGATTCCAACGATGCAAACTTCAGTATCATGGTCGCGAGAATATCATTCAACTTTTTACCCAAACGAGCATTTTTCTCAAAGTTTTCTCAATAATTATGGAGAAGAAAGCGAGAAATCGAGTTTTTTGTGGCTCGACCATCAATTTCGTTGAAAAATTAATTTTCAAATTCAATCATTAATTAACAAAATACCAAATTTAAAAAAAAAACAAAATCTATGAATTCCAAAATTTTGAATTGGCCAAAAACGTTGGATTCTGCAAATTAAGCAGAATTTTCAAAATCTGTCAACGCGGCCCAGAAATTCTCCAAAATTTGCCACATTTTTCAAGAAGCCGGAAAGAACTTACCGAACCATTCTTTCCATTCCGAGTGTCCCTGCAGTTCCGGCGCCATTTTAGTAAAAAATTCTTGTATTTTGTCCTGCTTGTTGTTGACAGCGGCATTGACAAGATAAAGTTTGAGCACGGCGTTTTCGAGTTTTCTTATTCCCGGCGCAAAGTGGTTTTCCAATCTAGAGAACATTCTCGTGTCCAGATGACCCCAGAGTTCTCTGAGCGAGGTCAAGTCGCTCGTGTAAATGTACTGCATCAGCTGATCGACGATTTTGTCAACCTTTTTGTAAAAAGAAAAAATAAAAAATTTGTTAAAACTTCAAAAAATCGATTTTCTGAATTTTTCGTCACGTGGAGAAGAAAAAAACAAAAATTTCGATCGTAAAAACGATCGATTTTCCCACGTCCATGAAAAAACATCGCGAGACAACTTTCGATTCTCCGGAAATGAAAAAAACGAATTTTTTTACGTTCGAAAAATAATTTTAAAAAAATAGAAATTTTTACGTGAAGAAAAAACATCGAAGATAATTTTTTGTTGTTGCTATCGCCGTCTCACTCTGTACGCAGTGCTCACCCTAAAACCCTTTTCCTTCTCGGCCTTGAGATCGTTGTCGAAAGCCTTGAGAGTGTTACTGAATCCTCTGAAGAGCAGAAATTCCTTGACCAATTCGTCGACATACTGCACGTGTGACATTTTTGTTGTCATTCGTTTTTGTATCAAACACCCACAAGCTCTGCTCGTCTCTCTCGCGAATCAACAAAACTTTGTCCCAAATGTCATTCGGCTACCTAAACGTCCACTAAACTAGTGAATCTTCCCAAGCGGCAACATCGCGAACTAACTGCTCGACGCCATGTTCTCAACTTGCTGTGACGTCATCCGGACTCGAAGGTTCTCAACTTTTCTTCGTCCGTTTGAATTTTCTGCTAAATGTTCGTTACTAAAGAAGTTTCTGAGACTTTTCCACGCTTCGGATCGTTTCTCGAGTCGAATTTATTGGAAATTCGAATTTTCGGAAGAAAATTGAGCAAAATGGCGTCGACTCATAAAAATGAAGCTATTCGAGCAAAAAACTTTCTTCATTCTCACAAATTTCCAATTTTTTGCAGATTTTCTTCAATTTCTCGATGAAATTGGCTGAAAAAATAATTCAATTCCGTAATGAATATGCTTTTTATTTGTCATTTTCATACAGAGGCATAGTAAATCGGGAATATTTTCAACAAATTCCTGACGACATTTCTTCCTTATTTTTCTTATCCGTCAATTAAATTTGAGCCGATAACAGCGGCCATTGTGATAATGCGCGTGACAGTGTAATCATATTATTCGTTTTTGTTTCATGGTATATCGAGGAAAATTCAGTAGCAACGTATTGTCCTTGAGAATGACGTTTCCGAAAATGCTTCCGGAAAAAAATTAGCTTCAGAAACTCAAAAATGCACGTACAAATTTTGGAGCAAAAATTAAAACGAAAAAAAAAAATTGAATTGAAATTTAATTGCGTAATTTTTAATAAAAAAAAAAAATTCGTAGCCTCGAAAAATACGAAGAAAATCAATAATTTGAAGGTTATCGTCTTCCTGAAAAAAATAAACGCGAAAATTGACTTTTAAGCGCAGGATCGCGTGAAATTTAATTATGTGCCTGAAATTTCATTTTTCTTTATAACGTTGACAATCGGTTATAATTTCTACGATTAACAATAATTATTCGCGTCAGCATAACAATTAAAAATATTTCTGCTGTCGAGCTTATCGATAGTTTCATTATTTTATAGGCTTCTGAGTATTTATCAGTTATTTGACTAATAATCGTTTATCACTGCATTGAATATGTTAAGTACGGATCACACATGGCATAAGAATACTTTCGGCAATTGAAATTTACAGTAATGTAAACAATATAGAGATTCTTCTTTTTTTTTGTTTTTTTTTTTGTTTTTCTTGTTTAAAAGGCACGATTTTTAATCTCCGTTAATATTCGCATAATTTTTAGTCCGATGCGTTTATCGCTGCGTGCAGCATTCTCTTGCGAGAGCTTCTCAGAGAGAAACAATGGAGAAATCTTGAAAAATAAGCAAACCGTTTATTAGTTATTTGCATTTGAGATTCCGGACGTTTTTTTTTTTCATCGTGTGTCTCCAGCCATTCTATCCATGTTTTTAAGGACGTTGTCGTCAACGTTTTTTTCTCTCTCTCTCTCTCTCTCTCTCTCTCTCTCGCATTTCCATTGGTTACGAGTTACAAAAATTGACTAGATGAACAACTTTCACAAAAAGTCGAGCGTGCACCATCATCTTTAAATTTTATTAAACACTTAATTAATATTCACACTCCTTATCATTTTTTTATCAATTTTTCAACAAACTTTCATTTCTCACGTGAACGACTGACACGGCGCATCGAGCCGCTCAGTTCCTCACGTCATTTCCGCATTATTCTCCACGAAAAACAGCGAACAGCATTTTTGCAAAAAACGCTCGAAATTCAGCGATTAAATTANTAAATTAATTAAATTAATTAAATTAATTAAATTAATTAAATTAATTAAATTAATTAAATTAATTAAATTAATTAAATTAATTAAATTAATTAAATTAATTAAATTAATTAAATTAATTAAATTAATTAAATTAATTAAATTAATTAAATTAATTAAATTAATTAAATTAATTAAATTAATTAAATTAATTAAATTAATTAAATTAATTAAATTAATTAAATTAATTAAATTAATTAAATTAATTAAATTAATTAAATTAATTAAATTAATTAAATTAATTAAATTAATTAAATTAATTAAATTAATTAAATTAATTAAATTAATTAAATTAATTAAATTAATTAAATTAATTAAATTAATTAAATTAATTAAATTAATTAAATTAATTAAATTAATTAAATTAATTAATTAATTAATTAATTAATAATGATACAACCTTTAAATGGATGAGCCTTATTGTCAAAAGACACTGAGCTACGAAAAATATATTTATCGTTTATTTATAATGTGAAAAATTGTTGCGGATATTTTTCGATCGTTTGGCAAAAGAGTTTTGTAGATTTTGCCATCGAAAAACCGACGCAATCCGTTCCTTCGTTATCACGATATTTACAATAAAATTGAAAAAGTGTATGCGCGAAGCTCGTAGATTTTCTTTACGATCGCGGTGTCGATACGAATGCGAGTGAATGAAAAGAAAAGCAACGCGCGTACGCCCAAGCCGTCACGAAACTTTGTCGGTGAAATTTGAATGAGCGTTGCGAATTCGCACGACGAAAAATCCATAAAAAATTGTTGCGATCGCGGTGACGAGCCCTTAAAGATCGAGATCCTCTTGTTTTGCTCTCGGCGCTACTTGCTCCTCGCTTTCCGATTCTTTGATCGTTGCGTGCACGTCCGCTACTTCGACCGACTGTGCCACTGCCGGATGCACCGAACCGTCCTCCTCCGTCACTTCGAAACCGATCGTCGCACCGATCTTTTGACTCGCTTGTCGGAAAGAGTCCGACAACATTACCTGTCAAAGAAAATTCCATCATTTATCGATCTCAATGAAAAATGAAAATAACGAAACGTCGGAAAAGCAAATTAAAAAATCATCCAACAGCTTAAAATGAAAAGAATTGAAAAATTGAGGAAAAATGAAACAGACACCGTGTGAAAAGTCAATAGAGATTTTAAAAAATCAAAAAAAATGAGAAAAAAATTAATTAACAGCGTAAACGGAGTAAAATGATAAAAATTGAAAAATTGACGAAAAATGAAAAAGACACCGTATGGAAATTCAATAGAGATTTTTAAAAATACCAAAAAATGAGAAAAAAATTAATTAACAGCTTTAACGGAGTAAAATGATAAAAATTGAAAAATTGACGAAAAATGAAAAATACACCGTATGGAAATTCAACAGAGATTTAAAAAAAACACCAAAAAATCAGAAAAAAATTAATTGACAGCGTAAACGGAGTAAAATGATAAAAATTGAAAAATTTACGAAAAATGAATGAGACACCGTATGGAAATCCAATAGAAATTTAATAAAAACACAAAAAATGAGAAATGAAATTAATTAAAATCGTAGACGGAGTAAAATAATAAAAAAAAACAAAAAATTGAGGAAAAAACCGACAGAAAATTGAATCGAGATCCATAAAAAAAGAAATCAAGGAAACCAACAAACCAACAACGTAAACGGAGTAAATAATGAAAATATAAAGATTGAGTAAAAACGAAAAAACTCACTTGTACGACGTTGATGCACATAGAAGTCAATGCCAGTCCAAAGACCAGATACACGATGGACAGCATCATGTAGATCGGATGCTAAACGAGTGAATTAAAAAAAAAAAAAATTCAAAATATTAGTAAAATCTTTATCGATTTTTTTCGATCGTTCTGCCAAATTATTCGGACAAGATATTAAACAGCGGTAGCAACCTTCGACAAAGCTTACCATCTGCGCTCCACCGTGAAAAACAAAAGAGACAAAAGAAGCGGCATGAAAAATAATTAAATCTCATGTAGAAAATTTATAACGAAAAAGCCCTGAGAGGCATAAACTCAATCCCACACAAATTTGCTAATTAGCCAAACGCCAGGCTAAAGCGCATCAATTATCGTATTACGTAATTCCAATCGATTGATCTTGTGCATAATATTCTACGTCAATACGCAAGTAACGAAACGTCTTATTTTTTTTTGAAAAATCCATTTTTTCGGACAAAACAGTTTTCTACAAAATATTGTCAACGTCAAAATTCCATAAAAAGCTCAACTTTTCCCATAATCGCCAAAATCATCGTAGAATCGTTTTTTTTTATTTTTTATATTTTAAATATTGAATTTTTTAATTAATTAATTTTAAATGAGAAATTTGGAATATTCAATTTTTAAATAACAAATTTCGAATATTCAATTTTCAAATAACAAAGTTTGAATATTCAATTTTTTAAATAATAAATTTTCGATATTCAATTTTCAAATAACAAATTTGAAATATTCAATTTTTTAAATAATAAATTTTAAATATTCAATTTTCAAATAACAAATTTTAAATATTCAATTTTTTAAATAATAATTTTAAATATCAAATTTTTTAAATAATAAATTTTAAATATTCAATTTTTTAAATAATAAATTTTAAATATTGAATTTTTAAAAGAACAAATTTTAAATATTCAATTTTTTAAATTGTTTTCCTTTTAATTTCCAATCAGCATGATTTTCATTTTCCACTTTTCCAAGATCTTTGACCCAACTATCAATAAATGAATGAATGATTGTAAAAAAACTAGAAATTCATACCTTTGGTACGTAGTCGCCAAAGCCAATGGTGCTCATTGATATAAAAACAAAGTAGAAGCTCTCGAAGAATCCCCACTGTTCCCAAAAGTTGTAAACGGTCGCACCGACGAATATATAAGCGAGCAGAATAACAATGGCAACGGAAATAGGTAAATTGAATTCGTCGTCGATAGCAAAAGTCGATAACGCGGGTGTTCCGGGGGTTCCCGGAGTATGGGGCTGACCAGACGCCGGAGCATTTCCATCCAGATTCAAAACCGTCTGCGTCTGGTTTTGCTGTTTCTCCAGTTCTTCGATTTCCTCTGGATTCATCTGGGAAGGACGACGAAACGTTGCCAAATCGTAGACTAATTGAACTCCTTTCATCACTTCCTAAATATTTCGAAGAAAAAACAAACAAACAAAAACTGCAAATTTTTCGTGACAATTTTTTTTTTTTTTTTTTTTTAAGATTTTCGAACGATAACCGGAAGTTTGTCGAAATTTTTAGAAAATCGAAGGAATTACGACAAGTTATTGAAAGAAATTCGTCAAAAAAAATGGCGACGTAAAAATTAATTGGAATAAAATAAAAATGAAGTGGAGACCTGAACTGGGACGGTTCTCCTGACTCTCCGGCAACTTCC
>JBAJMU010000002.1:577468-579742 GCA_037952995.1 Hyposoter didymator | reverse complement strand
TGGCGACGTAAAAATTGATTGGAATAAAATAAAAATGAAGTGGAGACCTGAACTGGGACGGTTCTCCTGACTCTCCGGCAACTTCCGGTGTAATAGACCCTCCTCACGAACGCCCAAAGGAACTTGATGCCTCGCGTGAAAAGTTTGCCAAAATCAGCGAGTATAATGAGAAACATTGGTATTCCGAATATCGCGTAGACGATCGTGATGGCTCGTCCGGTCGTCGTACTCGGCGAAATGTGACCATATCCTGAGTAACAAAAAAAAACGACAATATTTATTTTACAAAAAACTCGGAAAAATGAAATTTTCAAAAATCCTCAAATTCTCATGGTCCACGTTTTACAAAAATTCGACATTCTCGCTGCTCGACATTCCGAGGCTCGTCAGGATTGACGAGAAACATTTTTTTCCCTAAAATTGAAGCAGAAAACTGTCCAAACATAAAAAATCAAAGTTTTTCGGTTTTTTTATGAAAAAAATTCCTTGAAATTGAAAAATTGAATAATTCAACCAGCTCGATGCGTTTATTCATCGGCGTGGCATAAAATGTCGAAAACTGTCGAACGCCTCCATTCATCGACGTTTAAATCCGACAGTTTGACAGATGGAGAACGACCATTTCATCATCACGAAGTTTCGTATTTTTTTATCGTCGATATCTTTAGAAAATTCGTGTGGCTCCATTTTTTTTATTATTTCACAATAAAAAAAATTCCTCTGGGAACTCCCATCCCTCGGAATTCAGAAAAAAAATAAAAATAACTAAAAAAATAAAAAATAATTAAAAAATTAAAAAATAAATAATTAAATAAATAAAAATTAAATAAATAAAAATTAAATAAATAAAAATTAAATAAACAAAAATTAAATAAATAAAAATTAAATAAATAAAAATTAAATAAATAAAAATTAAATAAACAAAAATTAAATAAATTAAAATTAAATAAATTAAAATAGAAAAATAGAAAAATAGCAAAAAAATAGAAAAGAAATAGAAAAAAATAAAAAAATAGAAAAAAAATAATAAAAAAATAGAAAAAAATGAAAAAATAGAAAAAAAATAGAAAAAATAGAAAAAACGATCGAAAATCCATAACTCAACGTTCAGGAAGATCGAACCTTGAAGATTTATTGATTGGGAGGCTTCAGATTTGAAAAAATGCAAAAAAATTCAGCACAACGAAAATTGCAACGTTTTTTCTTGCCCGGACGTTTTTTTTTTTGCTGGATATTCTCACCGATGGTCGTGATGACTGTGAGACAATAGAGAACGGCGTTTAAGAAGCTCCAGCTTTTTTGTCCGCTGTAAGAATGAACCCCAGCTTCATGAGCGGTATGGAGTTGTTCTTCGAATTCCATGAGTTTTCTGCGGGCCATACTTTTCCAATCTTCTTCTCGCATGTTGTGGCTAAAGTTCCACAAGCTGTCGAGGAAATCGCGTTTCACGCGCTTGACCCCACATTTGTAAAAAGTCTCGAAAGCGCCTTCGGTGAATCGGAAGACAAACGCGCCCAGGCCGCAGTAAATTATCGCGAGAAGCAATTCGAACAGGCACCGATTTCGTAAAACGCGAATTTTTCGACATTCTCGCGGATTTTGATCGACGAACGCGCGAAATTCCGCAGCGAAATCGACGAGTGTGCGAAAAAATTCGACGATCGAAACTTTTTTCGGGATTTTTGGATCTTCCTCGGAAATTTTTGGCTTTTCGAGCTTTTGCGACTTTGCAAGGATCGGAATTTCTTGCCTCGCATCGTCCTCGTCAACTTTGACCTTTTTTTCTCTTTTTCCAAAATACGGAATCCACCAAAACCACCATTTTTTCTCCCTCGCTTTTCCGACTCCGGAAGCGAGCGACTCGGCCTCCTCGCTGCTCCGGATGACGCTGAATTTTCTCCTTCTCAGCGCAGCTTCCATTTTCGGATCAACGTAATCGTCCAGAGGATCGCGATCAAAAATCGAGCGTTCTTTTTGCAAATAGTCGAGCTGAGCAACGCGCTGGAAATCTTCGATGAGACTATCGTCGCTCAGAGGAATTATTTGCTTTTTTATTTCCACGTGAGATTTCGATCTCGAGGCAGATTTTTCGGGAGAAGGAAAAGTTGCGCTGTGGCTCATTGGTTTCGCGCAATCGTCGCTGAGGTCGCTCGACCATCGAGCAGCTTTTTTATCGATTTTTGATTTTTCTACTTGCCTCGGCGGAGCTCTCGGCATGGATTCACGTTTTTCTCGAGTCGCAGGACTCCGAGGACGCTCTTTCCCCAGCGGAGC
>JBAJMU010000002.1:554968-572468 GCA_037952995.1 Hyposoter didymator | reverse complement strand
GGAGAAATTGTCGAAATTATTTTAGAAAATACGAATTTTTAAATTTTCAAAAAAACGGTTTCGACGCTCCAACTTCCGCAAATTTCAAGATTTATTACTAATTTTTTTTTTTATACATAGAGTATCATCATAGGAAGGTTGGTAATGAATTTGGAAAATATCGTTCGAACGGTTTGACTTTTATGATTTTTCGAAATTTCCGAAAATCTGAATTTTTCGAAAAATCGTTCAATTTTAATTTTTTTTCACTTTGAAATTATTTTATTGTCTTCGTCTTCGTTTTGGCGTATTGATAAAAACTCTGGGAAGAAATTAATGTAATTTGTTCCGAAGTAGTAAATTAAATTTTCCGAGTAATTAAACTTTTCGTCGAGAATAAAAAAGTATAATGACTTTTCAACAACACGTTACTATTTTCCAAAGTCTTGCTGCTAGGTCGCGTCCTGCTCGGATTTGTGGAATGTGTACGGATGGATGTTCAATGTTTGCTGGACCGGAAGTTGAGAGTTTTCGATCGAAAGAATTTACGCGATAAGGGCGCGAAGGAGCAAACTGAAAAGTGCATTGACGAGAGTGAGAAATTATTCATCCGTGCTGTGAACAACATCGTTGGCACAAATATCGTTCGACTATCGCGAATATCTTCTTTGACGCAGATCGGTATGACAGAGGTCTTCGCAAATGCTTTCCTCGATTCATCGCGTTGAATTTCTCGCTTCTTGAACGCGCTGCTTGGCCCTTTTTACGCACGAGCGACTGTTCGTTGTAAACAAAATTTCGCAAAAATGCGTCGAGTGTTCATTGATGTGAAAAATTCCATGCACAAATTCACGAATTTCGATTGAGACACAATTTTGTGCAATGTCAAAAACTATTTATTTGGATATTATTTTTATTCGAAATTGATTTAAGCCACGATTATCTTTCGAGAGAATTGATACTTATGACGCTAATGTCTATCCGAAGTTTGCATCGTTGGAATCCAAGGAAATTTTTTATCAATTATTTTTATTGATTTTTAAGTGTTTTTATCAATTTTCAAATATTTTTATTGATTTTGAAGTATTTTTATCAATTTTCAAGTATTTTCATTAATTTTCAATTATTTTTAGGGATTTTTAAGTTATTTATCAATTTTCAAGTATTTTCATTAATTTTCAATTATTTTCATCAATTTTTACCTATTTTTATTAATTTCGAATCATTTTTATCAATTTTCAAGTATTTTCATTAATTTTTAATTATTTTTATTGATTTTTAAGTTATTTATCAATTTTCAAGTATTTTCATGAATTTTCAATTATTTTCATTAATTTTCAATTATTTTTATCAATTTTCAATTATTTTTATCAATTTTGAATCATTTTTTATCATTTTCAATGATTTAGATTAATTTTCAATTATTTTCATCAATTTATAATTCTTTTTATTCATTTTTGATCATTTTTATCAATTTTCAATTATTTTTATTAGTTTTTAATCATTTTTATCAATTTTTAATCATTTTTATCAATTTAAATTATTTTTATTAATTTTGAATCATTTTCAATGATTTTGATTAATTTTCAAGTATTTTCATTAATTTTCAATTATTTTTATTAATTTTTAATTATTTTCATTAATTTTTAATCATTTTGAATCATTTTCAATGATTTTGATTAATTTCCAATTATTTTCATCAATTTTTAATTATTTTTATTAATTTTGAATCATTTTTATTAATTTTCAATGATTGTTATTAATTTTTAATCATTTTTATTCATTTTTCATCATTTTTATTAGTTTTTAATCGTTTTTATCAATTTTCAATTATTTTCATCAATTATTTTGATAATTAATGCGATCGTTGCAATTTTCCTAGTAAATTCAATTTTCTAACGACATGTACGTTTTCGTTGCGGTCTAATTTTAATTTTTTTAAATTTTTTCTGTTATTCGACAGTGACGAGGCAAGAATTTCGAGAACCGTATCGTTCTCCAGTTTAAATTTGTAAATCTCACAACTACTTGTGCGCTTCATCTGGTTCTTTGAGTATTACGCAACTGTGACATCTACTCGAAATAGTATGCGTGGGGCGACGTCGAGACTCGAGAGTGTCCACATTCTTCCGCACTTTGTACCACAATTTATGTGGTCAAAAGCTTTTCACGAATATCGCGAAATCTCAAAGCTCCATTGAGTGGAAGAAAAATCGAACCCACACAATTAAACATTTTCCCTCAGCCAATTAGAAAATTAAACGAAAATCCAAACAATCGCCCGGACGAGTACTGCACCCTCGTGAAACTAAAGTGAATTATGATGCACCGACGATAATTGAAACGTCAATTACGATAATTACCTCGATTGCCGACCGAAAAACGATTTTTTCGGATTTTTTTTTTTTCGAGTAAAAAAAAATTATTTTTTTTTTCAACTTTTGCCACTAAAGTGAATTATGATGCGACGATGATAATTGAAAAGTCGATTACGATAATTATTTCGATTGCCGACCCAAAAACGATTTTTTCGTATTTTTTTTTTTCGAGCCTGAAATTTTTTTTTTTTTTTCAACTTTTGGCAGAGAAAGTTCGATTCGACAAAATTAATGAGAAAAATTAAACTGTTTTACGAGAGCCAGGGCTGATTTTTAAAAATTACTTGAAACTTTCTAAAAAATTTCATTTTTTAAGAATTTTTAAGAAAAAAGTTTAAAGTTTTGCCTCAACATCGTAAGTTTGAGTTTCCATCTCGATTTTTTTCACTTTTCTCGCCCGTTGCCCGGAATTTCGTTCCCCCATCGACGCCGAAGTCTCAAAATTGAAAATCTTGTTTTTTTTTTTAATATTTTCCGAGGGCGAGGCGTTTTGCTCACCCGGCTGTCCATCATTCGTCCCTGGCTCTCCATCATCGCTTCCTCCCACTCGGATGCAATATTTTCCACGTATTATCGTAAGAAAAATGAAACGAAATTTCTGCAAAATTTCAAAACGATGAATTTTCATGTTTCCTTGAAAAAAAAAAAAAAAATTCGTTGATTCATCGTCACGACGTTTATGCGTCGTGGAGTCAATAAAAAATGCTGCTGTAAATCATTCTCCGTCGCAGTTGACTTTGCGCGCAGAGTAAAAATTGCGCGATGTTTTTTTTTCGTTAAAAAAAAAAGGACGTTTGGCTTCGTAAAAATAAAAAACGTCTCTGAGAAAAATGTGAATATACTTCGCAGCCGGCTCCGTCGCACTCGCCCAACTTGCAGACCGTGATAAAAAGCGATTCGGTGTACAGTTGCAAGGAAAAAATAAAAAAAAATGAAAAAAATCGATGCAGCGAATAGAGAAATGTCGCAAGTCCGGCAAGATTGACTCGAACGGATGGAATCTGATAATGCGGAGTAATTTGATGGAATATAATTGTCTCATGCATCGCTCTCCTCATCCGGCATCGTCCTTGGAGACATTTCCGTATCAGAGACTATTCCAATGCAGAATCTTGTGGCTCGAAACATTAAGATTCTGACAAAATTGAATTGACAAACGTCAATGTCTCTAGATTGGAAAATGAAAATTCCCTGAAACGCGAAACTAGGGAAAAGTTCATTGAAAAAACTTTTTACTAATTGACCAAAGAACAACGCACTCTGAATCCAAGATTTTCCGAGGGAATCTGTATTTTTTTTTGTAATAAACAAAATTTCGAAAAAATTTAGCGACCGATTTTTTGGAAAAATTGAATAAATCTTCTTCGATGTTACACAAAAGTGTGTGTAAAGTTTCAAGAGGCTTCACCATTTAGGAATCGAAATATTTAATGTTGAAAATTGCAACTTTTAACACACGCTTTTGTGGGAAAATACTGAAAATTGTGATTTTTATAAATTTCGAAAAAATTTAGCGACCGATTTTTTCGAAAAATTGAATAAAGCTTCTTCGATGTTACACAAAAGTGTGTGCAAAGTTTCAAGAGGCTTCACCATTCAGAAATCGAAATATTAAATGTTGAAAATTGCAACTTTTGACACACGCTCTTATCGGAAAATACTGAAAATTGTGATTTTGATAAATTTCGAAAAAAATTGACGACCGATTTTTTCGAAAAATTGAATAAAGCTTTTTCGATGTTACACAAAAGTGTGTGCAAAGTTTTAAGAGGCTTCGCTATTTTGAAATCGAAATATTGAATGATGAAAATTGCAACTTTTAACGCACGCTCTTATGGGAAAATACTGAAAATTGTGATTTTTATAAATTTCGAAAGAAATTGACGACCGATTTTTTTGAAAAATTGAATAAAGCTTCTTCGATGTTACACAAAAGTGTGTGTAAAGTTTCAAGAGGCTTCACCATTCAGAAATCGAAATATTGAATGTTGAAAATTGCAACCTTTAACACACGCTCTTACGAAAAACTACTGAAAATTTCGATTTTCATAAATGAATATTTTAAGAAATTTTAAAGAAATATCTATTTAAAAATTTTAAGAAATTCTATCGATAGAAAATGTTGCATACAACGTCCAAAACGACGAGGCGACGATGGATTTTCATGGTGGAAAGCAAACTCGCTCGTGTCTCCAAAAAAAAAAAAGAGAACCAAAATCTCGGAAACTGGATAGCAAAATTTCCTGAGATTGAGTCGAGAGTTAAATAGAGAATAATTCATGAGATTCGTGTCAATTAAGCAAGTGTGTTTGAAGGGAAAAGATGGGGGAGGAGGGTGCGGAGGAGAAATAAGCGACAAAGTTTCGGAAGTAGATTTAAGGCAGAGAAGGTGTCGCGTCGTCGCTCCCTTTAATCCCAGAAAATGTACGTGCTCCTCGACAGACCACGACGGAGGGTGAATGCACGTGAAGCATAAATCTTTGCGTATAAATTCCAGTTACGAGACTCCACGTGTGCAGAGAGCATTTTCGTCTTCGAGTAAAATTTACACGAGGAGCTGCCCACCAATTCCTTATTCATTAAGATTCGACGAGTAATTCCGAACGAATGAATTTTTCGGTCAAAAAATTCATCGTCGAATTGGAACAAATTTTCGAAATTTAAAAAAAAATCACAAAAATCTCGATTTCGAACGAACTTCGAGGAAAAAACGTAAAAAAATCGGAATTTGCACGAGAATCCAATTTCGAGGCACCCCACGAATTTTCTCCAAAGAGATAACGCGACAAATAAAAAAAACGACACCGGAGAGCTAACGAGTCAGTGAATTAATTAATTTTTCAATCAAACACTCGGAGCCTCGTCCAGAGGCGATCGGCAACGCTAAATCAAGTCCCGTCGCATAATAATTGTTCGGGTAATGCTAATCAGCCGATTCATAGGCGCAGGTGCGTAACTGACTAGAATAATGATGATGCAAAACTCCCTAAAACTACAGAAACTTCGTCTTGGCAGTAAAATCGCCCCAAGACCAAAAAGTAATGAAAATTCTTCTCTTTTCTTCTTCCATGTTTCGTTCAAAGAGGGAATAATCAAAAAACACTCGCCAACATTCGTTTTTCCATAAAAAGCCTGACCCGGAAAATTCTACTAAGGCAAAATGTTCGTAATTATCAAAATCCTCGAAATTTTAGGAAAAAAAAAAAATTAACGCAATGCTTCCTATGAACGTGGCAAATTGAACTAGAAAGTCAAAAACTGCAGACTTGTATACAATATCTTAGAAAATTTGCAAAAATTAAAGCGGTTCGACGATTTTTCGAAAAACTCAGATTTTCGGAAATTTGGAAAAATCATAAAATTCAAACCGTTCAACCGATATTTTCCAAATGAAATACCAACCTTCCTACGATACTACTCTATGTATAAAAAAAAAATTAGTAATAAATCTTGAAATTTGCGGAAGTTAGAGCGTCGAAACCGTTTTTTTGAAAATTTCAAAATGCCATTAAATTCGTATTTCCTAAAACAATTTCGACAACTTCCCCAGAAAGTGAAAAGTAACTACAGACTCACAAACAATATCTCAGAAAATGAGTCAAAATTTTTCGATATTTCGAAAAACTCAGATTTTCGTAAAATCCAAAAAAAAAAAAAAGATTCTTCAGTTTTCTCTCGCTCCCTCCAAGAGTCAAGAATACTCGTGAGCATGAAATAAATCCTCAACGTTCCATTCGACATTTGGTTATGAAATAATTGACAATCGTTGGTGTGGATTGGCTCTCGAGTGGCAAACCGTGGACGAGGATTGCTTTCGGCGAGCCAGTGTTTTCCAAGTCGATAAATTGCATGGAGGTTCGCAACCGAAAGCAATTTCTCTGTCCTCCACTTTCTTCGTGTATTTGTTTCGCCGCACGTAGTGGTCTCTGTGTCGCTCGGCTGCAGGACACTGCAGCTCGCGATTGTAAATTCGTCGAGTACGTCTCGAGGCTTCCAGAAACACGAGTGTAACATTTGACAGTCAATCTGGACCATTCGGAGGGTCGTATATGCAGCGAAAACGTCGAAACTGACTTGCAATCCTCTAATTTATTTCGCAGACCTTGACGTCGAACTTTTTAATTAAAAAAAAAAAAGAAAATTGTCGAAAAAACAAAAATGGTGGGTCAAAATTTTTTTTTGCTTCGTGAATTTGCTTCCGAAATATTTTGGACAATCAAGGATTGTCAGTGTGTGAAAAAAAATGCAAATTCGTGGACCATGAGATTTATGGGGCGGATTTGAATAATTCAGGGGAAAAATAAGCTGCAGCTCGAAGATCGAGGGCTGGGGCGATTGTGGACACAGAAGGGACTTGGAAACTCACCAATAGTCGTGTATATCGTTCCGCAATAAAAAACAGCGTTCCAAAAAGTCCATATTTTCTCGCCTTGGTCCATAACACCGTGTTTGAAATGGGTCCAAAGTCTTTTCTCGTAATCCATCAATTGATTCGCAGCTCGTCCCCTCCAATTCTCTGGCTGATCGAAAAGGGTCTTGTCGTCGCAGTATTCGCGTATCACGCGTATCGTCTCGTTTCTGCTAAAGGTCAATTTTCTATTATTACGAAATTTCAAAAAATTAATGAAGAATTTTTAAAATTCATAGAAAATTTTGTCGAAATTGAATTTCTAATTATTCGTTGCGATTGTCCGGGTCACGAAAAAAAAAATTGAAAAATTTTTGACTTTTTAATGAAAAAAAAAAAATCGTTTTCTCGATAAATTTGTTGCATTTTTACGAATTTTTTTTTTAATGTCATAGGGTCATCTACGTGTTGGTAAAAAATATGAGGGAACGAGAGTGGGAAGAAAGTTACCTTCGCGTTTCCCTAATCGGTTGGATCGCCCGTCCACGATTTCACAAAGCTAGATTTACATAGTTTCAATGGTAAGAGTCGTTGAGGCAATTACTATCGACCGTGTCGCTTCATCGCCTCTAAACGAAGGGCGAATCATTTTTTTTTTTCGGCCGAAGGTAATGAATCGCATGCAAATAAAAACGATCGTGTTGTCCCGATGGAAGTGGTGCATGGCCAGCGTCATTATTTATTACTTTGTGCATCGTAAGAAATAAAAAAACAAAATTTACAAAAAAAAGTTTAAAAAAATTACTGTTTAGATTTTTCGAATTAAAAAATAGACGCCAATGCATATTTGGATAACTATTTTTATTGCTTATTCATCCACGCACTTATTTATTTAGAAATTTAGTTACTTGAATAATTAAAAATTATTAAAATTGTTTTTTTACTTTTTTCTTATTTTTACTAAAAAAAAAAAATTTATGTATGTTTTTATTTTTGATGAATTTTTTATTTATTCATTTAGTCATTCATTTATTTAAATAATTAGAAATTATTTGAATTATTGGAATTATTTATTCAATTATTTAAATAAATATTTGTTTAATTATTTAAATAATAAACAAAATATTCAAATTAGTAGAGTTTTTATTTAATTATTTAAATAAATATTTATTCAATTATTTGAATTATTACAAATTATTTCAATTATTACGATTATTTAAAAATTTGTTTTCATTTTTATTTCAATTTTTTGAATTTTATTTATTTTTCTATTTTTTATTTTATTTTGATTTTTGAAATTTTCTTCATTTTTTATTTGTTTATTTTTTCATGAATTTACTTATTGTCATGATTACTGGTGTTATTTGTATTATTGTGGTTCGTGGGCGAATAAGGAGTCGTCGGCGTCGGGACGTCGCTCGCGTGCAATTTTCCGTTTTACAGGGAAAAAGGAAAGAAGGTGCACTGGCCTTGCCCGACTTGAATTATTGAGCCATATAGGCGCGGAAGAGCAAGAACGCGTATTATTCAACGTGGCAGTCTCGCCGAACTCTCGTTCGAAAGTCAACTTTTCGGTCGAGATGTGAAAACTCGAATATATAATACGCGAAATAATGTAACGACGTTGTCGCTGTATCTTGCGGAAATATTAAAACCTTTATAAACTTCCGGAAGACACGTTCGATACGAAAGTTCAAAGTTTGACGAATAAAAAACTTGAACTTGGCGCCAAACTATTTATTGCCGCATCGTCGCAACGACGAACGCTTCGATTTTTTTTTTTTTTTTTGTAATTGGGAAATATAAAAATAAAAATGTTTGAAGAAAAAAGAATTTTTTTGACTAATTTTAAAATATTCGACATCACCTGTCCCTCCGGATATCGAGACGAACCGCCTCTTCGTTTCTTCCCTCGAAGTAGATAAAGAGAAATGCACCGGCGACGCTGTACAAAAGGACGATTGCGAATAGAAAAATGTGCGTGAACCATCGTCTGCTCCACGAACTGACCTACGCAAGGACGTGGCGTGTACATACTCGATGCGAAAACAAACAAAAAACACTGCGACACACACAATGACCAATTTTTACGCGGGAAAACGAAAAAAACGAATTTTCAATAATTATTCCGAATTTTCTGTATAAAAAAACAAACTTTCTTTAGAAATCTCGAGAATTCTAAAAAAACAACAATTATTCCGATGCACGGGGTCAGCAAAATCGTTGACCTTCATTCTTGACCCCTCTAAGCCGCCATTTTGTTGGTCGCGAACTATTTTCCCGCGTAAAATTCAGCGGGATTGGTTACTCGATGAAAAAAAAATTCAGTGCTCCATAAAAGTTGATTTTCAACTGCAACGTACGGGAGTATCGAAAGAAGAAAATGGAAGAACGTAATGAAGACACACACAATGACCAATTTTTACGCGGGAAACAAAAAAAAAGATTTTCAATAATTATTCCGAATTTTCTGTAAAAAAAAACAAATTTTCTTCAGAAATCTCGAGAATTCTGAAGAAAAAACAATTATTCCGATGCACGGGGTCAGCAAAATCGTTGATCTTCACTCTTGACCCCTCTAAGCCGCCATTTTGTTGGTCGCGAACTATTTTCCCGCGTAAAATTCAGCGGGATTGGTTATTCGATGAAAAAAAAATTTAGGGCTCCATAAAAGTTGATTTTCAACTGCAACGTACGGAAGTATCGAAAGAAGAAAATGGAAGAACGTAGTTACCTTCTCGTAGAGCCAATAAGCGCTTTTCTCGCCCACACTCAGTCCAGACTTAGTGAAATCTTTGATTCCTTTGAAGTGAGCGAACATAAATTCACTCGCTTTGTTGGCATAAATGACGTTCGGTTGACCCGATACCGGGGTCAAAGGCATAGGTGTTTGTCCGTAAGATGCTGACACGTATGTCATTGGGGTTGGTGGATATTGACCGTAGGTCCCGGGCACAGGAATCGTGATTTTTGGCCTCGGCATTTTCCGTCCTCTCGGTGAATTCGACATTTTTGCACGCTCGTCAAAATTCCAAGATAAAAATCGACGTGGGTACGAAAAAAAATGGCGGGAAACCGCGAAATCTTACGTACAAAAGTTGTTTTCTTCTTTTTTAAGCATTCTTGCGATTACAGTATTGTCGTAGCACCCAGAATCGTTTCGCGAAAATCATCCTTCGAAACTTTCTGCTCTTTGTATTCGCAAAGTTTTTTTTTCCCTCAAAGTTTAGAAAAATCGGAATTTCGTTGACGTCGCGACACAGGCCCACATAATAACGATATATCTTCCGAAAATACGAGGAATTTCTTGGCAAGTCTTCTGCTTCGTTTCTCACCCGTTATCGGAAAGTTTTATCGGTTACAATGAAACATTTTCATCTCTTCGTGGTAAAATCTCAGCGACGCTGCCAGCAACTCGTCCGTTAGTCACAAAGATCAGATAAGTCGAATCCTTTCTTCGGGCTAGAGCCACTTTAGTCTTCCGCGGAATAATGTCGGTTTCAACGTTTTTTTGGCGCTGAAAATTCTTGGCCAAGCAAAACCGAGTGTTCCAGACCTCAAGCTTTTGAATATCTTGAATAAAATTTCTTCCAAACCGCCTCACGAATCAGCAAAAAAATGAAGAAATAAACGAGACATCGGAGTGATTTTTCCTCATTTTCTCCGTCGTTCCAGCCCGCCGGTTATTTAACCTTTTTCCGCTTCCCTGCGTCCCAAAGCATAAGACTTTCAAGTTCGTAAAGGACTCGATGTTTTTTCTCCAACAAAAATAATACAAAACGTCTGAACTGAAACTTCCGCCGTGTATCGGACTTTTTTACAGTTGTGCAAATGCAAATATCGTCCCTTCGGTATATCGCGAGTGACTGCGAACTCTTTGTCGCGAGTTTTCCTATTCGTGTTTTTTGTTCCCTTGTCCCGGATATCGCGACAGAGCGCGCCGCCGACATACACGAGGCTCTACATAAATGGAAGATATTGCACGAAAGCTTTTTCTTCCATTATTCCGCGTATGTGTACGAAGCGTTGACAATGCTCTCTCGAGACTTTCCGCACTGTATACAAATGAAAAAAATGCACACACGAGGTTATGGACGTAAAAATGGGCGAACGTGAAGTTGCGCCGAGAATATTGTTTCTTCACACACGTGACTCGTCTTCACCGGATCGAACTTCGTAACTCGTGTTTTCCAGTTTTCGTGCATGAAAAAATCAACTTTTGGTTGTTGCTCGTTCATGAGATCGCGAAAAGAAACTGTTTTTCTTTGTTCGGTGGCCAAAGCGGCGCGAATGAGGACATGTGTGTGTCCGTGTGTGCAGGGGAGGGAAACACGGGAGCAGAGGCGCGGAGGGATCGTGAAAAGAAGAGATACGAGGAAACACAAAAGCGAGGGTCACGAAGGTCACATAAATCGTGCACCCTCGTGCGTCGATCTTATCGCAAACGAACGATGTTTATTCTTCTGTTTATGACACAAAATTCTTCCATTAAATATGCGACATTCGAATTTTTAAACACACACGTGTTGGATGGTAAATAGACACGAAGACGATGAACGGCGATTCGGTGTACTATCGACAAAACAATAAAGGAAGAAATTCCTAGTGCAGAAGCAAGTTTTCACAGAAAATGGCGAAGCACGCGGTCGTTCGTAAGCTCAGCCACTTGCCGACCTTTTTATGCGGAAAACCTTGCGACTGTTTTACACTTTCGTGCGCGAGTCTGTGTGTAGCCGTTTTTTACGAACGCATGCATCACACTCGAGGGTGCAAATCCCGCCGGCCTGTCGCGGCAGCGTCGCGACGTCGACTGAGCGCCGCCGCGGCCATCGTCAGTCTCTCCATCAGTTCCCCGGCTGCCCGCTAGGCTACGCGCTTTTCTCGTCTTTTCAAAAAAGCTCACGCGTTCCATCCCCCATAGCACGCGAAAAACGGACGTAACTGCTACCCACCCACACACCTCTCAGTTTCGTCCTCCAACTCGTAGTATCATGTTTACCGTCACGTGGCACCACCGCCATAGCTTCTTTTCATCTCACGGACCTTCTCGCCTCTAATTTCGATCTCGTTCCCGCCAAATAGCTCCGAGCCAGTAGAAAAGTGCAAGACTACGGAGGCGTAATAATCACAGACACTTGACACGCTCATCGAATACTCTGGCAATCTTGTAGCGACTCGTTTACAAGTTCCGAGAAAACGAACCGCATTGTCTTGCTACTTTTTTCTTCTTTCGCCATTTTCTTCCTTTTTTTCTTCTTTTTACCGGAAACGCACGAAACCTCGAGGATCAAATCGACCTTCCGTTTCATTCCAAACAATTGAGACAGCGAAACGGAACTTTCCACTGGGAATTTCGGAAAATCCGATTTCTACCAAAAACGCGTCAACAGCCATCGAGCAAGTTTCAAAATGGCTAACCGGAAGTAGATCGTGCATGAGTGGCTCTTGATTTTCCACCGGACATTAGAATGTTTCAGGAACAAAGGAAAAGTTTGGAAACTTTTAATCAACTGATCGCTTTCAGCATCAAAAGAGATTCTCGTTTCCGGTCACGCGTCGATGGACCAATTACGTTCGAGCTTTTCGAATCAAACAAATTCGACTCGAAATTCCCATGGCAATTAGATTGAGTCAGAAACAAATTTCGTCAGAAATTGCCAAACAAAAAGAAAATGGCGGAAATTGAGTTTCCGATAATTTGTAAAAAAAGTTTTGATGCCGGAAGTGCGTTTTTGCGGGATATTACGACGTTTAAACAAACGATCCGCAAATATGTAACGTTCGGGATCCCTAACGACGTATAAATCTTTCGAAAGCTCGTTTAATTCGGCTGTAAAATTTAGTCAAGTAGTAAAAGTTGCATGTGGTCAGACATCGACCAGCAACTCCTACTGAATCATAGCTCGATGTTTTATCGTCGCAGCCGTGCGAAATAAGCGGGTAGGCAGTCCCGCGAAAGCGAAAAATTCGGTCATGTAACTATTTTGATAAAATTGTAATGATGAGTTGTCCCACGCGCTTCGGAGGATTTCTTCCGAAGACAGAGTCAGACGCGCTTTGAGGAAAGTTTCTCGAAATAGCTTCCGTTTCGCATGGCGCCTCGCGGCGGACGAAAAGTGAAGCAAAAAAAAAAGTCGCTGCTGTTTCACGTTTTCGACGAGCCAACGACTTTTTGTCGCGAAGTATCGAAAATATTTTCAGCTAAAAATAAAAAAAAAACAATAAAATGAAAATGTCAATGGAACGACCCGCGACTTTTTAGCGTCAAGTATACAAAATGGCGGAAAAAAATGGAATTAAAAATCTAAAGATCGAGTCTATTTTCGTGATTATTAATGGCCGAAAATTTTTCAAAACTTTTCCAAGAATAGTTCGAGTCTCGAGCCACGAATAAAAAAAATAAAGAAAGCTCGATGAATCGCGCGCGGCGGGGGCGGCAGTTCCGATCAAACTCGCGCAATTAAGATCGAGCACTCTCTTTCGTTTCCGCAAATTTGCTAGTAATTGATGGAGACAGGTTCATTGGCACGTCGCAGAAAATTTTCTCTCCCCGAAACTAAATTTGTCACACGTGTGTGCCTTTATATATATATATATAGATCGCGTATGTTTATAAATATATATTCCGCTCGCGTTCGTGATTCACAGTTGTTTTTCATTTTCACGCGAAATATTATTCATTCAATTGACCAAAAAGCCGATTATAAATTACGTAGTCACGCTCTCCACGTACGGAGTGACTCACGGACAAGGAAATCGCGTTTGGGCAAATATTCACACAGCAAAATAGTTTTTTCCCAAGAGAAACGTTAGACAGTGAGGCCACGAGGGGAAAACTAATGAAGACGCTATGGGGAGAAGCGGGAAAGTGAATTTTCCCGATTCTGTAGAAAAATAGAGGAAATATGCAGAAAAAGAAAAATGGCGGCAATCGGAACCGAGAATAACGGAAATTTCGAGTATATAGACACGCGGCGCAACTCGCCTTGTCGGTTCGAACTTTTCTTTTTAATACTTGGCGTCAAGACGCTGCCGCGTCACTAAATAAAGAGTAAAAAAGCAAAAAAAAAAACAAAAAGTAAGAATTTTTCTAAAAAAAACCGAAAATTTTTTCGAAAAACTTCGCGAAAAAAAACCGAAAAATGCAAATAAATCGAAATATTTTGCTTAGAGAAAAGAATGAATTGCCAGTGGGTCGTCGACGAAGGGGATGGAAAGGGAGAAATGGCTGGCAAACTAAATGAATAAAACCTCAAGGCGATCTAGCAGTCCTGCAGTAGAAAAAAAAATCCCCTTACACGTTCCATTCGGATGGGGTCGATGGAGGCTGTAACTTTCATTAATCTCGAGACACAGACGAGAAAACTTTTCTCTGCCGCAACTGATAGATCGCCTCAAACACCGGAAACTGCGCGGGTATAAAAAATAAATAAAAAAACATGACGAATCGATCGAGTTGCAAAAAAAAATTCGATACAAATAAATTGCTCGATCAATGGGGGAAAAAAAATCACAAAATTTTGAAAAACCGTCAAATGGAACGAAAACGACGTAAATGAAAAAAAAATCCTACCGAACGGCCACAAGTCCAAAAATCGCAACTGAAAAAAGAAAAAAAAGGAAAAAATTAATAAAAAATTGTAAATTTGATAAAAATTAATACAGACGATTGTCGAAAATTTAAAAATGAAATGCCCAATGGACACCTTTATTATAACCTAAATTCTGATATATAATCGTGTGCTAGTTGGATTTAAATCAATGTTGTACCTTATCTAAGCGATAATTAGTATAATACACGTACATTCGATTTATATTCCTAGATATATTGACAATAGGTAAACTTATCATAACATATTTGTTTTCTCGTCAATTTTTGTGATTTTTTTTTCTTTCCATTTTTTTCGCTTTTTTCTTTATCGATTTCTCATACAAAATTCCTATACGACATTATGTTCACACACGTGCTCTCGGCCATTCTCTCTCTCTCTCTCTCTCGCACGCACGCAGACGAGGCTTTTTCGTCCTGTATGAGGGATTTGATAAAACCTCGTTCACTCGTTCATCCGTCGATTCACTCATTCATCGTTTATTTTCTTGTCTTGTTTGAACGATTAATACCACATTGCAAATATAATGCTCGCGCGCTCTCCGTTTAAACAAAATTTACAAATTATCGAGCTTCACCTTTTTTTCTCTCCTCTCTTTCTCCCTTTTTCTCTCTCTCTCTCGCGCTCGCTCGTCGATCCTTCTCGCTCAGTACTTATTACTTCGTTAATATTAATTGTATTTTTAAATTCTTTCTTTTTACTTTTTTTTTTTTATGAAAAACTACCGAGTTCCTATGTATCAATAAAATTCAGCTTCAGTGTGAAAAAAATAGGTCCGTTCTCACAAGAACCACTGATCGTGTAGACGCTCTATTCTTATCAATAAAAATATTTAAACACCATTTTTTACTTGTTGTTGTCGTCGTCGTCGTTTTTCTTCTTTTTTTATTCCGCAAATAAATCTAACTTAGGACTAACGCTTTTATAGGTACATCATCTCGTTTGTACGCTGTACAAGTAATCTACGCGGATTACGAACGTCAATGGACTAAACATTTCTTGTGTGTGTTTGTTTGTTTTTTTTTCGTTATTTTTTTTTTTTCAAATCATTTTTAGCCAAAGTTTCCGGAGTCTTTTGAATTTCGTATCGATTTCCGGTGTAGCTTGTTTGTACGAAACCTCGTCTAATCGATAAAATGAAATTTTGGAGAAAAGCATTTATTGGGCAAATTAAAATGATTATTTTGATTTTTTTAAACGGAGTATATCGTCATTGTGCTCTATTTTTTTTATTTCTTCGTGTAGTCGTTGAAACCTCAGCGCTTTTGGGCACACGATTTTTTTCCGCCTCGGTTTTCTTAACGCTTTTCGTTTTCTTTGTTTTTTTTTCATCTTCAGTTCCTTCGGCTTTTCCCCAATTTTCCTGGGTCAGGATCTCGCGCGATTGTTTTAGGAAGACGCTTCCAATCCTTTTGATTCAAGTGGAAGCTCTGAGTTTGTAACGTTCAATTATTTCTCGTCTAGTTTCTTCGCTTTTTCTTCTCAGTGTGTCGCCATTTTTTTGTTTTTCATTTTTTTTTTTCATCCGTGTCGCAATTTTTTATTGCAGGAGGCTCCGCGATTTTCTCGCTCTCACCGTTTTTGCGATACGCCAATTAATGATATGTACAATGATAGAAAAACTGGTTTATGAAATCTGTCAAAGGGATTCGTGTCTGAAATATTTTCTCGGCGATTCAAAACGCTACCAAGTTTTTTCTCTCGCTCTCTCTCTCTCCGCCTCGCGCACTCTGCTCGAGTGGCAAGCCACGAGACTTGGAAACTTTTCAGGCCTCCATTCCTCCCGCAATAAAATTTTAGACGACACTCACTTTTGCTCTTAGATTTTATTTATTCACCTAGTAGTTGGTATTTTTCGTCGTTTTATTACTTTTTATATTATTTCGCATTCCTCGTCGGTACTATTTTTATTATCCGCATTTTTATTCCTTTCCCCCGCGCCCCTCGTTGCGCCGGTGCCTCTTTCGCCATTTATTCTCTCCCTTTATTGAAAATTCCTTATTCTCACATGCACGGATTTATTTCATTTCTACTTTTTAAACGGAGGGCGCTCTAAGGCTATCGGCTCATCATCCATTTTCCCAAAACCCTGAATTTCAAAAGAGAGCGTAGAAATTTGCATTTTTACGAGGAAACTCTCAAGTCCATGGCGATTGGGCAAAAATATACGAAATTCCTTCGGGACGAAATAATTTTTCGATCGAAAAAAAGGAAATGGGAGGTCCGGGCAGTACGAGCGTTGAAAAAAAAAACAACGATCCAGCGGTTATTCGTATTTACAGGCCGACCACGAAGGCAAAAATCTCGGAAAAATGCTGAATGAGCCAAAAACGCGGTAAATCGTTCGTTTCTCCTTCGCACTCGCCGAGGCGGCGAGAAATTAAGAAAAAAAAACGTGAACACAGTCCGCGGCCCCCGAATTTTTTTGCCCAACGATCAGAATTCTCGAAATTCCGAAATGACGGAGAAAAAAAATGTTTTCCAATCCCCTCGCTCCTCTTGCCCTGTCCGCGGCCCCGCCTCGGCAACTCCGTATCGCCGCACGGAATCGTACTCGCCCAGGAGAATCGAAACAGTACCGAAAAATCGAAAGAACGCGAGAAATTGCGAAAATTGCGAGCAAGAAATTTCTCCCCAAGATTCTTGCTCGTCCGCGTGTGGAAAAAAAACAAGAAACTCTCGCGAACGAAAAAAAAGAGGAAAATAATGATAATCGCTAGTAACAACCGAGAGAATATTCTAATCTACTCCGAAATACTGTAGCAGGTATTATGACCATATAATAGTAAAAATAATAACAAAAAATCTGTCGATGTAAAATTTACAAATGATATTTTCAGCAAAAACGAAAAAAATCATTGTCGCATTTTTTTTCCCCCTTTTCTCCGGCGTACTGACCCGCTTCCCATCGATGATTCGACCACGTTGTCATAATCGAACTTCCGAATCAAAAAGTACGTACGAAAAAGCCCAAAGCGAGTGTAAAAAATGCAAAAAAAAAAAAAAATCATTGAAAAATTGCTGGACTTCGAAAAACGCGTTTTTCCCCCAAGATTCCCACGAGGACCGCGAACCCCGAGACTCTGCGATACATACATAAAAACCCGGGTGATTTTTGTGTCGACGAGCCTCTCCACGAGCCCGTACAGTCAGGATTCAATAAAAATTGCATTAAAAAAAAAAAC
>JBAJMU010000002.1:528511-554958 GCA_037952995.1 Hyposoter didymator | reverse complement strand
AAAAAAAAAAAACACCGACCAGCAAATTCTCCAAAAAAAAAAAACAGAAAAACGAATTAAAAAATTACGAGTGCGAATTCGCGACACACAGTCAATCGGTAAACCCCGCTCTGCGAATTTTCCGAACAAAAATTGAAAGAAAAAAAAAATCGAAGGTCGAGACTTAAAAAAATGATTTTGTAAGGACGAGGAAAAAAAATACGTCCATCCGGAGCAGAGAGAACGAGAGAACGAGAGAACGAGAGAACGAGAGAAAAAGAGAGAGGGGGNAAAAAGAAAGGGGAGGGGGGGGGGGGAAAGATGATCAATTCGAACGACGGTGAAGCGGTCGCGTATGCTAACAAGGGAAGATATAAAAATCGAAGTTGTACATACATATATGTATAGATATTCTAGCCATAGCTACGTTTGGCTAATTACAAACTATCAACTACAGTAACTGATATTAATAATATAGTATTCCGTCTTAAAATTATAAAACAGATTAGTCTGCGGTTTCGATCTTCGCGATCGTTATTGCAGCTTCAATAGAGGGTTTTTTCGTTTCCTTTTCTTTCGCCCCGTCCCTCGTATTTCTTGTGTCTTTCTCTTTGTCCTCGGGGGAGCATATTGTTCGAGGTTTTCTCGATCGCTGTCCACGACGATTCGCGTTCACACTCGTTAACTAAAAACGTTGCTTCGCAAACGATCGATTTCTTCTCGTCGCGAGGAAATTTTTTTTTTCCCTTTTTCAATTTTTTACGCACACTTTTTTTTTTTTTTTCGTCAATGTTTTTTTTCTCGTGCTCAACAACGAGCGACTTTAGTTGGTAGGAAAATAAAATGGAGCGACAACCTTGTTCGTTTGAGGACTTTTCGGGCCGGGCGATCCACCGCGAGCCAATCATTTCGGCTCCGGGAACGCCACTTGGCATTTGTAAACCTCGTCCAACATCACCGCCTGACCTTGACCTTGACTAACCGTCACTGGCGTCGTTGCATTCACAACCACCACTTGTTGGCCCTGTTGCGGTTGTTGCGCCTGCTGCTGCTGCTGATCGTGCTGCTGCTGCTGTTGCTGTTGCTGCTGCTGTTGCTGCTGCTGCTGCTGCTGGTTACTCGTGTTTGCCTGCTGCGCGTTCGACGCGCTATTCGCGTTTTGGTTTCGCGCCGTCTGCCCATATTTTTCGTGGATGGCTCGATGACGCTTCAACGCGAAACGATCCGAAAATCCTATCTCGCAAATGTCGCACCTGCAATAACGAACAATTTTCATTCGTTACGATCCAGGGACTTCGGAGCATCGATTGGCGTCCAGATCGTGGAAAAAAAAATTCTTGGGCCAAATTATTCACTAAATTGTCTAAAATTTTTCAATGGAGCGAATTTTGCGTTTGTGGAAAAAAAATTGCGGCGTGTGTTGAAAAATTTTAATGTAAACTTATTGTGGAATTGAAAACTCACGATTTTTTGAAAATCAAAATTTTCTTTGGCCAAATTGTTCAGTGATTAGTTAAAATTCTTGGAATAACGAGAATTTTGCAGATTTTACGTTCGTACGAACAAAAATCGCGCGAGTATCGAAAAATTCATGAAATTTGTGGCGAGAATAAAGACCGAATGCAGTTTGGAGTGTAAAAAGATAATTTTTCGTGATTACGATTAAAAATCGTTGAAATATTTTCATCCTAATGTAGAAAAATGAATTTTAACGCTGATCAATGTCCAAAAAATCGAAAATCAAACTTATTCCGAAAGAAATTAAATAATTCACTAATTATTATTCACTAAAAAGTTAAAATCCTTGAATTCCGCGGATTCCGCGGATTTAACATCCGTATGGAGAAAAATTGATGAAGAAAAGTGAATTTTAACCCCAGAACGATTTTATTACATTTTTGACTCATTTTTTGACTTGAAGCAAAATTTCCCAGGCTCACATGATTCTGCATGAAAAAACGAAAAAAATGAGCCCCAGTGGAACCCATTTAGTTAAATTTTCGTACGGAGAAAAATTGATGAAGAAAAGTGAATTTTAACCCTACAACGATTTTATCACATTTTTGACTCATTTTTTGACTCGAAGCAAAATTTCCCAGGCTCACATGATTCTGCATGGAAAAACGAAAGAAATGAGCCCTAGTGGAACACATTTCGTTAAATTTTCGTACGCAGAAAAATTAATGAAGAAAAGTGAATTTTAACCCCAGAACGATTTTATCACATTTTTGACTCATTTTTTGACTCGAAGCAAAATTTCCCAGGCTCACATGATTCTGCATGGAAAAACGAAAAAAATGAGCCCTAGTGGAACCAATTTCGTTAAATTTTGCCGGAGATATGAATTTCTAAAAATTACTGAAAAAGGTAAACAAAAAAAGGGGATTTACCTGTGAGGTTTTTCACCGGTATGGACCTTGGCATGATTTTTCAAATGCGTGGCTTGATTGAATGCGGATCCGCAGGTGTTACACCGATAGGGTTTTTCGCCAGTGTGAATTCTTCGATGATTCCATAGTGTGGAGTGTCTCGCGAAAGTTTTTTCACAAACTTCGCACTGATAAGGACGTTCGCCCGAATGGATTCTTTCGTGATTCTTCAAATGGGGACTTTGTGAAAATTGCATGCCGCAAACGCTGCATTTGAACGGTTTTTCACCGGTATGTACACGTCCGTGATTCTTCAAATAGGCCGCTGTAGCGTACAGCGTACACAACAGAAAAACAAAACACAACCGATAAGTAACTGCGTTGCTTTCCATTAAAAAAAAAAATTAAGTCGAGCAAAAGCGAATAAAGTGTTCCGAACAAGAAAACAAAAAAATTAACAATCAGATTTCTGCATTTCAGTTTTTCGTAATAGCGAGGAGCTCAAAAATGAAGGAAAAAAAATTTCAAAAAGTTTCGTCATTCCCGAGGCTCGATTTTTAGTAAAAAAAAATTTTTTCCAATTTTTTAATATTTCAGAGTCACTGGAAAATCGCCGGAAACACGATGAAAATGGAAGTTGCAGAAAAAAAGAAAAAAAAAAGTGTGATTTATTGATTTTAGTGAAAATTCGCGATCTACGAGGACGAAGAATGGAAAAAATGTAATTTGGCGAAAAGCTAGAGTTTATAAACAGATCCCTTACCCTTCGCAAAGGCCAAACCACAGACTTCGCACTTGAATGGTTTATCCCCAGAGTGAAGTCTCTTGTGGGACCAGAGCGACGAGTATCGTGAAAAAGTGCCGTCGCAAACGTTACAATGAAACGGCTTCTCCGGCTGGTTCTGATTTTGCTTCCCGCCTGAAATTAAAAATACCACGGAAGCGTTAGTTTTCCTCAAAGGGCCAGTTCTACAAACAGATGTGCTCAATGCTGTTGTTTCATGAGACGTTTGCAAGTTACGGGGTACGGATCGAATAGAGCTTTTTTTATTTTCGTCAACCGGAAAAGCGCACAAGAGGACATGGCGTATCAATGAAAATTCCCAAATTTTCCGATAAATTTCTCTAAATCTCGAAAAATCTCGAAAACCTCGAAAAACTTGAACAATTTGGACCAAAAAAAATCTTTAAACCAATGAAAAAGTTGGAAACTTGTAAAATCGATTTCTGCAGTTAAAAAGCGATCGAATGATAGTCTCGAGTTTGGCATTGAATTTAGCTCGACCCACCATGGGATTTCCCATGAAAATAGTTCGTTAAAAATTACTGTCCTCTTGTGGCAACGTGTCACGAAATAAAAGCGATATTCGAGAACCGTGACATCGGAAATTGCATTTTGTTTGCGCGGTTAATGAAAGATGACCTGTTCGAATTTATAAAACTGTCCCTTAGGGGAGATTTCATTCCGTGCAATCGTCCTTAAATTTAGATGCCGACAGTTCTACCCAAAAAAAAAAAAAACCATGAAGGAGACAACTGGGTGTTTGGAAAAAGATCGTGGCCCGCGACACGCAAAGCGGTCTCGAGAACCCGATCTTTTCCCTCTATTCTACTCTTGAAATTAAAAAAACGAAAAAAAATCATGCAACATGAGCATAAAAAATATTAATCCTTTCGAAAATTTATCAACTTGATGAATTCTGAAGAGCAGAAACAATTTATGGGGCAAATTCAATTTCTTGAGCATCAAGATTTCACCACTGATTCTCGTAGATCTCGACGAAGCGAATCGAAAATCAAGAATTGAGTTTTTCGACATTTTTCCTGTTTGTTTCAACGAAACGATTTTTTGTGTTTGGGTTTCGAATTTTTGCATTTTTATGGTTCAAGAACATGTATTTTCACATTCCCAACAACTTTCGTACGAAACATTTTCACCCCACGTCCATAGTTTCCGAAATAACGGAGAAAAACGACAAAAAATTTGACCACCTTAAAAAATTCGATATCTCGAAAAATATCAAGAATATGAAAAAACGTTATTCTTCATTTTCGATTTATTTCGTCGAGATTCCCAAGAATCAATCATAAAACCTCCCCACCCAAAAAATCGTCCTCGTGCCCAATTTATAATTTCGATAATGACTAAAAAGTTGTATGTCGTCGTTTTATCGATAAAAAACAAATTGATCCATTCAAAGACAGCGAGAAGAGACACAAAGAGAGCAAGAGAGAGAGAGAGCAAGGCAATGTGAAGGGGATGGAAAATAAGGACTCAGAACTGTCACCATCTAAAACGAGTGGGATTTAAATCCTTTCGAAAGAAAATTGAAGAAAAAAAAAGTGAAAAAAAAAAATTAGAAAGAATTTAAAGGACTTAACGATCCCACGTGTTTTGTTTGTTTGGCTGTGGTTTAGTCCGACTTACTTCCTATGATGATACGGCCTGTCGCCTTGCAGCCGGTACACTTCGCAAGGGAACTGATTCCAGAATCTAGTTTTTCGTCGTCTTTACCTACCATACATCACCGGATGTACGATCATGACAGCAATGAAATGATAATATGATGGAAAGGTGGATGCATTGGCGCGAAAAAAAAAGAAAACAAAAAACGTATTGAAGAAACGTGTGTGTTGAACGAAAGAAAGGATATATCGAGATAATTGAGTGAGATAATAAAAAGAATAAACTGCTGGGTCTCGTTTTACCAATGGAAAACAAACATTCTACTATCTTCTTTCTCTCTTTATTATATTTCTCTTTTCTTTTTTTTTCACCCATCTTTCGCGAAACATGAAGGAGAGCCTTTCTTTGCTTTGCTTTTTTCTTTTTCGAGTTGCTTTTCGTTATCAAGTCGATTATTGCGTTATTTGAAAACTTACCGATAAATATTATTCCGGTCCCGTTACACTTGTGGCACTTGGTTACGCTCGTAACTCCCCTTCGCTTTACAGGATGATGACCGGGTTTGATTGCTGCGGAACACACAAACCACCGATACCAATTGAGCACACCTTCGTTCAAGGATCAAGGGCGAGACCTACATTTTTTTTAGTCTCACCGATCGAGTTTCGGGCAAAAAGGGAATTAGAGGGAAACAAAAAACTTTTCCCTTTCGGTTTACGGAATTTACTGAGAAGCAAGAAAATTGCAACGATCCAATTAATTATCAAAATGATGAATAAAAAAAATGTAATTTTCGTTGCATTCAACTTTTTGTGGCAAACCGAGCATTTTCGTCAATAATTATGGAGAAGAAATCGAGAAATCAAATTTTTTGTGGCTCGATCGTCAATTTTGATGGGAAAATACGGAAAAATGTTCCTGCTGGCCTATAAATTTAAGTGTCCCGTTGAATTTACTAGAAAAATTGCCACCATCCCGTTAATTATCAAAATAATAAATAAAAAATTGACTTTTCGTTGCATTCGACTTTCTTACCAAAACGACCATTTCTATCAAAGTTTTCTCAATAATTATGAAGAAAAAAGCGTTTTTGGTGGCTCGATCGTCAATTTTGATGGATAAATACGGAAAAATGTTTCAAAAAATGTTGCTGCTGGCCGATAAATTTTAGTGTCCCATTGAATTTACTAGAAAAATTGCCGCCATCCCATTAATTATCAAAATAGTAAATAAAAAATCAATTTTTCGTTGCATTCAACTTTTCACCAAAACGAGCATTTCTGTCAAAGTTTTCTCAATAATTATGGAGAAAAAAGCGTTTTTAGTGGCTCGATCGTCAATTTTGATGGAAAAATGTTTCGATCAGTTTCAAAGGCCCCAAATTTCAGTGTCCTCTCGTATTTACATTATTTGTCATTGGAAAACCGAATTTACTCCAAAAAATCGTATAAATTATCGAAATATCTCATAAAAAAAAAAAAAAATGGATTTTTCGTTTAACGGAAATGTCGAGAAATGCGAATCGGCTTACTCTTTTTAACTTTGGTCGGATGATGCTCGCAGGGATCTTCGCTGCCGCAATCCTCGCAGAGTTGAACTTTAGGCTTTTGATGCATATTTGTTTTGTGGCTTTTGAGTTCGCCCGGGAGAGCGAAGCAAGCCCCGCAAATGTCGCAGGTGTAAGGTCTTTCGGGTGTGGTAGCGACGGTGACGGTGGTAGGGGTCTGTGCGACAACCTGCTGAGGTTGTTGGAGGTTACTCGGCGTCGTATTGTGAAGCCTTTTGTGATGATTGAGAAGGCTCATGTGGCCGAAGACGAGGCCGCAAATGTCGCACTTGAAGGTCGCGCTCGTTGCAGCCGCTATGCTCATCTGGTTCAGTAATGCGTTATAACCGACAGGTTGCACATCGAAACGGTAGCAACCCTTGTCGTCGGTAGTGATCGCACCGATTGTGCTCACCGCATTTGTTTGAACTTTCTGGAGCATGTTGACATTGTAGAAATAAGGAAACTCAGCGGCTGCGGTTTGCTGCTGAGATTTGTCCTCTTTCTTCTCAGACGTCACGTACATCTGAGCCTGTTGTTGCTGCGACTGTTGACTTTGCGCAGCTTGTTGTTGTTGTTGCTGCTGCTGCTGCTGCTGCTGAATTTGCTGCGGATCGAACATCGTTGCTTGTTGTTGCGTCTGTCGAGAGAGCACGTTTTGCATTAATACTCGGAGCATTATTCCGCAGCAGATTCAACGTTTCAGCGAGCAGACTTTCTTCGTCTCTCTTTTTCTCTATTTTATGCTGTTCTGTGGTTCGGAATCCGCGTAAAAACGGAGTTGACGTTTGCATCGTTTTTTCTCGAGCAGAGCTCAATGATTCCCATTCAATATTTAGTCAGGACAGTGAAACGATCTCTTTTTGGGATCCAAACCCAAAATTGGTGCGAAAATTGTCATGGTTTTTTTTAATTCAACAAAAAATGAATAGAAAAATTATTTTTCGCTGTTCTGTGGTTCGGAATCCGCGTAAAAACGACGTTGACGTTTGCATCGTTTTTTCTCGAGCAGAGCTCAATGATTCTTATTCAATATTCAGTCAGGACAGTGAAACCATCTCTTTTTACAATCCAAACCCAAAATTGGTGCAAAAATCGTCATGGTTTTTTTTTAATTCAACAAAAAATTAATAGAAAAATTATTTTTCGCTGTTCTGTGGTTCGGAATCCGCGTAAAAACTGAGCTGACGTTTGCATTGTTTTTTCTTGAGCAGAGCTCAATGATTCTCATTCAATATTTAGTCAGGACAGTGAAACCATCTCTTTTTACAATCCAAACCCAAAATTGGTGCAAAAATCGTCATGGTTTTTTTTAATTCAACAAAAAATGAATAGAAAAAGTATTTTTCGCTGGAGCCCAACGTTGCGATAGGAAAAATCATGGAAAAACACGAAAAGAGTATGAATTTGCCCCTCAAGACTTTCTCATCGTGAAAAATGTACAAAATTTAAAAAATCAAACGCATCCCCAGAATAATTCAAAGTACTCGAAATTTTAGCAACAATTTGCTCACCTGTCGTTGGTCGGAGTAACTGGAATTGCTATGATCGTTATGAGCGAAGCTATTGGTAGGTTCGGTCTGTGTGAACATAGAACACTTGACAGGTTGTTGAAGGACGATGCTCTGCTGAGGAATTTTCAACGCGCTTCTCTGATAGCGTTGTTGCTGTTGTTGCAAGTGTCGATGTTCCTCGACCTTGGCGTGCTGCAACCCAAGAAAATGGTGTTAACGAGTAAGACAAAATCCTGCGGCTCTCAGAGCCCATTCTCTTCCGTCCGATAGCCAATGAGGGAGAAAGTTTTAAAGGAAAAAAAATTGAAAGAACCAAAGAAACTAAAAAAGGCCGGTGGAGGGTGTTTTGTTTTTTTGTATGCGTAGCATACCTGCTGTATTTGATCAGGACGAGTCGCGTTCAACCACACGACGTTGTTACCGTTTGATTCAAGGGCCATTGATGAGCCGCCACTGACCCTGTACAATCCAACGGTCATGCGTTACACGCGAATGCCCAACCTTTTCTTTCCCCGCACATAATTCTGAGTATTTTGTTTCTATCAAGACCAAGCATCCCGGCGTATCAAACGTTTCTTTCGCGCGTTGTGTCTTGTGATTTAGCGCAAGCGATTAAATCAGCGGTGTAAATCGTTGAAATTCGTGAGCAGAAAGTTGAAAAGCATCGCGAATGAGAATGGAGACGGAAAAGCTCTCGAAAGGAAGGTGAGGCACAGAGTCGGTCGTTCATAACCTGTGAAAAGTTTGTGCGACTGGCCTCCGAGCTTCGGCTCCGATCGAACCGTTAGAAAATTGAAAAAGCAGCATTTCCCATTGTTTTTAAAATCCTCGTGATCGAAAAGCGAGCGAAAAGGCGCGATTCGTTGAATGTTTGGGGGGAAAAAACGAGTCTCGCGAGAAGCCACGTGAACGCAAACTTTCAAGATCGCAACATATTGCGATTACGAGAATAGATCCGCGCCAAGGATCAGGCGCGCGTTGAGTGTATTTGCCGCGCGCGCGTGTGCGTGTGTCTTTCTATCGGAACTTGTTGGTTTCACCTGATCGAATACGGTCACAGCAAGCGCGATCGACAACGCACACGACTGCCTCGATGTATGAGCGTGTCAGTGTGTCTGTGTGTGTGTGCGGGTTGAATTCCCGACCCCCCTGATCAAAGCCACGCCGAGAGAAAAGCGCGATATACAGAAATGGAGAAGGACGGAGTGCGAGGCAAAGACTCGGGCAGGCAGAAAGGGGCACGAGCGAGCGCGACTGTAAAAGGAGGCAAGACGGAGAGAGAACGATGCGCCCTCGCTTCCCCCACTCCGCGGCCTAACCGCCCAACGGGCCAAGCGGCCGCGCGCGCACCCGCCCGCTCTTTTTTTCCCGAGCCGCCCGGTATTCCCCTCTCGGGGTTCATCATCATCATGTACCGTAATATAAAGCACGCGACAAAATGTGAGAAAAGGGAAAATGCGAAAAAGAAAATAAAACTGTGTATCGGTTGGTCCCCGTCAAAGGGAAACGAAAAAAAAACTTTGAAATTTTCAAACAAACGAAAAATCAAGGAAAATTGAGACAGAAATTTACTCACATGTGTAAAAAACGGTTTACGACGTTTTCGAAGGGGCAATATGCGGCTTCCTGCTGCTGCTGCTGCTCCTCGAGGATCTCGCAGTTGCCATGACGGCGGTGCTCTTGATTCGATTTACACCATAAGCCCCAAACGTGCTGAGACAATAATTATAGTCCTAGTGTTATTTATTTCCATATACAGCTACGCGCCGCGCGACGCCGTTTTTAATTCGCACACACAAACAGCAGCGAGTCCTCGAAACGCTGGCGCGCGCGCGTATTTTCGCGCGACTCGCGTCTCTCCGTCTCGCTCTACGTTTCTTTCTCTCCCTCTCCCTCTGCCTCGTCTCTCGGTGGTCGTCCTCGTTCCTTGCACGAGCGACCAAACAGCATCCGCGTATAATCTCCCGCTGCCGGCTGGGGAGGGGATCAAATTGAAGCAACAAAATTCGCGCACCAAGAGCAGGGGAGGAACGAAAAAAAGGAAATGACTATTCGATTCGAAAATGAACGATAAACGGTACTCGCGCGATAGACAGTCGTGTCTTTCGCTATATTGTAACACCGCCACCTCCTCCTCCTGCTTCTCCGCCCCCTCCGCAAAATGTGTATACGTTCCCGTTCGATCGCGCGCGGGCGCGCACGCTCTCGCCTTTTTTCAACGCGCGACAGTGGAAAAAGCGAGTAAAGGAAAACGGAAGGAAGGAAGGAAGGAAGGAAAAAAAAGGAGCGACGAGCACGTTGTTTTGCACAGTGCACTGCTCTGCTCGCGAGGGAGAGAAATTCGAGAGCGCGGCGACTACGATCACGTCAGTGTAGAACGCTTGTCAAAGAGCGTTGGCCCGCGAGGCTCATTCTCGCATTTCGCCCAAGCCTCGCTCGGCTTCCTCACAACGGCCGCGTCTCGCTGGCATATAAACCGGCGCGATCAACCGCGTCTCGATACTCACGCGCGCCTTCTTCTTCTTCTTCTTATTCTTTTTCTTCTCACTTGTTTCTCTTTTTCGCTCGCTCTATCTTTTTTTATATTTATCTCCCTCTCTCGCTTTATCTCGCACACTCTTTCCCACTCGCTCACTCAGCCCCGCGCGCTCTCCTTTTTATCAAAATCCTCATTCACACACCGCACTTTGCCCGATTTACTCCCGATTTTTCGGCTGGCTCTCGTTCATTAATACAAATTAAATAAAATAATAGAAAACTCAACGTGGGCGGCGGCGTCGCCCGTTGCTCGTACTTAACGCAGCACAAGTTTACACCGCGCGGCGTCAACAAACTCGACTACCGTAGCCATTACAGAAACCAGGCCCGACAAGGATAACACAATGGGCGACGAGCACGGCCATTCGACAGAGAGAGAACGCAAAGAGCTACCTTTTCGACGATGCCTCCTCTGTCCCCGAGCGTTTGAGCGCGCCTGTGACGTGAGCGCAGACACCCCCAAGGTCAATTCGTCGTGCTTTACGCCGCACCGACGCCACCACACACACGCACTCCCCCCCCCGTAACAGCGCGACCCTAGCGGCCAAATTCGACAACTTTTACCATCGCGTCTAAACTCACGCCGCCGCGTCTCTCAACCATCGTTGTCTACGCTCACGTCAATAATCCCGCTCCTTCTCCTTTATTCCCTATTTCTTTCACGTTGCGCCCTCGTTCTCCTCTGATTTTTATTCGCCGCACAGAGAAAGACGTAGAGAGAGAGAGAGAGAGAGACGGAGAGAGAAAAGCAAGAAAGAGGCCGAATGGTCGTCGGCTTTTCCCTCTCCAGATTCTCACCGGTCTAGACTCCGTTGAAATTCTTCGATACCTGAGGACTCTCACAACGGACCTTCGTGCTTACGCAACGGTAGCTTAGCCATGTCGTGTATCAACCGCGAATATCAACTTTTTCCAACATTGATTTTTATTTATTTATTAACTCGTTGCAACAAATATTCACCGCGTCCAAAAAAAACTAAATCGCACTCGCCAAAAGTGTAGGAATCGTTGAAAAAAAAATTCGATACATCGAAAACTACGACTTTTCATCATTCGCGATCTGTTTGAACGAAACGATTTTTTTTTTTTGCCTCCAAGGTACGTTCCCCTCTCGACGAAAGTCTACGACCGATTATTCCATTTTTCATACATTGAAACTTTGCTTTCGGAGCGGAAAAACAAAAACATTATTTCGCGTCAATCTCGCTCTACTCAATGGCACGACGCGCTACGTCACTCGGCGCTCTCTCGCTTTTATTTTTCTTCACTCTTCCACAAATACCATCGAAACCCTTGCCGAACAAATGATTTTAAACGAAAATTTCATTCACCTCGAAAATATCGCGTTTAAATGTTGTATTACCCAACAAATTGGAGGAAAATGTCGAGTGAAAGGAAAACTTCCGGCTCGCGTCTCACTCACACTCACGTTCTAAGCGTCCTCTCTCTCGCTTCTAAATTGTCTAGTATCACTATCCTCCGGTACTTTAGCGACTACCCCCTCCCCCACTCCGTCATTCTTTGTAACGATGAGACTTCTATCCTAACGGTACTTTTTATTTACTCCTCCTCCAGTCTCCTCAACAGCTCACATTTTCAATCGTAACACGAGAAAATGAATATAAATAATTATTCCTCCATCCACGATCTCGATGAACGTTAGCAAAACTTTTCCCACATTTTTGACAGATGCATCCAATTTTTCGACAACCCTGAATTTCGGAATTTTTAGTTCGAAGCAACTTTTTGCAGCGCCGCATCGCGTCGATTCCTCGAACCAGTTGATTCGAGAGATCGATTGTCGACGAAAATGAAAAATAATTACGATCGAGCCGGGGTTTGTTATTATTTTTACGAAAATGTATAAACGTCCTGCCTGAAAAAATGAGAATTTTCTTTGCATCGATAATCTTTTCCGAAATCGTGTGATACACATCGAGAAGCTCGGGGAGCGAATTGGCGATCGAAAAGCGCTGCTATCACGTTTCCAGTAAAAAATTATTTCCCCACTGTGAACCTGAAACTTTCGTTGTGTCCTGCGACTAAAAAAAACGAAATAAACGATTTGTTTGAATAATTGAAATTCCTAAAAAATCGCACCGTCCCTAAATCCGATTTTCACTCGTAATCGCGAATTCGCTTACCGACAGTCGGTAATGCAGCAAAATAAATGTAAATGCGCCACAAGCGGTCGAATCTGCGACTACAATTGATATGACAGCAGAAACGTAGTAAAACGCGACGATACAAAAAATAACAAAAGTCGACTGATTCAGCCGGGCAAATATTGCAGGTGGAGAGTCGGAAACGCACATTTTATTATTTTTCTTACCCAAAGCACAAGAGTGAAACAAACGATGTGAAAAAATTCGAAAATTCGGCTTGAAATCGATCGCAAGATAATAAAATTAAAAAACGACGAATTGTGCGTAAATATCGCGGATAAACATATTTGCTGTGTCATTGTACAATAACCGATAATTTTTTGTAAAAATGAGTACTGCTAAGGTGAATAAAACGTATTTTGAAACCCAGAACCATTGGAGTGTAGCAAACAATTCGTAATTTAATTCTCATCACTCGACAGATAGAATTCGCCGTGGAAATGACATGCGAAAAATGCGTAAACGCAGTCAAGACTTCTCTGTCGGGATTAGAAGGAATAAACAATGTTGACATATCGCTGGACCGAGGGACAGTCGTCGTTGATTCGAATCTCCCGTATTCGGTGATCCAAGAAAAAATCGAAACCTCGGGCAGACGAGCAGTGCTCAAAGGATACGGAGGTGCGTTTTTTTCCCACCAATTACTCGTCAAATATTTCTCCTGCATTCTGTGCACACTGGGTCAAATTGACCCGAGAAATTTTCCGTCGCCAATTCTTCGGCATTTAATTTTTGTTTTCATCAAAAATTCAATTTACCTCCATATTTCGCCAAATACAAAGATTTTCAAAACCTTGGGTCAAATTGACCCAAGTGTGTACTCGAAGGTTTAGGGATGTGTAATCAACAGGAAATCAAAAGAAAATGATAGATAAAGATTTCAAAAAAACGTCTCGGGTCAGATTGACCCAAGTGTGTACTTGACGGCGTAAAATGCAAAATCAACAGGAAATTAAAAAAAAATGTTAAGTAGAGAGATTTGAAAAAATGCTTCGGGTCAGATTGACCCGAGTGTGTACTCGAAGACTTAGTGATGCGTAATCAACAGAAAATCAAAAGAAAATGATAGGTAAAAATTCAAAAAAACGGCTCGGGTCAAATTGACCAGAGTGTGTACTTGAACAGGTAAAGCACGTACTTTGTTTTTCCAGATACCCTGAGCGCCGTGTCCATGCTAGGAGGAAACTCTGGCTATAGCGTGGGGGAAAAAGTCCGAGGAGTTGTGAGATTTGCTCGCTCGTCAAAAGGCTGCATAGTTGACGGGACGATTGACGGTTTGAGTCCCGGGGCTCACGGTCTTCATGTCCACGAATGCGGAGACATTTCCCAGGGTTGCAAAAGGTTCGATATCTCCCCCTATTTTCTCAGTTGATCAAAAAGCTCGAATCACGTTAATAAATCAATAATTTATGGAGTGCAACGAAAACTGATTTTTTTTTATAGCACAGAACGAATTTTTCATTCAGTAATTGTCAACGATCTGATGAGAGAATTTTCTTTGCCATTGGAAAACTGAATTTACTAGAAAAATTGCAACGATCCCATTAATTATCAAAATAATGAATAAAAAATCGATTTTTCGTTGGATTCCAACGATGCAAACTTCGGTATCATGGTCTCGAGAATATCATTCAACTTTTTACCCAAACGAGTATTTTTCTCAAAGTTTTCTCAATAATTATGGAGAAGAAAGCGAAAAATCGAGTTTTTGGTGGCTCGATCATCAATTTTGATGAAAAAATATGGAAAAATGTTTCGTTGAGTTTCAAAAAATGTTCCTGCTGGCCTACAAATTTTAGGGGCCCGTTGAATTCACAATATTTGTCAACGATCTAATGGGACAGTCTCCTTTGCCATTGGAAAATTGAATTTACTAGAAAAATTGCAACGATCCCATCAATTATCAAAATAATGAATAAAAAATCGATTTTTCGTTGGATTCCAACGATTTAAACTTCAGAATCGTAACAATTAACGCACTAACGCTTTGAAATGATTTTTCAACTTTCCTGGCCAGTGTCGGAGAGCATTATAATCCGCACAACGCCGCTCATGGGGGTCCGGACGACGATCTTTCCCGGCGTGTAAATATAAACGTTACTACGATATTTACTAAATTGTAAATATAAGAATCTATTGTAACACACGTGTTTCAGCATGTCGGTGACCTTGGGAACATCGTCGCGGACGAGAGTGGCAGAGCGACATTTAGAATAAAAGACAATTTTCTCAATGTGCCAGAAATCATAGGTCGGTCTCTCGTCATCACCGAGAAACCCGATGACCTTGGAAAAGGCGATAGCGTCGCTTCCAAAATCAATGGCAACAGCGGCGAACGGTAATTCCATCGATTTCGACCCAAAAAACGCAATTCCCAAGTTTTGCTCGTTTTCTGGAAAAAAATCAATCGCCTGTAACGAAAAAAAAAAACAATTTGAAGATTTTTTCGGTAAATTTTTCTAATTTGAAGGAATTCATGAAATTGGAAACTTTTCTACAGGATCGCCTGCGGCATTATCGCTCGATCGTCCGGAGTTTTCCAAAATACTAAAAAAATTTGCGCCTGTGATGGACTCACACTCTGGGACGAGAGAGACAAAACGTTGTCCAAGACAAACATCCTCACGAACAATCCAGTATGCTTCATATTGTAAAATATTTTGTTTACCACTAGTCACTATTATTTTTTCATACATACGACGGACCAAATGTTTTTCATTAAAATTCTTTTTCCATCGGATTTCTTAGGATTTTCTTTTCAATATTTAACCCTCCGCGGATCATATGGGTCTTTTTGACCCGAGCCACAACTTTTTTCCAAAATCTAACGTTTTATTTGGAAATGAAAAAATGCAATGACTATAAAAACTACGAAACCTCAAAATAGAACCAATAGAGAGTTTTCCAGAATTTTTTAACATTTTTTTCTCTCCAAATACGTGAAATATCAATGGCAGTCGAGAGTGAATTTATTTTCGAATTTTTATATTTTTAGAATTCAGTAATTAAGCCTCCGCGGATTATATGGGTCTTTTTGACCCGAGCCACAACTTTTTTCCCAAATCTTGTCTCTTAAAACGTTTTATACGGAAATGAAAAAATGCAACGACTATAAAAACTACAAAACTTCAAAGTAGAGTCACTGGAGAGAATCCCAGAATTTTTTCCATTTTTTTTTCTCTCCAAATACGTAAAATATAAATGGCAATCGAGAGTGAATTTATTTTCGAATTTCTATATTTTTAGAATTCAGTAATTAAGCCTCCGTGGATCACATGGGTCAATTTGACCCGAGCAACAACTTTTTTTCAAAAATCCTGTTTTTCAAATCGTTTCATTTGAAAATAAAAAAATGCAATGCCTATAAAAACTACGAAACCTCAAAATAGCACCAATGGAGAGTTTTCCATAATTTTTTCACATTTTTTTCTCTCCAAATACGTGAAATATCAATGGCAGTCGAGAGTGAATTTATTTTCGAATTTTTATATTTTTAGAATTCAGTAATTAAGCCTCCGTGGATCATATGGGTCTTTTTGACCCGAGCGATAATTTTTTTGTTCCAAAATCATATTTTTCAAACATTTTATTTGAAAATAAAAAAATGCGACGACTCTAAAAACTACGAAACGTCAAAACAGCACCAATGGAGAGTTTTCCAGAATTTTTTCACATTTTTTTGTCTCCAAATACGTGAGATATAAGTCACAGGACGAAAAAGACCCATATGACCCGGAACACCATAAAAAATCATCGTGTGATCCGCGGAAGGGCAAATGTGTGTCATCCATTCGTCCCATCACGTTGATTTTTCTCAATTGTTCGTCTTTCGTTTTTTTTTTTCTGTTTCCTCATCCCCGTTCGTACGAAGTATTCATTGTGCATTTTTTTTCCATTCCAGTGACCACGGGGCCAACGGAATTTAATCAACGGGAATGAATATTATATTTTATTGTGAAAAGCAATTACAAAATAATACAAAATGCATGTACAGCACACAACGATCCTGTCGTATTAATTGTTTAACTAGATTTTTCGACTTTTTTTTTGCGTTGCATGTGAAACGGGCGAATGAATTTATGGAAATAACGAGAATGACCTTGAGAGTGAATTTTCGTGGCGTTTTCAATAGGAATGCTCGACAAAGTGCAATTTTCAACGTGATCGAAACATTCTCAGCAAATTAATGAGGAAACTCTATATTTTGGACGTTAGTCCGAATCCGAACCGTCCGATTCGCGACCTTTTATCGTTTTCGACTTTTGGACTTTCGACATCCAAGGCTTGCTCTTTCCCTTCTCTGGCGGATGTGTCAAATCTCCGCTGTACATTATTGCTCCCGATTGGGCGATTCTCCACTCCATCATTTCCGTTGAAAAATCGTCGCAATTTCCCAAATCTGTGAATCCGACGATGTAATCTTTCGTTTTGCTGTCCGATATCAACGCGATCGTCGGGATTATCTTGATCCTCAAACGTTCTGTGAATTAAAAATTAACGAACGAGCTTGAAAATCATTTCCATGCACGGAAATTCAATTTTTCAATTTTTCATCAGTCGATTTAATTTTTTTCCGAAAATCGACTGAAAACTCGGCTGCCCTCGAGTTGAAAAATAAAAACTTGAATTTTCCGGTCGAAAAATTCGCCCAAAAAATGAGCTAAATAATAAAATTTTAAACATGGGTCTATTTTACCCGAGCGACAACTTTTTTCCAAAATGTTGTCTTTTAAAACGTTTCATTTCGAAAGAAAAAAAAAGCAACGACGACAACGACTAAATTCCCGAAAAAATTAGCTGAATAAAATATTAAAAATCGTAGCGGTTCCCAATTTTCCAATTAACACACAAAAATCGCTCCAAACTGTTTCTTTTTTTATTTCGAATCCCCTGATTCGATTTTTCGTGTAAAAATCGATTAAAAACTCGTAAAATTTATTTTCCAACAATCATCCGCGTGGTTTTCCTCACGATAAAAAAAATAAACTCGAATTTTCGCCCTAAAGAGATCTTTAAAAAAAAAATGAGCTAAAAAAAAATATTGAAAATCTAGAAATTCTCAACTTTTCAATTAATTTACAAAAATGATGCAAACTGTTTTTCTCCTCAGAATCAAAACCTCAGCCACCACTAGTTTCCTTAATTTTCAAATAATCTTCAATGGACAATTTGCATAAACATTTTTCAGTTTTTGGAAAGCGGCCATTTGACCGAATGAATTTTTACATCGTGAGGATAATTTTTGGGCAAGTTTTCTGGGATAATTGGAAAAATAGCAATTTCTTGATCTTACCTGTCAGGAAAGGGCAGCGCTCGACGTTCAACTTGCAAAATCTTGCCTCGACGTGTTTTTTCGCCAGAATTTTCAAGTGCATGTCAGCAATTTTGCATCTCGGCGAATCGTCTTTGTAGAAAAGGCAAACGATGTTTTTGGATTTTTTCGAAATCTCGAAAAATTCCTTCTCGTCAGAGATTTCTGAATGTTCTCCGTGACCCTGTCAGGAAATTTCGATTTTTTTCAATTCCACGATCGAAAATTTTAGTTTCTTTTGATTTTTTTTAATTTTTTTTTTTCAAACTTACGGCAGCCAACCAATTTTGTTTTTGTTGCTGAATCTGCTTCATTTCTCGGAGTCGTTTTTCGCGCAATTTTTCAAGGTCGTCGACATCGAGCCTTTCGAGTTGTTCGAGTTCGTTGTCGATTTGCTTTTCGACCTGGTTCGCGACCTCCAGGACTTTCTGTTGCAGCAGAGCTTCCATTTTGACGCCTCGAAGCTGTTTTGAAAATTTTTTTTTTCCGATTATTTATTTTTTTCGTTACGATCGAATTTTCCGAATTTTACTTTCGAACGTAAAGGATTTTTTTTTTCTTTTGGGAACGAGATTCGTTGCAGGGAGTAGTCTTAATATTTTTCTCAACGCTCCTTATACGGGCATTGAATGCGGTTCTCGACTCGAAAGGCAATTGACGCAATCGTGTGTCAAAGTTTTGACGATCGGCAAGAAAATTCTCAAGAATAATGATAAATCGAAAAAAACAATTGGATTTTCACGTACGTTTTTATTTTCTGAACGTTGCAATTGAAATTTTGGGGGATTTTTGTTGAAACTTTGCTGCACGATTACTCACTGATAATTAGCGGCATGCACAGCCGCAATTGTAAGTTTGACAGGACTGAGAATAGCCCGTGACAAAAAGATCCTACGTAGAAAGGAATTTTTCTTCCACTCGCGATTTTAAGGTTAATTCTCACCGATGAAACTAGTCAAACGAACGACTGTTCAACTTTTAATAGCCACCAAGAACTTACGAAAAACAAAATTCCTGCAAAATTCATTTAAATTTCAAACAATTAAAAAAAATTATTCGCAGTGAAAATCTCGAATTTATATCGATTTCGAGTTTTAGGCATTCAAATATTTCTACAGGGAACCATTTGTAAAAAATATACACCACTTGACTCGACTTGTACTCGATTCTTCGCGGGAGAGTTATTTGAATCCTCGAATTAAATCGTGTACAGTCGCATAAAAAATTTAGAGTCGCGAAAACGCGCTGCCGAAAAGAAGATTTTTTTTAAATTAATTTTTTAATTAATTGATCTCTGTGATGAAAATTGCATTTTTAATGAAGAAACGAAGCGCGGGGCAATATTTCATTCATCCACGGCCCTGCGACGATCCCAGAGCAGAAAGAGATGCGCCCTCGCATGAGATCGATAAATCTCGACCCGCGTCCATGTTGTTATTGTTTGTGTTTCATTCTCGCGGCAAGGCGTTCGATACGTCTCCATTATTATTATCATTTCCATTTCTCTGAGGCTATAATTATATAGATATTTAATTTCTTACGCACTCACGTTCATTCATCGACGTGGCGCCGTGCGTTGGTGGCGGACGGCGATGTATCGTCGGTACTGTCGGTAGGGAAAGACGCTGAAACGGACAGTACGCCAGTGGCAGCCGAAGGAGCAGCTCGTGATTTTTGTTTGTCGACATCCCTCTTTCATTTTATCTGATGTGCGTGTGAGAAAGCCGCAATAATAAAATTTCGTGTCCTGCTGGATCGCTCAATTTAAAAAGGAAAGAAATTCCGAATCCTCGAGACTGATCGTCGGCTGAAGGGCGTTTTTGTAAAATCAGCTGGTGCGGCTTCATTTTTTTTGTTTCCTCGATCAAATAAATCGAGGAAAATGACGGAGACCGAGAACATATTTCTTTTCGTGCCAAACATTATAGGTAACGATCACAATTCTTGGAAATTCTCATTATATTCGAATCCCCGATCGTATGTGTCTTCTCATTATTACCAACACGAGTCTATTGCGTCGTCTTACTCAGTCGATAACAATTATCGATTTTTTTTTCAAAATTTCAATCCCAGTTGCCAATTACTACGCGGATGATTTTTTTTTTTCATTACATAAAGTTCATCAGAATGGATGAACCATCATTATCGAAAGCTTATCAAGAGTTAACGGTTCATTTGCATTTTACCCTCATTTTTTACGAGTTTTCGTACGAATGATGCAATTTCCGTTACAATATTGAGATTTCGTCGTAATTAACTCAATTTTATGCAAAAACGAAAAGAATGGAAAATGCTGATCCTTTGAATTGCCCAAGATTAGCGCAACGATGTTGAATGACAATAATTTCTTTTGACACCACGTTATATGGGGCAGCTCCACTCGTAGGTCTTCAATGCTTATTGATTCCTTTTGTTCAATTATGCGGACAGCGCCTGTTATCATGATCCACTTTCCTTGAAAATTCACTGGAATTGTGATTTGGCATTAAAACTCTTGGGTATTGAAAAATCTTGACGATTGAATAATTAAAATTGATTGGGGTCTTTCAGGCTACGCCAGAGTGCTCTTGGCTCTGGTTTCCTTCTACTTTATGCCGACGCATTACGTCGTCGCCTCGTGGTGTTACATTCTGAGCGCCCTGCTGGATGCATTTGATGGCCATGCCGCCAGATACTTCAACCAGAGCACCAAGTTTGGCGCTATTCTGGACCAGCTGACCGATCGAGTCGGCACTATGTGCCTTCTCGTTAATCTCAGCATGTTTTATCCCTCCTACGCCTTTTGGTTTCAGCTCAGCATGGCCATCGACATTGCCTGCCACTGGCTTTATTTGCATACGTAAGGCAAACCATTGATGCGCCCTAAAAGTACAGAAAACTTTTCACCTTCGATTTTATTCATTGTGAAATTTTTCATTTCGCGAATCTTCCTGAATTTGAGATTTTTCGATTCGATTTTCGAATCGAATATTCGATGAATTTTCGAATGAAATATTCGTCGATTTTTCGAATATTCGATAAATTTCCGAAAAATGGCGGATTTTCACAAAGCCTTTCGAGATTTTTTTCCGAATATTTTTGAAAAAAAATCTAACATTCGAAAGAAAATCGAATATTCGAAAATATGTCAAATATTCAAAAATATCGAATATTCGGTTTGAAATTCGAATCAATTTGATTTGATTCGATGCCGAATATATTCGAAGTTTTCAAATATTCGCACACCCCTATTCAGTAGTTTTTGCGTGAAAATAGCACAAATGCAATTTTGTAGTAGAGTTTTATATATACAGAGATTACTCGGGAAACTGTGTAGAATAACATTTCAAAATCACTGAAATCGGAGGTGAGAACCGTTTTCTGTAGATGTACCCGATTCGAAATTTTAATGAAAAAAAATTGCAGGACCCTTCTGCAGGGAAAAACGAGTCACAAATTTGTGGACATGTCGGAAAATCCAATAATGAGAGTTTACTACACAAATCGTCAAGTGTTATTTTTCATGTGTGCCGGAAACGAAGCGTTCTACGCCGCCCTCTATCTTCTCTATTTCACCGAGGGACCCATGGGTATGCAAATTTTTCCTCCTGCTAAAACGAAAGCCCTCAGGAACCTTGAAACTAACGAAACTTTTCGTTTATTTTTGTTTCAGTGGCAGGAATAAGTTTATTCAGATTGGTCCTGTTAATTTCCACTCCCATTGCCATCGTCAAAACCATTTTGTCTCTCCTGCACGGCTACGTCGCGTGCCTCAATTTGAGCATCATAGACGTGAAAGAGCGTAGCGCTCTGCGCAAGCAGAATTGAATTTTTCCAGAGAGTAATATTTTTTATTTTCGTCTTTCGCTAGTCCAATTCCAACGTTTACTGTTCCCGATGTAATAATAAAAAAAAAAAATATGTATATACAACTTCCCAAAACGCGCGACCAAAATGTTCAATGTTAGATTTCTCGGGATTGGCTGAACGGATTTTCTTCCACCAAAGACCATTTGAAAGATAAAAAATCGTATGAAATTCTGATCTAATGTGAAATTTTTCCGTCTACTCGTTTTTCCGTAAAAACGATTCAAAGTTTCTGTGACGTCATAAATCGCCTATTTTACTGTATATAAGGGTGCGGTGGGGCTCATGTTACGCTTTCTTTTTAATACTTGGCGTCGAGTCGCTGCCGCGTCTCTTGACACGATAAACATCCATGTTCCTACAAAAAAATTGTGAAAAGAAATATTTTTATTGCGTATCTGTTCTGTGGATATGCGTTATTTTGTGGGATTACATAGAAAGTAGTAAATCTTAGATGTTAGAAGTGACTAATCTACAAAAATTTCTTTAACTTAATAATTAATGTGATACTGTGCATTTTCTAGTTATTTACCAACATTTGTCCATTGTTTACGAGGAAGCTCTTCCATTCTGTTCGTAGCGCCAAAGTCTCGATACAAAATAATTAATAGAAAATGAAATACAACTTTGTGTACTGATTACCATTACCCACATTATTATTCCTATTTCCTAAACAGAAGGAAAAAAAAATTAAAAATCGAAATTAAGTGCAACAGATATTTCGGTAGCAACCTCACAGTGTTTTTTTTTCGTCTCTCGCCACGCAACAATATGTACAAGGAAATACAAGAAAAATTCTAAGCAAAAAATTGACCAAAAATCGAAAGTAATGGCGAAGAAAAAAAAACAAAGTTGACTACCATGGCATGAAGGTTTAGAAAGACGCCAACCCGAATACAACCTGGTAACTGGAACTTTCGTCATTATATCGCAAATACCGAACGACATTTTCGTGAAAAGAATTTTCGACGTTGGTATGAACAGCGATAAGGCACGGAAAGTAAATTACCAACCCTAATATCTTTACATGTATATATTTATATACATTTACGCACACACACACATACATATATGCGTTGAAACGACGAGCTCGCGTAGAAATACGGAGGAGAGTAAAATTGCCCGTATTTTGGAGTAGACAACAGCACCAACGAAACTCATCGATCGCTGTTGTTCAAATATGGCGCCCGTGTTTAATCCAAATTTGCAATTTGCAACTTTTCAGTCGTTTATAGTTTTTCAAAAAATGTCTTACTCGCAATGCAAAAATGCAACGAAAGAGCGTTGTACGTAAAACAAGGATGGAAAAAATTCAATTTTACGGCACGACTTCGTGACATCCAAGAAACTCGAGGCAAGTGCCGTCGATGACAAAAGACTTTGACATCCATTCTAATGGATTATTCTCGGACAACGGCGATGGTGGGGTCTTGAAATACCAAATCTGTTCTCGAGGGATAAACGACTTTCATGTTACCTTCCATGTCGACTATTTTAACTTGCTCCACGTGCAATTCGTGAAAATCTTGAGTTTCTCCTTCGGGATCGGGATTACTGCCAAGCCCGAGGATCAATAATTCCTTGAGGAATTCATCGAGGACGTTTCTAGCGAAAAAGATTATGCAGAAGTGGAAAAATTAGTTTGGGTTTTATTTTTCAGTGAAAAATGAAAAATCCTTGAAATTACCTGCAAATTTGTTGGGTGGACGCGCTCGTCACCTCCACCAACATCGACTTTGTTGAGGTCGACATTTTCGTTATGTCGCTGTTTGTTATCGGGGGAAACGAAACGACTTTCGACTCACTATTCAAGACACAAGGGTACAGAGGCTTGCCCTCCAACAGGTAGAGATACTTGTGGATTCCTGAATAGACGTTTCGTTTCTTCTCCTTGCGTCATAAGATGGCTTCCGTCTGAAGCTGCTGGAAGAGAGAAGCGCCGGTGAAGACCTCGTTGCGCATCAGTGGCTTTATTTCGATCTCGTTCGGCAATTTTGCAGTGTACGTCAAGTCACCTGAAAATCAATGAATCGTCCATTACGATGTGATATTTTTCAAAAACAATAGAAAACTCTATGTTTTTCGATCTTAATTGATTTTTTTTTGTTACCAGGGGGCAATGAGTCAAGGTCATGAGTCGCGAGAGTAGCGGCATTTCTTTTCTCGCAAATGCCCTCGTGCAATTTCGTCTGCAGTTGGATGAATTTTTTCAAGCTCTCCTCGGTGAAGTTCAAATATTTAATAATACACGCAACGATGTGCGGCCGAACGCTTTTCACATGGTCCGTCATTTTGATCACAGGATTTTCGTCCACGACCTTGAAAATTTTTATCTTGTGGCACGCGGAACCTGCATTCTTTCCATGACCTTCGTTCTCCACATTCTTTTGCCCTTTTTTGCCTTTTTTCAATTTTCCACCGCCGACCCCCGCGCCGCCTCTTCCTCCTCCATTGTTCTCCGACTGCTGGCCCGATGGCGGACAGCGCGGCCTCACGTAATCCAACACCTGCTTCGTTCTGCATTGATCTACCAATTTTGAAAGCCTCTTGTCCGCCAAACAATTACCCTTTAAATTCAGTTCTTTCAGCTTCGCGCAATCCGCCAATTCCCCAGGGATCACTGAAAACGGAACCCAAAATATTAGCTCAGTAATAAAATGTCCACCAGCAGTCAACGAGCGTGGCTTCCGCACTTCTGACTCAAAGAAATTTTAAAAGATCAAAAATCGTTGAAAATTCACATCTAAAATGAAATTTTTCCGTCAACCCGTTTTCCCGTTGAAACGATTTAAGGACGTGGTATGCAAAATTTTCTATCGATAGAATTCCTTCCAATTTGCAGCACACTAAGAGAATACTGACATCTAATAGCTCGCGCAATTTTGAGAGCTTTCACCATTTTGGCCGGTCGAGATATTTATTTATGGAAACCACAATTTTCAGTAGTTTTCCATAAGAGTGCATGTTAAAAGTTGCAATTTTCAACGTTAAATATTTCGATTCCTAAATGGTGAAGCCTCTTGAAACTTTGCACACACTTTTATGTAACATCGAAGAAGCTTTGTTCCGTTTTTCGGAAAAATCGCCCGTAAATTTTTTTCGAAAATTTCATTATTATAAAACAAATACCGATTACCACAGACAATGTTGAATTCAGAATATTCTCCTTTAGTCAATTTGTAACAACAATTTCAATGACCTTGGGCTCGCAAACACCATTTTGCAAAAAAAAAAAACTGAAACCCAAAATCTAGATTCAATCATTGCCATACAACGTCCTTAAATGTTTTATCATGCCATAAAACGTCCATTTTACTGTATATAAGAGTACGCCAAGTCTCGCGCTACTTCTCCTTTTTAATACTCAACGTCAAGTCTCTGCCGCGTCTCTTGATACTCTGGATTGTAAAAAAATTTTCCAAAAAAACTCAAAATTCATCTTTCTGCACACGCTAGATATTTCAAAGTCTCACCCTTGATGCTATTGTCTGCGAGATCCAAAAGTTTCAAGGCGGCCAAGCGAGAAATGGCGGCAGGAATATCTTTTATGAGATTTCCATTGAGTCTGACTTCTGCGAGATGCGCAAGCTCCGAGTAGCAAATGTCAGGAAAGTTTTCAAATTTATTGTTGGATAAATTGAGCGAGCTGAGTTTCGTGTTGGCGACTTGGGAGGGTAATTCGTCGAGGGCGTTGGATGAAAAGTTGATCGAAGTGAGTTGTGGCATGTTGGTGAGTGCACGAGGCAACTCGTGCATTTGATTTCTCGAGCAATCGAGAACTCGAAGTTTGGTTAATTTTCCGATCGCTTCGGGCAACGTTTTTAATTTGTTCGAGTGCAAAACGAGGCTCGAAAGATTTTCCAGTTTGGCGATCGCATCGGGCAGGCTTTCGAGACAAGTCTCGTGGATGTCGAGATAATTTAGATTTTGCAAGTCAAAGAGACTCGCGTGAAGACCAGCTTCTTGGATTCTGCTTGATACATCACCCCGAGAAAGAACCAACTCGTGCCTGTTCTCTTTCGCCGCGAGGATCACTTCCGGCCAGTCGTGCGGCGAACTCATTTTTCCAAAATATTTTATTTATCCTCGCGATTTTACACTTTTGTTTTGACGATTTCGACAAACGGACGCTCTGATACGCGTTAGTGACCAGTTGCGGTTCGTAAGGTTAGAGACCGGCGCGTGCGGTCATCGTCGTCGTCGTTTTTTTGCACACGATGCTGCTCGCTTCTGTGAATTTTCAATTTTTCGTCGAATGGCTCTGTTCTGCGCCCTCTGGCGGATCGATCATTCGGCCAATCGGAGTCTTCTTTGGCGAGGGGCTCTGTGATTGGTCGTAGCCCGACAGCGCGGCGCTCAACTGGCGCCACGCAGTCTGAATGGCTAAGAAGACCGAAGCTCTGAACAAAGATGGCGGCGCGCGGGTGATTCGAATATCGTGTTGAGAACGGTGAGTTGACGGGATCGTCGTTGGACCAATTGGCAACACGGAACCGCTGGTAATTCGGCTTCCGGTTCTGGTGAACGTAAGAAATCTCAATTCCTTTATTTCTTCGCGGGCGAATAAAGCTTTTCCGGATCTCTTTTTTGGGCTCCAGCTCTTTTTGAGACTTTTCGCGAAAACAACAAACAACCTCGTGTCGTTGAAACGTGTGTTGAATCTCAAAGGCCTATCGATTCCCATAGCGGTGCACGTACAAGTTACAAACACATTTTTCAACAAAAATCGACTCGATCAATCGTCTATCCATTTTTTTTTTTTTTTTTTTTTC
>JBAJMU010000002.1:511350-528499 GCA_037952995.1 Hyposoter didymator | reverse complement strand
AACTGAAATCGATTTTCTGCAAATTTTTCATTATTCAATTGTCTCTGTAATTTTTTCTACTCAATAAAAGAATTTCGTTACGAAAAGAGAGGGAGATTATTTCGTTTCAGGAGTTCCGAGTCGAAAATTGAATTTTTCGGAAGCGCCCGAAAATGCCGGACCTGAGAGGCCCCGGACGAGATTTTTCGACACAGAGGCAAAAAGCCTCGGCTGATTCTCCGGTGCGCATGCAATATTTCCCTTATCCTATCCCCCTGATTGCTCTCCTCCGTCATTTGCGCAAAAGCGTAAACATTAGTGGTATTTGCATGTGTGTGTATATAAACACGTGAATCGACGCACAGAGGCGCGCGAGGATTTAGTCGCGGTGTGCGAAGAGGCCAATATCTCGTCGCGGCAGAGCAGCAGCGGCAGCAAGCAGCGCAGTTGTCTCTGTGCGTCAAGTGTATCGAATAGTCTTGAATGTCGTGACTTCCGCGTATGCACGTGCAACATATATTTTCTATGTATTCGGTGATTGATGGAGCAGGGAGGGGGGAGGGAGAAAAAGCTTGTTCTTGGCTCTTGTTATTTCATCGATCATCGAGCAGAGACTGCGAGTGATGAAATAGCGCAGACTTTATCGACGAGCGATAATTGTGTGCGTGCGTGCGTGCTCGACTGCCGTCTCTCTCGCGCCGCGCATATCGCAAAAACATTGAAAGGCACGCAGAGACGATTTTCATTATTTGGCAGACGACAAATTTTCCTGCTTTTCGCGCATTGCCCCGCGGAAAATAACGTTTCAATTCTGTAAATAAAACGCGACACTGCTTTGCTCGTATTATACACACTGCTCCCGCGAGAGAGACGGAGGAGGGGAGGCGGCGGCGGCGGGGCAGAGTGTGTAGTGCAAGAAGAGGAGCAGATTCGTAGTACGTGGAATCGCCAATGGACATATTTCGATTGAATTTTTCATTCTTTCCGCAAAGTTTCGTGTCCCACGAAGCAATGAGCAAAGATAATACAGCGTCTCTTTGACTCGACGATCGATAACTCGCGTCAAGAATACGCGCGACTCTCTGTGTGTGCGTTCGCATGTGTTTGTGTATCTCCGGACGCGCGCCCCTGTGTGTGTGTTATGTTTTCAGCGCAATTCTGCGTCTCGTTTCTGCTGCAGAACGAGCTGCTCCGAGTTTTCGTCGCTCGGGAACTTTAGCAGCACATTTTGAGCAATTCTTGCGCGTTTTCTCGCACAAAATGATGCTCTTGTGATTGTTTGTCTTTTCGCGTGTCCGAGTCGCACACATTCGCGCCTCTCGAGAGCGACCGCTGCTGCGACAGCAGACCAATCTCATTCTCTAGTTTTTTTTCCTGAGATTTCGAGATCGCGCGGAGAGCAGGAAAAAAAACAATAAAAATAAAAACCGAAATTCGCCTGCCATTTTTCTTCGTTCCTCCGCAAATCTCGCTCTCGCAGTGACGGAGAATGAGCAAAGATCGTTGGGAAAATCAGACTCGAATTAATAAATAAAAAAAATTTGTTCTTTTTCAATAAAAATGCGACAAAATCGTAATGTAAATATTCCCGCGGCAGCCATTTTGGATTTATCAATATCTCATCCGATTCCGAACAATTAAAAACTCTGTGCCGAGCCCGCTTTTTAAAAAATATTTATTCCATCGTTTCTTTGCGGGATTAAAATATATTTTTTGTTTTGTTTTTTTTTTTTTCGTTTTTTGACTTTTACTCGCACAACTGCAGAGGACGACGCTCGAAAAATTTGACAGAAACAACGGAAAATTTGCAATTGCTGCATCGAATCGTGCTGCTCGCCGATCGTGTTGTAAAGATTGTTTGCTCAGCTCTCCTCGTTGTGATGAAAATGGTCGTAAAAATAAAGCGTCAAAATGTACGCGCGGCGGCGATGTGTGTGTTTTGAGGTTAAAAATGTCAGCGCCATCGCGCGCGTGAATAACGAACAGTGTTAAAAGAGAAAAGGAGAAAAGTGAGAAAAAAAACGAGAGGGAGTTGAATCTCGTTCTCTACGGAACATCCCTCGTGCGTGTTTTTTTTCTCCGATTTTCTAATTCCGAATGAAAAAGTCAAAACAAGCGATTCCTCGTGATCGCACTGACAGGAGTGCGTAACCGCTCGGGAATCGTCGCAAAACAAGAAAATAAAAAGCGTTCGCTCTGGGGAGCCGATTCGACAGTGGGATTTTTGTGTGCGTGTGTTTTCTTGTCTCGATCTGTGCGTGTGTTGGTCGCGGTAGCCTCCGGGAAGGCGCGAAATTGCGGTTTTAACCTTAAAACGTTGAGGACGAGTGGGTCGCCGATTCGCGGCACGCCGGGAGGAAGGGTCGCGGCAAAAGAAACATGCTCGAATGTTGGAAAATATGTTGAATTGGAAAATTCCATTAAATCCGCGCCTGTTGCCGCGTTTTCGTGAGTTTTCGTGAATTTTTGTGAACCGCCCGTTTTTTCGCGTGTCTCAAGGAATGCGGCGACGTTTTTGCCCCCTTCGCGACATTGACACGTCGAAAAAAACGTGAATTTTTGTTTTTTTACGATCGTTCGAGTTGCACACGAGGAGTGAACAAACCGGAAGTGCATTTTAGTCCCGCATTCAGAAACTAACAAACGCGTTACGATCGTCTCTCGTCTTGTTTTTGTTCCATTTTTATATTTTTTTTCTTCCTCGTTTCGTGACTCGCGCGGCGTCCATGTTGGAAAAAAGTGACGGAGCCTGCTGCCGGGCAACTCTCGCGCTCACTTCCGCCAGTGAATTTACCAAAAAATACGAAAATAAAGAAAAAACAAAGAGAAAAAGCGAAATGATCTTTTTGCTATGAACTCGGCCGCTGCCGCTCTCGCAATTCCCATGAAAATGGCCCCAGGGCCGGATAATCGTCAAGAACCCATGGCCCCCGATCGCATCGATGATAAATTGTCCGACATCGTGACAACGACAAACGTGCTCACACCGAATACCGACGTTGCCGTTGCCACTGTCGCCTCCGCAGCGACAACCGCGGCCACCAACGCAACTAACGCTCTCGTCTCGCCGCCGCCTGCCAATATCAACAATCATCCTCCTCCTCCTCCGCCTCCTCCTCCTTCTTCTTCTGTCACATCCTCTTTGTCCACTGACATTATCGCCAATTCCATCCTCTCCGACAATGCCGAATCTCATTCCAACAATCCCAACACCAACATTCTCCCCAACGTTGAAAATAAACAGGTGAGATTTTTTCTCCGTTCGCAAAATCGATCCATCTCGCCCTCTAACCTCTTGCTGCTTTTTTGAGGTTAACGCTGCAACGCTAATTTGACCTCAAAAACGACGTTTTTTATCGTTCTCCCTCATTTTTTCACTTTTAGCAAAATTTCCCCAGATTCACGTGATTCTGCATTAAAAAAACGAAAAAAATGAGCCCAACAACGTTTTTTTATCGTTCACTCTCATTTTTTCGTCATTTTTTTACTTTTAGTAAAATTTGCCCAGATTCACGTGATTCTGCATTAAAAAAAAAGAAAAAAATGAACCCAACAACGTTTCTTTATCGTTCTCCCTCATTTTTTCGTCATTTTTTGACTTTTACCAAAATTTCCCCAGATTCACGTGATTCTGCATTTAAAAAAACGAAAAAAATGAGCCCAACAACGTTTTTCGTAAAATTTTATTGGAGATATGAATTTTTTTTAATTCTGGTCATTTGTGACCCCCCGGGTCACCGGATTGGGTAAAAAAAACATTAAGGGTTACGTTTTCGTATTAATGGTCCGGCGACTTTCCTTCCTGATTCCTTTTCCAGTTTTTTAAATATTTTTTAACTCCACTACCGCACCAGACATGGGATGTTGAAATTTTGGTTGTTAGAACGCAACGGAAACTGATTAGTTTTTTAAGCGCCAAAGGAAGGGCTTGACGTCAAGTTTTTAAGAATTTTCTTATTTTTTTTTCTTTATTGAGGTTTTTGTGCAGTATTGGTCAAAGATTGTGGGGCAGTCTTCTTTGCCATTGGAAAACTCAATTTTGTAGAAAAATTGCAACGATCCCATTAATTATCAAAATAATGAATAAAAAATCGATTTTTCGTTGGATTCCAACGATGCAAACTTCAGTATCATTCCAACTTTGTATTTCCCCCAAAAATTCTGCCTCATCCTCGAGAACCAGAGGGAGAGACAAAAATTTTGAATTAGCAACGGCGACTCTGCATTTTTATAGCAAAAATGTTTTTTTTCTGATTTTCTAAATTTCTCAAATAAGCAATTGTCTCAAGCCTTCAGGGAAAAGTTCAAAATTCGCATTCGGCGATGAAATTTTTTTTCTCCTTCGCAAAAATCAGTCCCCGCACAAAATTGGATACAGATTTCTAGAAAAGGCGAACGCTAACTTTTGATTGTCGGGATCGAGTAAATTTGATGAAATCGTGGCAAGAGCAAACCTCGTGTGTGATTTATTGAGTATTTTCCAAAAACGTCTCCAATCGATAAATTTGCAATAAATTACAACGAGCACTCGTCACCATAAATCGGTAGGGAATGACGTACAAGAATTGAAGAATTTAAAAAATTCTGAGGCGTCGACATTTTTTTAATTGTCGACAGTCACGCGAACGTCCGAGAGCCTGCTATGGGTTCATTCGATACGGAATTTTCATGCATTATTTAAGTTTTTCCTTTTAGGGATGTTGCATGGCGACCGTCGAATAAAAATTCTTGTTTTCAGTGTTTTTAATTTGTCGACCGATTTTTTTTTGAAAAACTGAATAAACTTTTTCGATGTTACACAAAAGTGTGTGCAAAGTTTTAAGAGGCTTCGCCATTTAGAAATCGGAATATTAAATGCTGAAAATTGCAACTTTTAACACACGCTCAAATGAGAAAATACTGAAAATTGTGATTTTTATAAATTTCGAAAAAATTTAGCGACCGATTTTTTTGAAAAATTGAATAAAGCTTCTTCGATGTTACACAAAAGTGTGTGCAAAGTTTTAAGAGGCTTCACCATTTAGAAATCGAAATATTAATTGCTGAAAATTGCAACTTTTAACACGCGCTCTTATGGGAAAATACTGAAAATTGTGATTTTTATAAATTTCGAAAAAATTTAACCACCGATTTTTTTGAAAAATTGAATAAAGCTTCTTCGATGTTCCACAAAAGTGTGTGCAAAGTTTTAAGAGGCTTCACCATTTAGAAATTGAAATATAAAATGTTGAAAATTGCAACTTTTAAGCTCAAATGAGAAAGTACTGAAAATCGTGATTTTTATAAAAATGAATATCTCGACTTCTACATGGTGAAGCCTCTTGAAATTGCACGTCACTGTTCTCTCAGTCTGTTGCAAATATTTCGGAATTCTATCGATAGAAAATTTAGCATGCAACGTCCTTAAGGAATTGTATTGCTCAATAGTCATAGAGACCCGCCTTTGATAAACCTTGACAGTCACCAATAAACTCACCTCCGCGAGACTACTCGGTATGCACCACACACAGACGCACACCTCTCTTCGCCATGTATCGAGTCTCACGAATGTGTTCCTAGAGTCAAGTTACCATATACGTGTGTGCCTGCTATATAAAACAACTGCAAACTTTGTCCCGTGTACACATTCGTACGAGCTTGTCATTTTCATGAACGTAACAAGAATCACCTGCTAGTACAACGAGCTCGATTCGAAACGCCCCTGGCGAGCGACCACCAGATTTTTATTTTTTTTTGTCCAATTTCGATCAACCAGNAACATTCTCCCCAACGTTGAAAATAAACAGGTGAGATTTTTTCTCCGTTCGCAAAATCGATCCATCTCGCCCTCTAACCTCTTGCTGCTTTTTTGAGGTTAACGCTGCAACGCTAATTTGACCTCGAAAACGACGTTTTTTATCGTTCTCCCTCATTTTTTCGTCATTTTTTGACTTTTACCAAAATTTCTCCAGATTCACGTGATTCTGCATTAAAAAAACGAAAAAAATGAGCCCAACAACGTTTTTCGTAAATTTTTACTGGAGATATGAATTTTTTTTAATTCTGGTCATTTGTGACCCCCCGGGTCACCGGATTGGGTAAAAAAAACATTAAGGGTTACGTTTTCGTATTAATGGTCCGGCGACTTTCCTTCCTGATTCCTTTTCCAGTTTTTTAAATATTTTTTAACTCCACTACCGCACCAGACATGGGATGTTGAAATTTTGGTTGTTAGAACGCAACGGAAACTGATTAGTTTTTTAAGCGCCAAAGGAAGGGCTTGACGTCAAGTTTTTAAGAATTTTCTTATTTTTTTTTCTTTATTGAGGTTTTTGTGCAGTATTGGTCAAAGATTGTGGGGCAGTCTTCTTTGCCATTGGAAAACTCAATTTTGTAGAAAAATTGCAACGATCCCATTAATTATCAAAATAATGAATAAAAAATCGATTTTTCGTTGGATTCCAACGATGCAAACTTCAGTATCATTCCAACTTTGTATTTCCCCCAAAAATTCTGCCTCATCCTCGAGAACCAGAGGGAGAGACAAAAATTTTGAATTAGCAACGGCGACTCTGCATTTTTATAGCAAAAATGTTTTTTTTCTGATTTTCTAAATTTCTCAAATAAGCAATTGTCTCAAGCCTTCAGGGAAAAGTTCAAAATTCGCATTCGGCGATGAAATTTTTTTTCTCCTTCGCAAAAATCAGTCCCCGCACAAAATTGGATACAGATTTCTAGAAAAGGCGAACGCTAACTTTTGATTGTCGGGATCGAGTAAATTTGATGAAATCGTGGCAAGAGCAAACCTCGTGTGTGATTTATCGAGTATTTTCCAAAAACGTCTCCAATCGATAAATTTGCAATAAATTACAACGAGCACTCGTCACCATAAATCGGTAGGGAATGACGTACGAGAATTGAAGAATTTAAAAAATTCTGAGGCGTCGACATTTTTTTAATTGTCGACAGTCACGCGAACGTCCGAGAGCCTGCTATGCGTTCATTCTATACGGAATTTTCATGCATTATTTAAGTTTTTCCTTTTAGGGACGTTGCATGGCGACCGTCAAATCAAAATTCTTGTTTTCAGTTTTTTTTATTTGTCGACCGATTTTTTTTTGAAAAACTGAATAAACTTTTTCGTTGTTACACAAAAGTGTGTGCAAAGTTTTAAGAGGTTTCACCATTTAGAAATCGAAATATTAAATGCTGAAAATTGCAATTTTTAACACAGGCTCTTATGGGAAAATACTGAAAATTGTGATTTTTATAAATTTCGAAAAAATTTAACAACCGATTTTTTTGAAAATTTAAATAAACCTTCTTCGATGTTACACAAAAGTGTGTGCAAAGTTTTAAGAGGCTTCACCATTTAGAAATCGGAATATTTAATGTTGAAAATTGCAACTTTTAACACACGCTCTTATGAGAAAATACTGAAAATTGTGATTTTTATAAATTTCGAAAAAATTTAACGACCGATTTTTTTGAAAAATTGAATAAACCTTCTTCGATGTTACACAAAAATGTGTGCAAAGTTTTAAGAGGCTTCGCCATTTAGAAATCGAAATATAAAATGTTGAAAATTGCAACTTTTAACACGTGCTCAAATGAGAAACTACTGAAAATAGTGATTTTTATAAAAATGAATATCTCGACTTCTACATGGTGAAGCCTCTTGAAATTGCACGTCACTGTTCTCTCAGTCTGTTGCAAATATTTCGGAATTCTATCGATAGAAAATTTAGCATGCAACGTCCTTAAGGAATTGTATTGCTCAATAGTCATAGAGACCCGCCTTTGATAAACCTTGACAGTCACCAATAAACTCACCTCCGCGAGACTACTCGGTATGCACCACACACAGACGCACACCTCTCTTCGCGATGTATCGAGTCTCACGAATGTGCTCCTAGAGTCAAGTTACCATATACGTGTGTGTCTGCTATATAAAACAACTGCAAACTTTGTCCCGTGTACACATTCGTACGAGCTTGTAATTTTCATGAACGTAACAAGAATCACCTGCTACTACAACGAGCTCGATTCGAAACGCCCCTGGCGAGCGACCACCAGATTTTTTCTTTTTTTTTGTCCAATTTCGATCAACCAGAAGCCTCACTCATCGATCTTTCGATTCTCGAATTCCGAACATTTTTTTCGCACTCGCGCAATTCGCTTTAAAAAGAAAATTAAATTTTCCATTTTTTTTTTCCTTTTTTCAAATGAATTTTCCGATTTTCTTTTCAAACTGTAAATTCTCGATGAATTATTCACCGGACATCACAACTGCAGATCTAAGAATTTGCATTGAATCCGTTTGCACGTAACGAAAAAAAAGGTCATGGTCGGAACGGAATGAAAACAAAAACGAAAAATTGTAAAAAGTGCATCAGTCTTTTGATTTCGAAGTTTGAATGTTTAAAATATTTCGCGACATTTATTTTTTCCACGGATTAAAAAAATCGGTAAAAATTTTCCCAGCAATTTCTCGTTCGACGAAAAATCGTTAGTGTAATCCGCGGACGAACGAAATGGATTGAGAATGCTCGCGGGCGGACGAAATTTGCTAAAAAACGAATAATTAAAAATTTCGATGATAATAACATCCTCTCGCGATTCGGCAATTATCAGGCAACCGATTATCGGTGTGACGAAGTAAGCGAGCACCCGAGCGTGCAAAACGCTCGCGGCTTCTAATTTTTATATTCCATGCATAACAATTAATCGTCAAAATTCATTTTCCAACTTTTTTTTACTATTCCCATCGAGCCAATAGTTTGCGGAACGATCGAAAGAGAAAAAACCGAAAGATAAAAAAAAAATAGTTGGCAGCAGCGAAATTTTGTGGGCCGATCGTTGCCTCGCGCGATTCGGACCGCGAGCGCGACGTTTTACGAGTAATAGTAAATTAAAGGTTTAAAAAAAGAATCGAGTTTGTTCCTCGAGCTGAAAAGCCGAAAGAGCGGGCAGAGGCTCCCGGGGGGTGGAAAGAAAAAAATAAAATAAAAGCCTATGGCGAGTGGAGCGAGAGAGAGAAAAAAACGAGGCAAGAAGACGAGGAGGTGTTTGGAGGGGCTCCGGGGAACACCGAAGAAACGGTTGGTAGGCTCGCCCCTGGACTGTCCTCGCATCTCGTATGCCCCAGTGTAATGGCGGCGGCCATGCTGAGACGAGCGCGCCGCGCCCGCTTGTCGGAATTTAGCTTTTAAAATTCGCGATACAACGGCCGCCTAACGCTTCATTTTGTACGATGTTACGTGCACAACATAATTCACAATTAAAACGTTCAATCAAAGTCCCCGACAGAGTGATAATCCTTCGGAATTATTATTTTCCCTGAACGTTGAAAATAAAAGAAAGAAAAAACACTCCGAGTGTGTGTTCCGGTGAGAACGTTACGCGGAAGAAGGAAAAACCACAGTTCCCTCTCCCTCCCTCTCTCTCTCGCGAAACCGACCCAGGTGCCCTCTAAAAATATAAATTCCGAGCCGGCACACAATCAGCACAACATTTTCCCCATTTTTTTCGTTCTCGCTTCCTCGCCCTTTGTTTCTTTTCGTGTTTTAATACTTTCTCCAACTGCCATCGTCATTTTTTTCTCGAATCCTCTAATTTTCGCACAACTCGATTCTCGATGCCGCAACGTTACGAACCTCTATCGATTCCCCCCCTCTGCACCGTTCTCCGTGCCACATTCGCCGCGACATGCCTCTCCGAAAATCAACAAATAACATATTTCCAAAAAGGCCATGTCGTTTCCGAGAAATTGACCAATGAGCGCGCTTCGTTGTGGATTCCGTGAAACGAGCACGCATTCTCGCACTTACCAACCTTCCGTTTATTCCGAGAAACAAAAAAACAGCCCTTATCAATCGCTTCTCATTTTTTTTCGTGTCTTTTTTTTCTTTTTTTCTTTTCCGAGTTTTTATCCCTCGGTATCTTATCCGCACGGCCGGACAGTCACAATCTTTTTATTCGTTAAGCTATAATTGTGCTTTTCCAACAAGCACACACGACTAATTTACATGATCGCGCGTCCTATAGCAATCGCTCTTGTGTCTTAGTCACAGCTCTCCTTGTTGCATAATGTTGCTTCTCACGCACACAGACACGTACAGCGTCTCCGTGTGCGTACGATATCGAATCTATCGGCATTAAAGTTTTATATCGTCTGGAATTTTAGCTGCTCGAGATAAACGCCGTTTATCTTATCGAGCTTTCTTCCGAGCTCTCCCAACCAACATCCTTAATTTCATTACGCTCGACGTTCATTTCTAATCGGACAGATACGACTTTCGCTTTCTTTTTTCTTTTTCAATTTTAATATTTGTGTCCAGCTCTTTGTCCTTGGTCGCCGAGATCGATAAAAACCATTTTTCTCGCTCGATCGTTTTATCAAAATTCGCCAAAAATGGAATAACGTGCAAAAATCATGGACGCAATTTGTGCAACAAATGCGATCATTCGTTTGGTCGATTTTGTCCAGACGCGAATCTTGAGTCTGCGGATCGATTTCTTGTTTTTACTTAAAAATTTGCCAGTCGGAAGAGTTTAGGAAAAGAAATGAGAAATTTATTGAGCGGCTAGTGTCTGGGCTAGGATTTCTTCGCCGCACGACCCGCTGGTCAGATCGACCCACGAGATCCAATAAGTGAAACCTTAAACTCACCCCTCCGCTCAAACTCTATTCCCTCTCCAATCATTGAACTACTTTTCTCCTCTTTTCTTTCAAAAACCAAACGCATTTGCATTTATTTTTGAGCCTCCGTAGACACACATGGGTCTGGGGGGTCCTAACGTTTTTTAAAAAATCTGAAAAAATTCAGGAAAGTAGTTTTGGGTCTAGAGACTGAGAGATTGAATGAGATATTTGATGAATGGGTACCGCAGACCCATGTGTGTCTATGGCACGGTTTCAGGGGATTGAACAAAATTAACCGACTCCCTGTGCATCATGAAACTTTTTTTTCTTTTTCCCTGTCTGACTCATCCAGAGATCAACACTTTCAATTGAAAGATACGCTTGCATCATTTTCTATTAATGGGAAAGTATTGCTGAGCGGTTGAGGGTTCGCCCGGCATAGTTTCCTTTTTTGATAGTCAACTTGTCGAGCGGGTTTCACGTCCCTATTAAATAACGTTGCCGCGGATTAAATAATTCCTCCATGTCTTCTCACCGACAACTGGAACAAGGAGAAGCAAAAAAAAAGCTATCCGCAAATCCGCCTCTCGATTAAACGAACACAAAGCCTTTCCCATACTGAAACAACAAATATTTGTTTTTTTTTTCGAAGCGTTTCGATATTCGGAAAAAAAAATTTCATTGTTTGGAAAAAATGAAAATTGATTCCCATCGAACCGGAAGCGCTCGCGTCTCTTTGTAATAACTCGAGAAGGAATTAAGAATTACCGGGATTTGTGGGTCAGGCTTACGTAATGTTGTATTCCGCTTTGTAATCGTGATTCCTTGTTTTCTTGTTCTGTCCTAGCCGCGGGCACTGATGCAATATCAAGGTCCCCGCGTGTCTTATCTCTGTAATTTACAGCAGGCGCACTTTGTAACGACCTCCCTCCTCTCCGTTTCCACAAATTTCCCAAACTCTCGTCTCTTATGGTTTTTCCAATTAAAATCCAATTACGATTCGCGCGTCAAATACTCAATATCGATTTTATTGCTTTTAGGAAGAGCCCGCCAGCGTTTCGAATCTAAACGACGGCGAACTTCGAGCCTTACTCAACGAAGCTTTAACTTACAAGTCTCCCAAAGATCGTGAATGCAAATCAAACCTTTTCAAGGTAAAAGATGAAGTTTATGAAAAATGGCTCCTTCGAAAATGTCCTTTTTATTCGAAAACTTACAAAATTCATTTGTTTCTCCTCCCAGGAACTTCTGCAGGAGGCAGAAGCGAATGATACCGAGGAGGGACGTCGCATAGTCGCGAGCTCGCGTTGCATACCCGGTTCGAATCGACGAAGACACAAGCGGGATTCAGTCTCGGAGCGTTTGACGCACGGCGGTTCGTTGCAAAATCTAGCACAACCGATAAACTCGGAATTCGACAGCAGTTTCGCTTATTTGACTTCGGGCTCGAGCCACACGTACGGCGGTGGTAGAAGAAAAGGCAAAAAGCATACGGGGCCGAGCGTCTCGGCGAGACAACGCGAGGGTGGCTCTTTGCCATCGAACGTAAACGCCTCGCACAGTCTCGCCTCCTTGGCCAATTTGGACATTGTATTCGACAAAAAGGTAAAAACCCAAAAAACTTGATCCACGGTTTGCCAATACAATTGCTAATCAAAACTATTTGAATCATTTCATGCGTCGTTCGCCACGAAGAAGAGATACTGCGAGGAGCGTTCCGTGTACGACTGGACGAACAAGGAGAAATCAAAATCCCTGGACAAACCGTCCTACGGTTGTGCCAATAAAAAGGAAGAAAAAGATAAAAAGGAAAGTGGCAAGAGCAACGCGGTGGTTGTACCGCCGCCGCCGCTACCGCCGCCAAACACCGATACCGAGCTCGTCGAATTACGCGACAAGAAGAGCGTCAAAGGAAAGGGAGCGACAAATGAGATGCTCGAGTCGGATAACCCACCTCCCGAGTACAAACCAGATTATATGGTGATTGACTTTGATTTCGAGGTAAATTACCCATAAAAAACAATTTTCCATAAAAAAAACGTCAATTATTATTTCAACACTTAACACGCAATTGTTCTCTCGTGGGTACGAATAAAAAATTAAAAAAAACAGGTAGACGCGATCGGTGATCGAAATGCGATTGGTTCGTCCGGTGGGTCGCAGCGACCGCAATCGGTAGAGACCGAGGATGACGAGGGTACGGAGATGAAAATAATAGAACCTCGTCGAGCCGTACAGGAGGTTGTATCGCGAGGAAATTTCGGGACTCCCCAGACTCCCGTTGATACCGCTATCGAGTTCCCTCTGCGGGATCAAACGAGCAAACAATCGGACAAGTCGAAAGCCTTGTCTTCGTTGAATGGCAGCGAAACTAGCGGCACCGGCGGAGCAACCCCCATTCAAACTTACAACAGCGTCAAATGCGTTGTCAGCGGTACGGTTAATCTAACGAGCACACAACAGGGAAAAGTGATAAGCTCAAGCCTCTATTCGGTGATGCCTTGGCCGTCGCCTAACATAGCCATGGGTAAAACTGGGCTTTTTCCTTTCATTCTTTCTCGCCTCTTTTCTTTGCTTTTCTTTATCTTCATCCCCACCCGCCCCAATGGAGAGTCGTGCCATTTTATAAACATTTTATTTTTTCCCCTTTACCGATCGCTATTTCTGGCACCAACGATTTTTACATTTTTTGCTTCGTTATAGACGAAGCTCTCCATGTTCCATGTCATTTTGCTCAAAATGTCCCAAACCATCAAAAAACTCTTCACTCTTTGAGAATTTTGTCGGAATTGCTAAAAAAAAAAAACGAAATCTACGGTATTTTGAAATTTTTTAAAAAAAGGTGTCACCGCTCTAACTTTCGCAAATTTTAACATTTTTCACTAATTTTTTTCTAATTTTCTAATTTTTTTTTTTCTATGATTTTTCGAATTAAAAAAAAATCTGAGTTTTTCGAAAAACTGTCTAACCGCTTAATTATTTGCAAATTTTCCAAGATATTGTGTACAAGTCCGTGCTTCCTCTTTACTTTCTAGAAAAGTTGTCGAAATTATATAATGTAAATGCAAATTGAAAAAACGGTGCAAATTGAAATTTGGATTTTGAATACGTGGAACGGATATTTTTGTAGAAGCTGTTTCCCGATTAACGGCCCAGCACATTCCTTCCGGCGAGAAAAAGTCTCTGGATGAGAATGGCAACGCCGTACAGGCTGGTCACAACGGCGAGCGTAAAAAAGCACGAAGAAAGCACACTCAGGAGCCTAACGTAATTGTTTACAAAGCGGAGAACGTCGAGGGACATCGTAATATCGAGGATATCGACACGATCGTCGAATTCATCGAGAACAAAGAGTCCAAAGGGAAAAAGGGCAAGGCCGGTGGTAACGCGGTAAGGGTCAAAGCGGCTTCGGGAACGAAACCGAGGAGCGGCAGGGAAAAGGACACCAAGAGGGAACAATTACCCGCAAAACTACAAAAATCGAATTCACTCGAGGAAATATCGAAAACTAAATTGGAAGATCTTACCGCTGAGAAGAGCACGTGTTCCAGCGGTGCGAGCAGTATATCGAGCCAACATGGTAATTGCTCTTTTCTTTTTTTTCCTTATTCCTCCTTCAACTTTTTCGTAGGAAAATATTTGATGAAAATAATTAACAATTGCAGGAGCGATAAACGTTGCACTTCGCAGAGCGAAGCAACGGAGCACCGGCGACTCGACGGTCGATTCCCGCGGCGATCGAAGATCCTGGGGAACGGAGGAAGGTCAATTGATATATTGCAACGACACCGGCGACGATTATTCGACGCGGAGAAATTCAACGAAAAAGATGAACAACGAGGCCGAGACTGAGACGGAATTTTTGGTCGTTACGAAGAAGAAAAAGAGCAAAAAACAGCGGCGCAGCTCGAGCGGAAGCAGAGCACAAAATTTGGCCAGTTCGGGCTCTTATCTTCAAAGGACCGGAGGTTTCTCAAACGATTACAGAACTCCATTGTCACCGGAACTTCGAAGAAAGTCTACGAGCAGTATGCCACCGAGGTAATTCAATGAAATAATTCTGTCCAATCTTTTTTACAATATTAACCCTCGGTAGACACACATGGGTCTGGGGGGCCCACCAAAATTGATCAATTTCTCAATATTTAGATTTTCCCACCGAAACTCCTTAAATAAAAAAAATAAAAACGAATTTTTATCCATCACTCAGATCAGTCTCTCTCTATATAATGTATGTCAATATTACATCTTGTATCTTTGCTTCTATCTTTCAATTAGTTATCAAGTTAGGATTAAGATTATTAGATTAAGTTTCTGCACTCTTGTTTTTATACTCGCTCTCTTTTGTACTTTGGGGCCACCACCCTAGTGCAATTACAATAAATTCTATTCTATTCTATTCCTTAAATCCAAAACTACTTTTGCGAATTTTTTCCGATTTCTTAAACGATTCCAAGAACAGTAAAAAAACGGTAGGACGCCCCGGACCCATGTGTGTCTAGGGAGATGCGAAAATTGAATAAAAATTGATTAATTTGTCCCAAACAGCGACAAGTCGGACAGCAGCGATTTGGATTCCGTTCATTCGCTTCCGGTGACTTCGAACTCGTCAAAGCACAACTCGAGTAAAAATTCGAGCTCGCCAGGAGGCGGAGGAGGAGGAGGCGGAGGGGGAGCCGGAGGTGGAGCACCGCAAGCGAGTTACGCGGATATAGCACGAACCGCAACGATAAATATGTCGCACGGTGGTGTATTGAACATTTCGACGATGGTGCCCAACATGTTGAACGCGGGTTCATGGCCGAGCGTGCCAGCGAAATCACCTTCCGAACCGGACAAATTTCCACAGGATTATTATCCGAGCCTCGACGAGGTGCAACAATCCGATCGGAAATTACGTCAGCATACGTTCGCCAACGCTAATCACGCGCCGCACCCTCTGAGCCTCAGTTTCGACAAGCCTCCCTCCCCGATTCTCGCTAAAACGGGGAAAAACTTGACCGAAACGAAAAAAGCTGCTGCCGAAGCGCGCGAGGAAGCCATCAACAAAAACATCCAGGTTTTCAAATACGTTCAGGACATTGAAAAAATGCATCAGAGCTTGTCAAAGAACCAGGAACAACAAACGTCCAAAAACATTTCCTCTCCGCTCGTTACCGCCAATCCTCCGATCGCCGCCACGACCACCATCACCACCAGCAACAACAACAACAACAACAACGAGACCACCAGCGGCAATTCAACGGCATCACCAAAATCCAATAGCATTACAATGGCAAGCGCCAACAGTTTGCCCGACAACGAAGTCAATAATCCTCACGATAACGCAACCGCGACCAAAGACGCCAATGCCAATACTAGACTTAATTATAATCGTTCGCGAAGGAATTATCAACAAACATCGAGTCAACACAACGTCCAAACTGCTGCTGCTGCCACGCTTCCGGAAGGAGTTTCGCGAAACGAGCCCCCAAAATCCGCGAGCGCCAGTTCCAACCATGTCAACGAGACAAAGAGCTCTCCGTCGTCGTCTTCGTCCTCGTCGGCCTCCTCCTCAACGTCATCCTCTTCTTCGTCGTCGTCCTCGTCGTCGTCGACAGTTGCGGTAGTCGCGAATCATCAGCCCGACAAAGACACCACCAAGAAATCCTCCTCCAATCCACACAATGCTTCCACGTCCTCGCAGGACGAGCCCGTCGACAACAATCAATCCAAAAGCAACAAGTCCCATACGAGAACGAATCTTCAACAAAACGGTCCGGCCAACGAGCCGGATAATTCCTCCAGAAGTTGTACCAAAACCGAGCGACTATCGAGAGCTCTCAAGGATCAACATCAAACCAACACTAAATCCGATACTTTGAAATCCTCCGGTACGCCAAACCCCGAACGCGATCGTCCCGACGCGGGTACCGAGGCGAAGCAAACCTCCAAACAGACCGGCTCTAAAGCGGAGAAAGAAACCATGCGGAAAAACTTGGCCGATAATCAGCAGCAGCAAAGTTCAAACAATCGAAATACCTCGTCGAGACCGCCGGTTATTCTCATGGATGAGAATTCCTCCGATCTCACAATACCCACCGATTCATCGAGCGAACTCACTTTTGGCTTTGAAGTCAACGAACAACTTTTACTCTCCGAGGATAACGAGGAAATTCCTAATGATCAAGTCGTCGTCACATTTCCCAAAGAAAAAACACAATTGTTCAACAAACCACCGCCAAACTTTGACAGAGCGACCTTCGACAAACAACAACCGCAACAACCGCATCATCATCATCATCATCATCGTCATCATCCACAGCAGCAGCAGCAACACCAACAACAACAGCAACAGCAGCAGCAACAACAACAACAACAACAACAACAACATTTACGATACGAAAAGTTTCCGGCCAACTTTGTTAACCATCCGGCACACATGCAACAGCATCACCATCATCACCATCATCATCATCACGGTATGCCTTATCCTCAAACCATGATTACACCAATGCCATATTTCGGTTACACACCGAGATTTCAACCGCTACCCGCTTTCCAACA
>JBAJMU010000002.1:427218-510784 GCA_037952995.1 Hyposoter didymator | reverse complement strand
ACGTTTTTTTAACGAGTACAGTAAAAAACGGTGGGGCGCTCCAGACCCATGTGTGACTAGGGACGTTTTCGTAACCGGAATTGTTCTACTTTACCTACTAAATAATACATGTCTTGAGCTCACAAGTTTGACGAACAAATTAAATTCCACAGAGTTCCGGAAACGATGATTTTCCTCTCGAAATTAAAACTCTCCACTGATCTGTTTGTTCTATTTTTTTTCTCCTGTAATTCGCAGCCTGGGACGCGGTGATGAGCGAGTTTCCAGCGACCTCCGCGACCGGTCGGATCCAGTACTACAGTGGGCAGTGAAATAGCACGCGCGTTACTGGAAACGCGTACGAGGAAAGCGAAGAAGGTTATTTAAAAAACACCCGCCGCGATACAAGAGCAAAAATCGCCTCGACCCACGAGCTAATTGCTTGTTGCGACGTCGCTGGACAAAAGCGAGCTTCTCGACGTTGAATTTTGGGTGCCCACGGTAAACGCGGAACGAGTCTTGACGGGGAGAACAAAAAACAGTGAAAAATCGTGCCGTAGCGACAAAAAAAAAATTAAACTCTTGTTCGAGTCGTGCGGTGTCGGTTTTCGGGAGAAACGTGTACATAGAATATCATAAAACGAGAAAAACTACCGATAGTGAGGAAAAAAGAGAGAGCTGCGCATGGTCGATGGTTCCAAGCGAATCGGGTGTGTTAACAATCATCCCACGAGGACGATGATTCGGTTCGTTGCCAACTGTTGAAAGCGAGAGAAAAAAACCCGAGTGTAAATATTTCCAGCAGACGTGGAAAAGCTTAATTTCCATCTCACCCCCAAAGATTTCGTTCCGCCTGCGTACGTTTTCGAATATTATCGATTCGATCTAACTTTTTCGCGGGACGAGCAACAAAATCCGTCTCTGACTTGGCGAACACGCTCGAACGGAGAACTAAACGAGTCCGGAAAAACACAGACACTTTGAAAGTGAAATCGCAGCAAAGAAAGCTTGTCTGGGACAAGACTCGGAGAAGACGAATGAGTTGGACGATGCGAACCATTAAACTCTTCAAAACAAACAAATATATACTTACATATATATATTCAAAGAAACGAGAAAGAAGAAAGAAAAATAGTCCCGGTCGGAAAAAGGAAAAACAGGCAAAGAGGGAGATTGGGCGGCGGAGGGACGAGAAAACTGGCACAGACTGGGGCGATTCGATGTTTGCCTTCACGTTCAGAGAGAACGATTGAAAAACGAAGGAAAAGCAAAAAAAAGAGAGAAATTTTAATCCAAGGCTACGAAATAATTATTATTAAGATTAAAAAATGATAATAATGAGAATAAAAAGAGAGCGAAAACAATGGAGCCATAGAGTTGTTTCGAAAGAGTGATCGTGAGAGATTTGGCACACGAGGACCTTGTGTATAAATAATTCAAACTAATATATATCGTAGTGTGAGATTGACTGTGAAAAGTGGAAAAGTCTTTTTTTTTCTTTTTTCCATTAACGACGAACGTTCGAACGAGACTCGATAGTGCGGAAAAAGAGTGAGAAACAATCGAGTCAAGTTTGTGTGGTGAAAAGGGGCGAAAAACGCTCAAGACTCTTCGACGAGCCTCGACGCTCTTGACTCGAAAACAAAAACAAAAAACCCAAACATAAAAAAACAGAAAATAGAAAGTGACAAAACGAAAAGTTTTTGATCGAGGGGACTCGCTTATTTAATTAATTATTAAGCGCGATCAATGAATAAAATGCTAATAACGCAACTTGATGATCGGGGTGGAGCGGAAGCGCGAAAAGAAGAGAAAAAATCGATGAAAATACAAAAAAATACTTGAAGGAAGAAGAAAAAAAATGAGAGAAAAAGGAAAAGGAGGAAAATAATTGATTAGAAGATAAAACTATAAAAAGTATACATGCTTGTGATGAGTACGACTCGTACCGACCGAGTCGTAACGCTAATTGTTTTCCACACGATGCTTGCTGTTCGAACGCGTGACATTTCCCCCCCTCCTCTCACCTCTCCATACAATGGTCATTTTCGGAATCGCCTCCCGACGAATATCCGCTAAATAGCCCCATTTCCTTTCTTTCTTTTTTCCTTCCATTCGACATTCGTTTCAATCCTCATTTACTCCACATATCCTATTATTTATTTTCAACGTAAACAAAATACGATTGGAACGATAATGCCTCTCATGTTATGTACCTTCGACCTCACGACTCTTTATTCGTTTTTATTAAAATTCATTTAATTTGTTGGCCTAATTCGTGATAAATCGTGATTACTGTGAACCTTTTTTTCCCCGTTCAAATTAGTTTCTCATAATAATAATAATAATAAATGAATAAATAAATAAATCAATAATACTAACAAATAATAATAATGATGATGATAATGATAACGATATTGAGTCTTTCTCCGCGTAGCAAGTTTTATCGGTAAAACAGAGAATGTTGAATTTTGTTTTTTTGTTTTTTTTTTAATTTTTTTTTTTAAGCACTGCGCTGTCAAGACTTCCTTACGACCTGCTGGCTGGGTCGAGCTAAACAAGTGCGTAAGATTCTCGACGAACCTCCGTTCGACAGTCTTTGAAACACTCGAAACAATGATTGCGCCCGTCGTCGAAGCTTCTCCTATTGAAAACAAAAACCAACCAAAAATTCATGAAAATAATGAGTCTTTCAATCGTTTCATGCCGTTTTTTTTTTCGTTTCTTCCTTTTTTCTTCCGAATTATCATTTTTCAACCATCCTATTATCGACTTTTCTTTATCACGAAGAATTCAACGCGCTATAACTTGACGAATATATAAGAAATTGAAAATAATAAATATAAATGAAAAGAAAGAAAAACGAAGAAAAAAAAAAACAGAAAAGAAAGAAAAACGTTTTCAGTTCGAACAGTAATCTAGTGAATACAAAATTATAAAACGAATTAAATGAAAACCCAAGAAAAAAAAAAGCGTATTAAAATGTGCAGTTGTATGAGCGATTTCGGCCACTTGACGCCAGTAACGAGAGAAACAAAAGAAACGGATTTAAAAAAACATATATTGAAGGTATATATATATATGTATATATATATATGTGAAAGAAAAGGGGACAAGAAAGAAGAAAAAAATGTGACCCGGAATGAATTTGTGCGTGAGAGAATGCGGTGTATCGTTCGTTTAGTATTAATTATAATTAATCCTTAATTAATCCCCGTTGAGAGGATCCCCACGCCCTTCTTTTATCGAGCCTCGTTTATTTTTTTTTTTCTTCGCTCCCTCTCCCCCCCTCCCTCCCCGGGACAGCCTTTCTCACGCTAATTATGTCACAGTCTTGTGCGCGAGAAAGAATGACACTTCTTTGTTATTGTTTATGGTTTCGTTTGAATGCTGGAAGGGAAAAGCGGAAGAAAAGCATGAAAGAAAGGAGCAAGAGAAAAAAGGCAACCGGAAACACGAATTGATCTTTAGAACACGCTAACTATCAAGATATTCGAGCCTCGTTTCGTACCGAATGTAAATCGCTAATAAGAAACATTCATGTATGTGGGTATGCGAGGTTTTTTGTTATATATGTTAATGTATGACGAAAAATTGAACAAGCTTGAGGCATAAACGAGACACGATTGTGCGATTCCATCGCACTATCTCTTCTTTTCAAATAGTTGTACCGATAGTGTCAAAAGCTTTATTTGCAGTGTTGTATATCAGCAGCAAAACGACACGCACTTTTCTCTTTCCATTCCCATTTTATTTTCATTTTCTTTCCCTGTCACAAGAGGACACGTGTTTATTATTTTTTCTGCCAACTTCTGCCTCGTTTCGACAAAAATAAATCGTACGGAGATAACATTTAAAATAACTGATCTGTCAACTTGAATTTCTTTTTATTTATTTCGCCAATATCATTGAATTTTAGTTTTCGAGTTTCTCGCTCCAGACTCAGGAATCCTCAGCAACCTTTTCCAAAATAAATATCTCAAGACTGTGTATAGTGTGATACGAACGAGGCAACAATAAATACTATAGTTTTGCTGAAACTCGGCTCCCCTCCCATTACCACTTGTAATTTTCTTTCCTCGGCAAAACTCATTCACGCAATCATTTTTTTTCGCCCTGTTGAAATGAAAATGAAAAGTTATATCCCACGATAAAAATTTCAGACAGTCTCCAAAATCGTACCGTTTCATTCCTCGATCGAACCTCAACTTTAATTCGTTGCTTTTTTCGAAAAACGAAAAAAAAAAAAAAACATTTGTGTTCATCGAGGCGAATCAGATGCCCAGGCGAGTTTGCGCTTATGAAAAGTCGAGAAGAATATTATGCAAAAACTACTGATTCCAAGATCTCAGAATTAGCCTTGTACTGTACGTACGACTTGTTATTCGGTGTCAAACCAAATGGTTTTTCTTTTGGAAAATATGTATGAAAATGGAGCTGGAAAAATGAGAGGGAGAGAGAAAGAAAATAAGGAAAGAAGCTATGACTAATAATCGATAATCTCTACTGTCCAGCTATCCGATTTATCCGACTATTACAATAAAAATATCACCGCGATAACTATTATAATTAGTTGAAAGAAAAAACGAAAGAAAGAAAAAAACGAGGAAAAGTTATTTGAGAAATAATGCGAGACGAGTGTGTACAGAGAGCGTATGCGTTTATCAGTTAACGTGCTTAAATTGTGCGTGTGTGCGAGTGTGGATGAAAGAAGAAAATGAAGTGATGATGAAGATACGAAAAAAATTTGAAATAGAAAAGAGAGAGAGAGAAAATGTAGGATATGTTGTTGCGCCGACGTTTAGTGTGTTGCCAAAGTCCCTTATTTGGGTAAAAGCATAATGCGGTACAAAGTAATATTCGTCACCTTTGTCAAGTGCCTTTAATCATTTGACCCCTGCCACCACAGAGAGCCCCGATCGAAGCCCTTGCTTAATAATTTCCTCATTTCATTGCAACGAGTTCCAATTGCAAAAAAAAAAAATCCAATTATTCAACTTCAAGAAGAAACAAACATTTTACGTTGCTCCAGTTCCTTTGGATAAAGAAAAGCATCTGCAAAGGTTGCCTATACTACTTGTGTACTGTTATTTGCCATCGCGACGTTACGTATCCAGCTCGGCTCGAATATTTCTTCAATTATAATATTTTTAAAAAGACACATTACGCGCTCGTGAAACCGATTTAAATACCAAATCAAAAGACACACATACATACACACACAGCCATATATATACATGTATATACGTGGATAACTTGAATGGAACAAAACGAAGAAATAAATAAATGGATCGGGGGCATGAAGAATAATTTCGTGAGCGAATAAATGTATGTTTGTAAATAATGTTAACATCCGTTTTATTAAGCCGTTTATTTGCATCAATTATGGTGAATATTATTTTGTCCTCGTTGCGACCCCGCGCACTGACAAAATTCCAAACGCTAGTCTCCTCCACGGATACGTAACGTCCAACCATCACTTAAATTTATTTGTTATACCGATATCGAAACCTCTCATTCATGCAAAGCTGGTGAGGATCGGAAACGCGGAGAGCTAACGAAAAGTCATTTTCCCATTGAAGAAAAAAAAAAAAAAAAAANNNAAAAAAAAAAAAAAAAAAACTGGAAAATGTTGAAATATTTCTCAAAGGCGCACGATGACGATGTTGATGATGATTATGATGATGATGATGAGGTAGCCTCGCCATTCGGCCTTTGTGCTGTTCTATCCTGCAATTCATTCAAGCTTTGCGTGCGGTACTGTGATATGTCGCTGTTTATTCATTTTATTGCGTATACCTTCAAATAAAGCCACTCTCATACCGGAAGTGATATCGTCTTTTTATCAACCAATTGAGAGAAATAACGACTCGACGTCAACGAAGCCTGACCCACCGATTTGTCACTGAAATTTAACCAAATGCGATTCTCTTTCGATCTAAACACTTCGTCCTGCCCCCCATTATCCGAGCTCTTTCTCGCACGACCAGAAAAGCATTTCGACCCCAATTTTTCTTTCCACCTCCAACATTCTTATCGAAAAATATTTGCCATTTTATTTTCTCCGCACACCCAAATCTTCCGAGTCTATCGTGTAAGAATAAAAAAATTGGTGAATGATTTGATATTATTAAGTGGACACACTTTGTTGTGTGAATTTTCGAATAGGCGAATGCTTCTCGCTATTGCGACGAGAAAAATCGTACACATTTTTGTTTTCTTCTTCTTTTATATCTCGCGAAGCATTGATACTTAATGATTACTGTTAATAATTATTGACTGTCAATGCTGATTCGAGATTCTCTGGATAATGGTACGAAATACGACGATTAAACATTTTTACAATCGATATTCGTTCGACTTGATTTTCTTGTTACGAGGGTTTCGAAAATTTCAAAGCTTCTGATGAGCCTGAAGTTTGCAACGTTGGGGCCCAACGAAAAATACCTTTTTCTACCGATTGTTTGTTCAATTTTGAAAACCAGAACAATTTTCCCACTGATTTTCTCTTTGGACGCTGAAAAATGATAATTTTATCGTCCTGACCAAATATTCAATGAGAATCTTTAAATTTGCCCAAGAAAAAAGGGAATTTCGTTGCATTCCAACGTTGCAAACTTCAATTTCATCGCTTCTGGCAATTCTATTCGATACTTCCTCAATGAAAATTCGTTTCTCACATATCGAATATTTCGGCTCGCCGTTTCAAAAAATTTCTACTGTAAAATAGAAAAATCGAGCATCGTACGAATGTGGCAAATGCAAACGTTAGTCAAGTTGATGAAAAATAAAATAAAAAGGGTTGCGCGCTGAGGAAAAGTTCGCTGGGTCGAACCGACGGGAGGTTCCCATAATGAAGAGAAAAAAAATGCAAATACTCGAGAAAAAAAATCATAGAAGATTGTGCACACCGAGGATGGCATAAAGTTGCTGCTTCGTTCTTCAGTTTTTCTTCTTTTTCCTTTTTTAATATAGAGACAATAAAAATGTTTGAGGGACAAGTTTTTCGCCCCGATTGAAGCTGTGCGTGCTGTATGGTTATATATGAGAATATGGACAAATGTAAGGAAACAAAATAATACAAATACTATTATAAATACCCCTCATTATTTTAACCACCGGAGGCATAAAAGTTGTACACATGATTGCTGGAATTAAAGACTCGCCATATGACTGAACAAATTAATATTTATCCGTCGTGTATATTATTCATTGATTTTTATGGTTTAAGCCAAAACGAACGGTCGATTCTTTTCATTCGCATCTTCGCGGCCATTATTCTTGTGATTCTTTAAATAATAAAAACATCCAGCAAAAGTATCCAACACAAAAATATCACGAAAAAAAAAAATCACACGTCATTCGCTTCACTTTTTAAAATAAAAATAAAAAACAAAATTTCACACACAAAAATAAATAAAATAATATAAAATTTTTCTGGTTCGTGATATTCTTTTCACATTCATGTGGGATGGGGCCCATTCGCACAAAAATATCGAATCCATTGTTGCCATTTTATTCGTGCTGTGATTGGTTGCTTAGAAATCTCCAATTTGGATGAAATAAAATTCTTATTTGTGATATATTTCTTTAAATATTATTTGAAAAAAAAATAAATGACACGTCATTCGCTTCAATTTTTAAAATAAAAATAAAAAACAAAATTTCACCCACAAAAATAAATAAAATAATATGAAATTTTTCTGGTTTGTGATATTTTTTTTTCACATTTATGTGGGATGGGGCCCATTCGCACAAAAATATCGAATCCATTGTTGCCATTTTATTCGTGCTGTGATTGGTTGCTTAGAAATCTCCAATTTGGATAAAATAAAATTCTTGTGATATATTTTTTGAAGCGATGAAATCTCGTGATATTCGCGTCACCAGGGCTAAACATAAATGCTAATTTTTCATTACGCTTGAAAAACGATTTTTATTCAATTTCTGCGTAATATCTGAGTTTACGGGTTTGTTTTTTTTTTTCTACGCAACTATATAGTGATATGCTCCTAATGATGAAACGACAAATTTAAACGGAGCCAGTCCTCGAGATCGATACAACGGGCGCGGTCTGAAACGCGCTCCTTTGTATTTCGGCTCTTTCCAAGTAGGCGCGATTCTTCAGCAAAACCACGTCTTGGCTGGCTCCTCGTGTAGTCAGAAATTCACACGCAGGCTCGTACTGTATCGGCACAAACATCGAGACTTTTTTTTTCTCCATTTTCTTTCTTCCTTTTTCTTTAGTTTCATTTTTTTCAACTTACATGTTGCTCGGTCCGGTGTAAGGCGGTGGGTTCGGCCTGACGTACGGATTGCAACGATCCTCGCTCGCCCTGTAAATTTTAATAATCAAGCCTCGTCCCATTACGAAGATTTTTGGAGAAGGTTCGCGCGGATTTCTCACCTGGGACTCCTGAGCAACGAATTACTGGGGCTCGGCGGCTTGGCGGACAGAGATCGCAAGGTTCCTCGCTCGGAAGTCGCGTACTGAACCATCTGGACGCCGTTGTTGCCTCCCAGCCCTTCCACAGGCGATGGTTCTCTCTTTTGACTGCGTTACAATTGACTTTATCGAAATATCCAAACAAGTCGAAACCAAACCGCGACAATCACATGCTCGTGAAATAAATTCAGCTCAAGTCAGTCGACCATCTGACAAGTACAAAAACAAACAAACAAAATAAAACGATTTTAAAATGAAGGAAAATAAAATTATAAAGTTGTTATTCGAAAACGTAAATAAGCGAATAAAAATACATGCTTAGAGGAATAAACGGTGCGAATTTTGGACTTTCTCTATTATTTCATCCGTCTCAACTCGAAAAAGATCATTAAGGACGCTGTATGGCGACGGTCAAATCTACATTTTCTTTTTCGACTTTTTCTCACATACAAAATGGTTTTCGAGCCCAAGTTCATTTTAAAAAGTTGTTACGAATTGACCAAAGAACAATATACTCTAAATCCAAGATTTTCCGAGCCAATCTGTACTTTTTATATGAAAACGAAAATTTCGAAAAAATTTAACGACCGATTTTTTTGAAAAATTAAATAAAACTTCTTCGATGTTACACATAATTTTGTGCAAAGTTTCAAGAGGCTTCACCATTTAGGAAGCGAAATATTTAATGTTGAAAATTGCAACTTTTAACACACGCTCTTACGGGAAAATACTGAAAATTGTGATTTTTATAAATTTCGAAAAAATTTAACGACCGATTTTTTTGAAAAATTAAATAAAGCTTCTTCGATGTTACACAAAAGTGTGTGCAAAGTTTCAAGAGGCTTCACCATTTAGAAATCGAAATATTAAATGTTGAAAATTGCAACTTTTAACACACGCTCTTATGGGAAAATACTGAAAATTGTGATTTTTATAAATTTCGAAAAAATTTAACGACCGATTTTTTTGAAAAATTGAATAAAGCTTCTTCGATGTTACACGAAAGTGTGTGCAAAGTTTCAAGAGGCTTCACCATTTAGAAATCGAAANTGCGAGCCCAAGTTCATTTTAAAAAGTTGTTACGAATTGACCAAAGAACAATATACTCTAAATCCAAGATTTTCCGAGCCAATCTGTACTTTTTATATGAAAAAGAAAATTTCGAAAAAATTTCACGACTGATTTATTTGAAAAATTAAATAAAGCTTCTTCGATGTTACACAAAAGTGTGTGCAAAGTTTTAAGAGGCTTCACCATTTAGAAATCGAAATATTAAATGTTGAAAATTGCAACTTTTAACACACGCTCTTATGGGAAAATACTGAAAATTGTGATTTTTATAAATTTCGAAAAAATTTAACGACCGATTTTTTTGAAAAATTGAATAAAGCTTCTTCGATGTTACACAAAAGTGTGTGCAAAGTTTCAAGAGGCTTCACCGTTTAGAAATCGAAATATTAAATGTTGAAAATTGCAGCTTTTAACACACGCTCTTATGGGAAAATACTGAAAATGGTGATTTTTATAAATTTCGAAAAAATTTAACGACCGATTTTTTTGAAAAGTTGAATAAAGCTTCTTCGATGTTACACAAAAGTGTGTGCAAAGTTTCAAGAGGCTTCACCATTTAGAAATCGAAATATTAAATGTTGAAAATTGCAACTTTTAACACACGCTCTTATGGGAAAATACTGAAAATTGTGATTTTTATAAATTTCGAAAAAATTTAACGACCGATTTTTTTGAAAAATTGAATAAACCTTCTTCGATGTTACACAAAAGTGTGTGCAAAGTTTTAAGAGGCTTCACCGTTTAGAAATCGAAATATTAAATGTTGAAAATTGCAACTTTTAACACACGCTCTTATGGGAAAATACTGAAAATTGTGATTTTTATAAATTTCGAAAAAATTTAACGACCGATTTTTTTCAAAAATTGAATAAACCTTCTTCGATGTTACACAAAAGTGTGTGCAAAGTTTTAAGAGGCTTCACCGTTTAGAAATCGAAATATTAAATGTTGAAAATTGCAACTTTTAACACACGCTCTTATGGGAAAATACTGAAAATTGTGATTTTTATAAATTTCGAAAAAATTTAACGACCGATTTTTTTCAAAAATTGAATAAACCTTCTTCGATGTTACACAAAAGTGTGTGCAAAGTTTTAAGAGGCTTCACCGTTTAGAAATCGAAATATTAAATGTTGAAAATTGCAACTTTTAACACACGCTCTTAAGAGAAACTAGTGAAAATTGTGATTTTTATAAATCTCGACTTCTACATGGCAAAACCTCTTAAAACTGCTCGAGCCATTTACAACGTCCTTAGTCGATTCTTTATCATTGAAATTCACACGGCGTTAGTTTTTCAAATGCGCCGATGCAAAAATCATTCGAAGCGCCTCAGGTACCGAAACCTTTTTCTTTTTCTTTTTACCTTTCGCGAGTTTCGGGCCGAAAAATATTAAAGAGCTCGTAAAAGTATTTCTCCGACTCGGGATCTCGCCTATAATTGTGTTGAATTGTTCATTTCGAAATTGTCCATGAAAAAGCAAAAATTAGCGTTCTTACATCTTCTCGTGATGAAGACAAAGTCCTGTACTCAGTAAACCCGCGAGCATCAGCAAAAGTGCAGCCGGAACGAAAACCGTCGTTGCTATTTCTTTGACGTAACTTCTCGTCGGTATGTCCGCCTTGTTCGGTCTTGCCCAACGCCATTCCGAGTGCTCGGAAATAACGGAAGACGGTCCACCGACGACATTCGCCCCGGGAGCTCGTCCAGCGCTCTCCCGATCAGGACTCTGATTTTCCTCAATCTTCAATCGTTATCGACGCAAAAAAACGTACACAAAATTTCAAATCATCTTTGATCTTCACGAGTTTCTCAATGTGGCGATTTAGTTACCAAACGGAAGAGACACCAATCCATGAAAAATCCGGCTTCTCGGAAAACTCGTTCGCGCGTAGTTTTCTTGAAATCGCGCGGACAAGGAACTCGTTTCCACAGAGGCTTGATCTCTTCCTGAAACTCGTTGAGGTCGTTGGAGAACGGCACGGTACTGCCGAGTCTCATAACGACTCTGTAAGTCAAAACGACAGAAATAAGAAAAAATAAAAAATATAAAAAAACTGATTGAGGCAGTATTTTCGGTTTTAGAAAAATTCGATTCGGTAGTAAATTGTGATGAGAAAGAAATCGCGTTAAATTTTCAAGAGACTGCGAAGAAACAAGAAAAAAAATGATGTTGAAGTTTGCATCGATGAAATGCAACGAAAACTCGTTATTTTGTTATAGCATCGGACCAAATTTTCATACAGTGTTTGTCGACAATAACGAGAAAGTCTTTTTCGCCATAAAAAAAGTAAATTTACTAGAAATATTGCAACGAATCAATTAATTATCAAAATAATAAATAAAAAATTCTATTTTTCGTTGCATTGCAACGATGCAAACTTCAATATCATGAAAAAAATCAAATTTACCCTTCGGGCTCTTCCGGGTCCAGTGGCAATCTGGCGCCAGATTCCACGGCGGAAGCCAAAAAAGTGAGATAAATATCTTTTGCTTCGACCCAGAGAACGTTTCTAAAAGACAAAGAAGCAAAAAAATGATTATCCTGCGTTTTTCCATCTCTTTCAATGCCAAAACTCGTGCAAACCGATTACCTGAATATATCGAGCAATCTTTCCAGCCTAAGAGCATCGAAAGCATCCTCGACGTTCAGATTATCGATTTTAACCTGAACCTGATACTTTGTGACGTTTTCTCTTTCCCTGACGTTCATGTCGAGGATTTTGTACGCAGTTTCGTACGTTCGTTTGTTCAGGCCAACAATTTCCAGCTGGAAATCTTGCTGACCTTTCGGCGCGACGCCGAACAAGAAACCCCGGCTGTGGCGTTTGCTGTACGTGTAACGAACCCATGACGGTAGATCCGGAGCATTGAGAAGCGACGCTTGATAACTAAATTCCGCTCGATTGGCTGCAGGAAAAAAATTACACGGCGAAAATGCCATTTGACCAAAAATTTTACGATCCTAACCTCAAACTTTGCGAAAAAACAAATTTTTTTCATCACGGAATCGATTCTTTCGTTTCTATCGATTGAAAATTCATTTTTTCCATGAAAACGCGATTTTTCTTTGAAATTTGACGATTCACGATTTGAAAGAATATTTGTTTATCGAATTTTCTCTTATGACGTGCAGCAGACTTACCGTCAACGCTCCAATCGAAGAGATCGGGCCCCACAGGAATGACGAAAACCTCGGACACTCGAATAATCTCGGAACTGGCCAGAACCGTAAACAGTCCGAGCAATAACACGCTCGAGTACATTTCGTATCGCGCGTGTATCGAATGTTTGTATATTACGAAATATATTAGAGAATCATGCAAATTGACGATAGTCTCGAAACGTCATTTGCTCGGCAAAAAGAATGTTGAGCTACGCACGCGCGTTCATCCCCACCGCGGTCTCTGTCCCGTTCTTTTTATATCGCGCTTTCCAATTTTTTTCAGCAAATTTTCTGATACTGCCCGGCGCCAGCGATTTCCGTCATGCGATGCAGCATTCCCCCCTTTCCAATAACCTTTTGCAATAAATATTGTGTCACACGAAAGCTAAATAAAGTTTCGAACAAAATTACCGACAGTCGGTAAGTCAGGACTAGGAAAAAAAAGCGTCTGCTAAATTTTGACGCGCCGTCGTCGAGTTTTTACGTTTTTACGTTTTTCCACACGAACCTGCAACCACGATTAATATTTTCAAACAGTTTCGCAATTTTTAGTGAATGAACCTCGAGACCTCGCGTCACGATCGAACTTTCAATCGAAATGTCTGACGATAAAGAGATTTTACTACGCGGCTACCTTTAAACATGAAATCTCGATACGGCAGTGGCTATTGACGTACGAGCTAAAAGTAGGCGTGGTTTTCCGCCGATATCGAGGGATAAAAAGCGTAAATAGAATATATATATATAGAGGGTGTAAAAGTAGAGAGTTTATCTATTCGTATAGATGTGTTGGTAGGTGGAGAGTGATTAGTCTTGTCCCACACGCCCGAGCACGATGTTGCAAAGATATAATATTATTTTTATCACACGACGACACACTTGCTGCTCCGTCGTGGCTCAACGACTCGCGTTATTCGATTATTAATGATGCGCGTGTACGGCCGCGGTGTACAAGCAGATGAGAGTGAGCTGCTGAGGTGCGAGATCGCGGCAATTGCACGCGCCACGGGGGTTGACAAGTAACTCGGGCTTTTTCACTCTTTTCCCCACAAAAGAGCAGCTTCGACGACGATCGCGCTACCCGAAAACTCTCATCATTTCGCATCATTCTTCTCCATAGTTTCGATCTTTTTTTTCTTTTATCCTTGTTTCCGCTTCGCGGGCATTGGGCAACTCGAGTGACGGCCAACAAAGAGAGAGAGAGCGAGAGAGATCAAAGACCGTGTGGTTAGTGGTCGCGCTGGTGAATTTGCGTGATTCTCGCGGTTTTCCCACTATTTTCGTTGCTCCGCGAGAATCGTTCTCGTCGCAGGAGCCAACACACGCAACTCCAATGCCATTCCGAACGAACGACCAGCAGTCTCCTCCCGCAAAGCTTCTTCCGTCAACCTAAAAAAATCGTCACCATAGAAAAAATCTCCGACAGCTCTCGCCAGCCACTCGAAAATATCTTCGCATCCACGGAAACTTTTATTTCCGGTGGCAAAATGTCGGCAGGCATTCCGGTTCTACTCATTACCGCCAATGTTGGCAGTATCTTCGAAGAAGTAAGTATCGAGAGCGCCTTTTACTGCGACCACTTTGACAGCTCCTGTCATTCAACTGTCACCTTCCCCACACACACGCTTCTCGTTTGTTTTCGCGTCGTTTTCAGTTAAAAATACACACGAGCATTCTCTCGTCATTGTCATTCGAATCATTCTCGAGAATTCCTCCTGGAAAAATATTTTTTTTTCGATTTTTTCACAAAAATTTCATTTTATTTAAAAATCTTTTTTTTTTTTCGAAAAAATGAAGATTTTCGCCTTTTTTTTGGTTCCAAATTCATTGATTTTCACGCTGTACGATTTTTCATCAATTGCTCGAAATAATTGACGCCGCTGGCTTCTAAACTCGTTGGAAAATGTTTGCAGCCTGGGGTTATGCTGAAAATATGGACCGAGGAATTTTTATCTGTGAGTATAAACGAATTTGAATGAAAAAAATGGTTAAACAAGAAGCTGATGTACTTTGTTCCAAAGATTTATAAGCGTGGACCCAACGGAGATACAACTTTGTCTTATCTTGTCTCTTTTACTCTTTTGCAGACTATATCGCGTCTAGACCCCAAATTTATAGCCTTACACTGCCAGGAGGTAGGCGGAAAGAATTACGAGCAAAGCATGAGGCACGTAGAGGATTTTGTCAGGTAAGAAGCCGACCGTTCCATTACAATTTTAAAAAATCTTTTTTTTCTTTCATAATTGCCCGTTTAAAAAATTCCAGCAACGTTTTCAATTCCCAATGAAAAACTCGGATTCTCCAAATTCCTCGAGAGGATTAAAAAATTGGCAAAATTTTTATTTGTTGGAAAAAAGGGGGGATTTTAATTTTTTAAGAAAAATATTTTTCTTACTCACTCCCGTTGACGCACGCGAACTTTTCCCTTGAGAGGCTTCGACTAACAGAGTTGGTCTTTGTATCCAAACTAATTGGATGAGATTTGAAAGAAAAAAAATGCTGAAATAACGTGGCAAGCAACGTCCATCATCGTGTTTATTGATTCGTTCGAGATATTGGCTAGAAATGAAGAGAAGAGAAAAAAAACGGGGAATAGAATGATTTAACGCACGAGCGATAGCGCTCGTGTAAAAATAGATAATGACCCGCTCGCACGCTCGCCCGAGCCTCGTCAAAAGGGTCACCTCCAAGTATTTTATAATGCGTCTCGGGAAAGGGCGTCATAGGAATGCCTCGTGATGAAAAATCAATGTCGTTTTTTTTTTATTTCCCTCGGAGCACAGAGGCTGAGGCCGACGAGGCTTTTTTTTTTTCTTTCAAAAGGGAAAAATGATGGCGAACGTACGATTTTTATTTTCTAGGCTGCTCATGTCCTCGGAGGAACTCAGACTTTTCGACAAAGTCAGGGTATACCTCGATGAAGATTTTTCATCCGCGGAACACTTTACGGTTCGTCCTTGACGAGTTTTCCTTTTTTTTCTGCTGCAAAAATTAATTTACAAGAATTTTCATCATTTCGATGATTTTCAGGCACTCGGCAATTTTTATTTCGTTCACGAGTCATTGAAGGACGTACTGCTTTGGGACTTTAAAGGTTCGTCCATTAATTATGCGTCTGGGAAAAAAATACAATTAGCCTCTCGCCCAAAACTTTCACTTTATTTCGTTTCTTTCGATTTTACATTGCAGAATGTAGCTTCGTACCGGTTTCCGGAAAAGAGGTACACTCCGGAAACATCGAAGAGGTCTCGACCAAAGAAAAGTCCAAATTCCCACAGGATTTTTTTCCCGAATGCAAATGGTCGAGAAAAGGCTTCTTGCGGACACGATGGAGCATCGGCGGAACTGCTTTCGATCTCATTAATATACACTTGTTTCATGACGCCAGTAACTTTGTCGCCATGGAAACGGTACATCCACAATCTATCAATCTACCCAATTATTAATTAACCGGACACACATGGGTCTCGGGAGTCCCACCGTTTTTTTTACAGTACTCGTTAAAAAAAAATTGGAAAAAATTCAGAAAACTAGTTTTCGATCCACAGAAAGAGGGTCTGCCCATAAAAATTCTTTTTTATTATTTTTATTCGAGGAGTTTTGGTAGAAAAATCTAAATATTGAGAAATTTATAAAATTTGGTGATAACGGTCCTCAACATCAATTACGAAAACACAATTTTTACACGTGAACTGGTGAGAAAAAAAATCTGAAAAAATTTGTATCGTCATGTAAAATTGACAAAATTTCATAGAATTTGAATTATTTTGAAAAAATGCAGAAAACTAGTTTTGGATGAAAGAGGGCCTGCCTGCCTATAAAAATTCCTTTTTATTGTTTTTATTTGAGGAAATTTGGTAGAAAAATCTAAATATTGAGAAATTTATAAAATTTGGTGATAACGGTCTTCAACATCAATTACGAAAACACAATTTTTACACGTGAACTGGTGAGAAAAAAAATCTGAAAAAATTTGTATCGTCATGTAAAATTGACAAAATTTCATAGAATTTGAATTATTTTGAAAAAATGCAGAAAACTAGTTTTGGATGAAAGAGGGCCTGCCTGCCTATAAAAATTCCTTTTTATTGTTTTTATTTGAGGAAATTTGGTAGAAAAATCTAAATATTGAGAAATTTATAAAATTTGGTGATAACGGTCTTCAACATCAATTACGAAAACACAATTTTTACACGTGAACTGGTGAGAAAAAAAATCTGAAAAAATTTGTATCGTCATGTAAAATTGACAAAATTTCATAGAATTTGAATTATTTTGAAAAAATGCAGAAAACTAGTTTTGGATGAAAGAGGGCCTGCCTGCCTATAAAAATTCCTTTTTATTGTTTTTATTTGAGGAAATTTGGTAGAAAAATCTAAATATTGAGAAATTTATAAAATTTGGTGATAACGGTCTTCAACATCAATTACGAAAACACAATTTTTACACGTGAACTGGTGAGAAAAAAAATCTGAAAAAATTTGTATCGTCATGTAAAATTGACAAAATTTCATAGAATTTGAATTATTTTGGAAAAATTCAGAAAACTAGTTTTGGATCTACAGAAAAATTCCTTTTCATTATTTTTATTTGAGAAAATTTATTAGAAAAATCTAAATTTCGAGAAATTTATAAAATTTGGTATTAACGTTCTTCAACATCAATTACGAAAACTCAATTTTTACACGTGAACTGAAATATTCAATTAATCAAAAACTGGTGAGAAAAAAAATCTGAAAAAATTTGTATCGTCGTGTAAAATTGACAAAATTTCATAGAATTTGAATTATTTTGAAAATCTTAATGTTTTTGACAAACTTTAGCATCGCATTGAAAATCGAAAATCGAGCTATTGACTGAATGGGTACCCCAGACCCATGTGTGGCTACCGAGGGTTGAATCTTAATTTTTGTTGTTTCCATATTGCTGCAGTATCCATCGGTATACGGTAAAACACGTAGAAGAGCTTTGGAGCACACGTTGGACAGGTTTCACAGCGATCGGTATGCAAACGTGCCGTACTTCCTTTTCGGAGATTTTAATTTCCGTACCGACACGGCCGGTGTCATAAAGGTACGTTTCTCCTTTTTACGCTTTTCCATAAAAAGTTTCTTCGAACCCCAAGCATTTTGAATGCTCATTCAATGGAGTTTTGAATTTCTTTGACAGAAACTTACAGAAGATACTCACGAAAGCAGGCTGCCGAGTAAGGGCAACATGTCTAGATTACAGTTTCGAAACACGGACGAAAGTCTGATACTCACGTTAGGCAAGAAGGAATTTTCGCACCACGCGCATCGTCACGTATTCGCTGAAAACAGCGGCAAATGGGTGAGTTTTTCGTCGGCCCCGAAATCCCCGAATTCTTGCGTAAAACAAAACGAAACTTATTTGATACGTTTCTTCTCACAAGCTTCGCGAATACGACAGAGAACTGGAGAACTTTGAGGGCAGGCTCGTTGAATTTCCAATTAATTTTGTGCCGAGTTATCCGTTCGAGGAGGATGTCAACCAAGGCGTCAGTTATATGCAAACGAGAGTGCCTGCTTGGTGCGACAGAATTCTCCTGAGCCCAACGGCAAAAACACTAGTCCAGAATGTAAGTCAAAACATTTCATTGTTTTAAAAACCCTCCGTAGAGACACACATGGGTCTGGGGGGTCTTACCGTTTTTCACTGGACTTGGAATCTTTAAAAAAATCGGAAAAAATTCAGGAAAGTAGTTTTCGATCCATAGAAAGAGAGTCTGCACTGAGTGATGGATTAAAATTCGTTTTCATTATTTTTATTTAATAGTAATCGATACGAAATATGAAAAATTCACGCCAGTCGCTGAATGGGCATCCCAGACCCATGTGTGTATACCGAGAGTCAACATTCTCATTAATTTTTATTAATTAATAGTTAATAATTAATAATAATTAATAAAAATTCATAATAATTCATAATAATTCATAATAATTAATAATAATTAATAATAATTCATAATAATTCATAATAATTCACAATAATTAATAATAATTCATAATAATTCACAATAATTAATAATAATTCACAATAATTCATAATAATTCATAATAATTCATAATAATTCATAATAATTCATAATAATTCATAATAATTCATAATAATCCATAATAATTCATAATAATTCATAATAATTCATAATAATTCATAATAATTTATAATAATTCATAATAATTTATAATAATTCATAATAATTCATAATAATTCATAATAATTCATAACAATTAATAATAATTCATAATAATTCATAATAATTCATAAAAATTGATAATAATTCATAATAATTCATAATAATTCATAATAATTCATAATTATTAATAATCGGGAGAACGAAGGGAGAAAGGAGAAGAGTCGTCTGAGCTCGTTTTTTAAATAACAGGAAACGAATGATTTCTAGGTATCGTCCTCGGATGCTGTGGAGTACGGGATCATAGGGCCGACAACCTGCATGGGTGATCATAAGGTACGAGCTCGAATAGCCACAAAGAATTTACCACTCACGGGGCTTACTCGTGGCTCTTTGTTTCTTTTCATTATTTTCTCTTAATACCGGGTCGTACATTATACTTACACACTTCTTGTTGATTCTGATGATTCATTCTTTTGATGATTATGGTGCAGCCTGTTTTTCTGGAGTTTCGAATGATTCTCTAAGCACTCAAAGGTACCTATATATCTACCAACTCTGTTCTCTCTTTCTCTCTGTTTTTTGTCTTGATTCTCATCACACATCGTTTTTACATTTCGTTTTTCCTCTTCAAACTTTCTTCTTCACATTTTCCTTGTTTCTTTATTTACATCTCGACGCGCTCTCCAACTTTTCTTCCTCTTCTCGGCTCTGCATTCTTTCTACCCACTTTCTAATTCTTGATTTTCTTTCCCCGACTAGTTCCGTTTTATTGTGTACTCGCCCGACTTTTTTTGTTTTTTTTTTTTTCGTTATTGGGTACAGCCTCTGTGTCTGCCCCATAACCGAGCTCAATCGTCAACTTGTTCCGAATAGGGAATCCCTGCGTACACCGCGAATCTCCCCCTTTTTCTTTTCTTTTGATTGTTTTATTTTTTTCATTGCCCCGTAGAATATCGTTTAGACTGAAAATCCGCACATTTCGTAACGAATCCCGTAGATTGACAAAAAAAAATTCTCACTTTTCCTGAATTTGGAATTCCATTCCGAAATTCGCTGATACGAAAAGTGCCGATTTTTTTATTAGACCGCAAATTAATTAGAAAACCCTGGTAAATATTTCGCTGTGTCCCAACCACACCGAAAAAAAGGTGAACAGGCTCATTCGCCCAGTCGCCGAATTCCAGCAAAGATTCGAGCCGGCCTGCTACTGCAAATAAAATAATAAAATGTAAAAAAAAACGAAAAAAATAGAAAAAACAAGCACGACAATGATATTTACACGAGGCTCCGTCCGTTTTGTTTTTCCCATTTTGTTTGCAGCCAGTCTACTTGAGGGCTATGCTTGCCTCGGATGCAGGTATGATAAATTGCTGCAGCTTACAAGAAACATCAAAATATTGCTTTCGAGTGCCGGATTATTACGCAGAGTTGTTACCAATGTTGCCTGATTGCCGTAGTTACGCGAGCGCACGTTTTCGCTCCGTCGATCCTTCGCCGAAGCTTTTGCACGCAGCACCCATTCAGCATGATCCTTACACGCCCGATAGCATGGACAGTCCGAGTCCTAATGCAATTATAACCACCGCATACGGAGATGTCCAGCTCCAGGAGGATATCGTAGGTTTAGGCTCTTTGGCACCGGGTGAGAGAGAGCGAAGAAGGATTGCGGAGGAAAGAGGAGGAGGAGGGACGAGGAGCAGGCAGTCGAAGCGAAACGACGCTGCGGTTTCTCCGACGCTGTTGAAATCAAAATTGGAGCTCATTGCGAGGAGCAAAAGGAGCGAGAGGAGCGAGGACGAGTCGTCCCTCGAGAGGGGAGACAAAGAAGACGAAGAAGCGAGAAAAACGAGATGCAACAGCGACGTTTCGTGGCAAAGATCTCACCTGTTGACGGAATCGTGGATACGCGACGAAGCTCCACAGGGTTATCGTTCTTTCGTGCATTCCCAAAGGAAATCCTCGTCAGGCTCGAGTCAGGCAGATCCGGCTGATTATAAAATCAAATACGAGACTCGCGGTGACGTCGTTATACCCAGAATAGCAATTATAAACGCGAGCAACTTTGAATCCAACGAAAGTTCGGTGCATCTTCAAGAAGATGGTCGATTAATGACCCTCGATCGTGATTACTCGAGTTCGAGGGTCAACGAGACTGCAACCAGTGGAGAAGGCTCGAGTCTCGATACTTCGGACGACGCTCATAACGACGAGCTCCGAAGACCCGGAGACGAGAACGTTCGCACTTCCTCGAGAGCCCAAGACAGCGGACTCGACGTTGGCGACGATGCGTTTTCGCGAGGCGGATCTTTCGGACGGTCCTCCAACGAAGCGGGAACGCCTCTCGAGCCGGACATCGAGCCTCGAGATTGGAAAACTCCTTTGGACCAGGAAAAACTTGGACTTCCGATCGAGCCAATAGTTTTACACGAGGAAACGAGACTTTTGGAAACTGCCAAAGAAACCGACCTCGTTTCGCCCGAAAAATCGCCGTTTCGTCGACAACACGGCGACGACATTCGCGCGGACGAGGACGAGATCGAAATCGAAATTTCTCCTTCCGACTGCAAACAACAAGCCGTTTTTTCCACGGCCCTCCACGCCCCCGCGATCAACGAAAATCCACCCGGTCGGGACAAACTACTTATCAATCAAACTAGAGAAAGTTTGAGGCTAAAAGCTTACAGAGTGACGAGGAAATACAAAGGCGATATCGTCGGTAAAAGTGGAACGAGATGCACCAGATGTTGTTGCTGTTGCGTCATTTCTTGAATATTTATGAAGCCGCGTTATCGTAACGCGAACCTCCTCCTCTTTTATTCTCCTATTAGTTTATTTATTTATTGCTTTTTATCATATACCCAACGAAAAGACTCTTTCTACACCGCGAACCCTCCGGAGCTCGCGACGCGCTCTTTGAAAAAAAAAAATTCACTTGAAAAACAGCTCCAATTTTTTTTTTCTGTTTCTTTCCACTCGGCAATGGTGCACCGTGCAATAATATGGTGGCGCATGATATTTAACACCATAGAAATTAATTCACCCCGGAACGGTAACCAGGGGGTCTAAATGACCCCAATTTTGAAAAATTCATATCTCCGGTAATATTTAACGAAAAGTCATCGACTTGGGCTCATTCTTTTCGTTTTTTAATGCAGGATCACGCAAGCCTGGGGTGATTTTGCTTCGAGTCAAAAAATTAGTCAAAAACGCGGTAAAACTATAAGAAACGGAAGAATGAAGGGGCAAGGGATTTAAAACCGTTCCAGGGTTGAAAAACATCGTGAAATCATTGCGAGCTCTCTCTGGGAGTTACTATCGATTCAGCCAGGAATTCTCCTTTCCTCAAATTTACAATAATCCGACCACGTTTCCAATTATTTATTTAAACTGCGCGGTGGCGAATGGGAAAGAGCGTCATCTCGTCAATGTTCAAGTTGAACGTATCCCTACTATTGTAGGCAAAGAAAAATGTATATTGAAATTAGAATGAATAATTGTATAGAGTGAAAGAAAAAAATACGTAAAGATTTTCGTTGGTTCATAGAATCACGAGGATCGTTCGGTCGTAATATCTACTGCGCCGCGACCGATTAAACTGCCAAAGCTAGAGTTTTCGTCGAGTCTTGAAAAATATTATTTATATATTGTATATTTATAAATGCATATGCGTATGTGTGCGTGAGTCTAGATTCGAACGTAGAAAATTTGTAATTCGAGTAGAGGAATGCTTTTTGTACACTCGCGTTTGTACATTTGGCGGACGAGCATTGGGCTGAATGCAATTTAAAAAGCGACGACGGGCTTCCTCGAGGAGCTTGACTCGAGAAATTAACTGCGACGGATTAAACGTTTCTACTCTGATCCTTCAACCAACTACCTCGTCATTATATACATTTTAATTCGTAGCGACGATCTATCGGCTGATTTATTTGAAAATAACTTGTTGCACATTTGCTGTTGTGTTGGATGTTGTTTATTTTCATGTTACACCGTACGTTCGTCCAGTCTCAGTGTTATTTGCACCGTAGAATGAACAATCGTTTATTGCGACCTTCTCTCAACCGAATGCGATTTTTATCTTCTCATTATCGTTTTTTTTATTTATTTTTTGCGTGCAAAATCATTTTTCCCACTTTTTTTCTTGTCAAAAACGTATATCTCGTTGTTTTCGACAATGACTAACAATTTATATCCATTATTTCCGATATTCTCCTCCGATTAATCTGTTTTTATCGTACTCTTCTCTGTCCATTTTTATTTCACATTTTTTTAGCTGCATTCTTGCAAGAATAATGATTTTTTTTTGCAAATCTCAATGTGACTATTGGATTTTGCCTGATTGATCATTCGGATATACATACACTTTGTCAAATTATCAAATTTATGTCCAACCTATGCCAAAGATTCTCTCGATCTGTTCTGGCGATTGGAATTTGCTCCATTTTATTGTAGCAATCCAGATCAAAATTTGTATCATTTTTTTCGAAATCATTGATTTAACCCTAGAACGGTAACCTTAATTTTTTTTTTACCTTTTACGGTAATCCGGGGTCTGAATGACCCCAATTTTGAAAAATTCATATCTCCGGTAAAATTTAACGAAAAGCGTTCAACTTGGGCTCATTCTTTTCGTTTTTTGATGCAGGATCACGTGAGCCTGGGGCAATTTAGCTTCGAGTCGAAAAATTAGTCAAAAATGCGGTAAAACGATAAAAAACGGGAGAACGAAGAGAGATTTAGTCGCTTGGGGTCGTTTTTGACCCCAGGTGACCGTTCTAGGGTTAACGCAATATTTCCAAAAAATGAAACGTCCTCAATTGAAAAGTCGAAAAAAAAAACTCAAGAACCAAAAGATTGCTGCAATGATGGGATCGAGCTAGTTGTAAATTTTGAAGAAAAACAAAAAAAAAACGAAATGAAAATAATTTACCCACCTTCGGCCTTCGTTGAACGTAAATATGTGAATAAAAAAGTAAAAAATTCCGGAAAAAAAATATTTAAAGAAATGTAAGAGGCATCGCGAATCTGAAGAGAAAATTTTCGACACAGAAACGTTGGAGTTGAGACACATTGCGAAAGAATCATCAATATCGGACAACTCAGAGCCATCGAGTTTCGAGAAGAACGAGGAGCAGTTCAGCAGTAACGGTGCGGCCACAATAACGCGTTACATCCACATTAAGCACGCCGACTCCTCGGTCAAGATCTTTCGAGAGACAACAGTCTAATAAAATCTCTGCTCGGTGGTGAAAATTATTCGAGTGGAAATTTATCCGAAATAGAAAATGGAAAACCGAGGAATAAATTTCGTTGACGACCAGTAGAAAAAAAAGAAAACAAGAGAAACCAAAAAAAAAAGAAAAAAAAACGAAAAACTAAATATCAGTGTAACCCGTCGCAGTGAACAATTGTTATCGATATTCTAAATGTCTTCGTGTTCCTATGATGCATTTCATTATTATTTTCCAACATTATTTTGTACTTGTGATTGAAAAAACGAAAAAAAAAGAAAAAACCAAGACTACGCGCGACCGTCGTACTTATACGTATTAAAAATAATCATACGCGATATGTGTCGGGAAAAGAAAAGAGATTTATTTGTCGAATATGTTGAACGATAAAAAAAAAATATTTACATCTGTATTATCGGGGAGAAGAAAAAAAAACTAAGGGTTCAAGTTCTGAAGAGATGAAAGTCAATTTTTACCAATTACTCGAGAATCAACCATTTTTTCAATTCTTTTCAATTGCACACTCAGACACAAATATTCTCTCGATTCGTCCAAGTCGGCGTTTACCAGTCATTCCTTCAGCGATTAATTAATTATCAACGTAAAAATGAAACAAATAGACTGTAATGTTTTAGAATTATCGTGTCGGAGCAAAGAGAAACTTTTCACTTGTTTTTAGGGGTGTACGAATATTTGAAAACTTGGAATATTCGGCAACAAATCAAATCAAATTGTTTTATTCGAATTTCAAACCGAATATTCGATATTTTTGAATATGTGACATTTTTTCGAGTATTCCATTTTTTTTTCGAATATTCGATTTTCTTTCGAATGTTCGATTTTTTTTCAATAATATTCGGAAAAAAATCTCGAAAGGATTTGCGAAAATCCGCTATTTTTCGGAAATTTATCGAATACTCGAAAAATCGACGAATATTCGGTTCGAAAATCGAATCGCATTTTAATATTCGATCCGATTCGATTCGATCACTAGTCGCACACCCCTACTTGTTTTATCCAAACCGCAGGATGGATTAGTCTTACGTTCCTTTCTTATAATGCAAAAAAACAGAGAAACTTGAAGCAGCAACAATCGTTATCCTCCTGCGCTTGTTTCTATGCTAAAGAAGGATCAAATCCTCAATTAAGAGATTAATCGTTCTCTCATTGTCACATAGGCAGTCAAGTGAATGTTGTACTTTTATAATATCCGTGTACTTATGCGTTTTGTTCAACGAGGCGAAAAATACGTATCGCGTCGTCCATTGAGCTCGAGAATCGCTCGAATTCGCACGTGCGCCAAGTTTATTTAGAAAAGAGAAAGAAAAGCACATTTATGGATACGAATAAGGATCGTTGATCGACAAACTAAATCGATGCGAATATAGAGACTAGAATGACGACATATACACCCGTTTTATGTATTCTTCAGAATGTGTAGAAATAAAATGATGGCTCTGGTGTTGTTCGACTTAATCCCAATCGAGTGATAAACTTTTCATTTTGCTTCTGTTGTCATTGGCAGAGAGAGTTTGAGCGGTGACAGACTTTTTATGAAAATTTCAAAACGCCGTAAAATTCGTATTTTCAAAAATAATTTCGACAATTTTTCTAGAAAGCAGAGAGAAAGTACAGAGCTGTACACAATATCTTGGAAAATTCGCAAAAAATAAAGCGCTTTGACGATTTTTCGAAAAATTCAGATTTTGGGAAATTGAGAAAAATGATAAAATTTGAACCGTTCAACCGATATTCTCCAAATTCAATACCGACCTTCCTATTATGATACTCTATGTATAAAAAAAAAATTAGAAATAAATCTTGAAATTTGCGAAAGTTAGAGCGCCGACACCGTTTTTTTGAAAATTTCAAAATTCGTATTTACTAAAACAATTTCGACAACTTCCCAAGAAAGTAAAGAGGAACCATAGACTCGCACAGAATATCTTGGAAAATTCGCAAAAACTAAAGCGCTTTGACGATTTTGCGAAAAATTCGAATTTTTGTAAAATTCGAAAAATCATAAAATTTGAACCATTCAATCTATATTTTCCAAATTCGATACCAAGCTTCTTATAACGATAATCTATTTGTAAAAAAAAAATTAGTAACAAATCTCAAAATTTGCGGAAGTTGGAGCGTCGACACCGTTTTTTCGAAAATTAAAAAATGCGACAGAATTCGTATTTTTCCAGCAATTTCAACAAAATATTTCCAACACTTTCGTTTGAAATAGCAGTTTATTAATTTATTTGTAAGGGCTCGTAGAAATTTCATTTTCAGCGGAATATTCTAATATGAGGCTCTGGCCATCGATCAACGTTCCATTGTCGAGAAGCTCCAGCAACGGAGTGTCCATTTTATCAACAACCATTTTCCCCGTCGAATAATGAAACAGTCCCAATTTCTCCGAGTTGGTCGGAGCCTGATTCGCGCCGGTGAAGACGTGGAAAGCTTTGGCAAAAGTGTCCATTACTTTACCGATCGTCCAGTCGATACTCACGAACAGAGCTCGCGGCTCCTGGCTCTTTGGACAATTTTTAATCGGAGGATGAACGTGGAAATATCGTCTGTGCGCTGTTGGAATCGTTTTTGCTCCGGTAGCTTTGCCCTTCAGTTTCATCAATTGTACCTGGTGGACAAAAACCAAAAATCCAGTCATTTCCACCCCAAAAACAAACCCAAACAACTCCTGATTATTATTTCACTACCTTGTTAGCCATTGCTTGGTTTTTCGACTTTTTCAGGGTCTCTTTGACTTGCTCATCAACGGCAGTTTTGGCAATAGCAAATTCTGCCTTGGGCCTTTGCCATTTTTTCAATTTGCTCAATTTTTCTTCTTGGCTCATTTCCAAACATCCGTGATAGCGATGCGCGACACAAAAGTGTCTTTTGCATTCGACGCACGGAATTTCTACGGGCGAACTCTCTTCGCACGATTCCTCAGAGCATTTGAAATTCTTCAAATTGCTCTCCGGCGTGTTTTCCACATATTTGTCAACCCATTTTGAGCAGTTGTGAGAAAAAGCTTGAAAATGATTTTTACAGAAAACGATGCTACAGTGGGAGCAAACGAACGGCAAAAAATCGATTTGTTTGCAGTCGTCGACGGCGCAATTTTCTCCTATTTGAGGAAGTTCCATGATGATTCCGCGCCGTGTAAAACGATGAAAAATTACAATCAATTGTGCGAAGGCGTCGGGGAGTGCAGATGATTCTCGCTCAAAGTTCCAAGCGCCAAATTGTTCCACTTTTGCTCCAACTCCTTCAGCGTCATGTGAGAATCTCCGTTGTCGCTTTCCGGGTCCGGCAACTCCGTGGGCGGCACGACTATCTCGTCTATCGGCAATTTCTCCTTTCTCCAAGCTTCGTCAATGACTTCCAGCAATCTACCATCCCCGCATACTTGACTGTCCATAATTTATCGAAATTCGATTATTCTGTGCTAAAAAAAATTCTATTCACACTATGGGACACATAATGGAAATTCATCGATTAGCACGACGTTTCGCTCGCTACGCGTCATTTTTATCGACTTTTTCAGACCAAAGTGACGTTATGAATTTTTGTTTATAACAATTTCCTCATTTACTTTCGAGGCCATTCGTAACGTTATAAAACAAAAAGTCTTTGTTGAATGAAATGTTTTCGAAAACGGAGTGGCTGCTCGTCCGGATGCCGGATGATTTTTTTAATATTATTCGTCCGGAAATTTTTGTAGGCTAGAAATATTCCCGCTGTAGTTGATAATCTCTGACTATTCCCCGCTGTAGTTGGAAATCTCTGACTATTCCCCGCTGTAGTTGAAAATATCTATTTCGTGCTGTAGTTGAACATTTTTATAAATATTCCACGCTATAGTTGAAGGTCCATAGGAATATTGCCCGCTATAGTTCAAAACAGTAGTAGTAGTTTAAAACCGCTTCCAATCTTTTTTCCGGACCAATAACGTACCACTATTCGTCCGAGTACATCCAAAAACCATCGGAAATATCGTTATCCAGTTTGTTTTAAAATCATTGCGGATGTCATTTCTGGATGGAATAGTCGTGATAATTCATACGGATATTTCAAAAACCATCGATAATCTTTCTTCCGGACGAATAATTTACCCTTATTCGTCCGAATACTTTTTTAATCCAACTAAAATCACGTATTCGGACGAATAACAAACCATTATTCGTCCGGGGCACGAGGAAAAACCATCGTGAATTGCATCGTCCGGATTATTCCAAAAATCATTGGAAATCGCGTTTACGACGAATTTCCGGACGAATAATATACATGTGTTTGCTAGAAGTTGTAGAAAATTAACGTCGAAAAAAATAACCTCATTTTCGACAAATTTCCGGACGAATAATATATAAGTATTCTACCGGATTCCGGACGAGCAGACACAGCCTTTCGAAAAAGAGGTTATAACCTCGAAAAATAAAAAAACAACGAGACTGTATCGTAAATTGTAAAACAACCAAGTACCTTAATCGGAATATGCCCAGCACAGTAGATGAATGTGGAGAAAGGACTTTTTAATCTTGTTCGTCGTAATAATCGTTAGGAAAGTTTCATTTTTGTCCAGTAATGAATTCGCACAAACGCGTTGACGACTGCAGACTCGTCTCGTCTACACTTTTTGACGAGTAAGCTATAACGTCAACATACCGATTCGGAGTTTCAATTTTTTTTTATCACGCTTTTGGCTCGTTGGTTGTTTGGTCGTGATGGGTATTTTGTTCGAATCGTTCGGTAGTTTCTACTTTTCACAAAAATTCGCTTACCATTTTTGATTTAAATTGCAATGATTCAGTATTTGCCGGAAATATTAAATGTCGATTTTCGAATTTTGCCGCTCCAGTTTTTTGCTGTGAAAAAACGCCGTTCGAGGCGCAACGCTAGCAGGACCGGCAGCACGAGCATCAAAGAGAAGCGACAACAAGCGGCAAATTGACACACGCGTACGCTTATTAATTTATACTTCGACTTTACTCGAAAACACAGGAAATAAATCGTCAATTGCAATCATGAGTAAAGCTCATCCTCCAGAATTAAAGAAGTAAGTAATTCCAACAACCCCACAGTAGCGATTTAAAAATTCATTACGAATTTTGAGGTTATGATTCGTAAAACGTTTGGCGGCTTTTCACGACGTATTTTTATACGATTTCCTTTTTTTTTTTTCTCAGGTACATGGACAAGAGATTGTCGCGTAAGTTTCATTCATTATAAAAATGCGAAAAAAAAAAAAAATTAAATTTCGTTTTTCGAGGCAAAAAAAAAAATTGAACATTTTTTTTTGCATTTTACGAATTTTCAGTGAAATTGAACGGTGGCAGGCACGTTATCGGAATTTTGAGAGGATTCGATCCCTTCATGAATATGGTCATCGACGAGACCGTCGAAGAGTGCAAGGACGGAGCAAAGAACAACATTGGAATGGTGGTAAGTTAACGAGCGCTGCGCTCCGATAAAGAATTTTTGAAAAGCATGATTTTTGTATCGCAGGTAATCCGTGGAAACAGCGTCATAATGCTGGAAGCTTTGGATCGGATATAAAACTGTAGCCAATGAATAAGTACGCTTGTAAGTTAATCTAAGGAAAGAATAAATAATTTCGTAAATGTGCGACATAAAAATTTTATTACCTTCTTTATAAATAGTGAGAAAAAAGAAAGTAAATGAAAAAACGAGTGTAATACTGTTTGGAGCAGGCATTACGAAGATTGCAATCCAACGATCAAAATTCATTTTTGATTGCTTCAAAAAAGTTGAGGGAAAAAAAAAAATTGAGATGCAACTCGTGATGTTTAGTAAATTTCCGTGGACGTGATTTTACTAAAACGGGGGAAAACGTATTACAGAGTCAATTTTAGCTCGAAAGTAATAATTCTTACAAAATTTATCGCAGCAGTTTCCTTTAAATAATGAAGGTCATGTAACGGCAAGGCACTCGATTTTACGAATTATTTTTTCGAACGAGGAACGTTGTCTGCACAAATTGTGTTTTTTTCGTTTTTTTTTTCTTCCGAATCACGTGTCGTAATATTAATCCTGTTCGACACCCGCATTCTCTTCCATTTTCTTGGAAATTGTGTAACACCAATGTGAAATAAATCCAATATGATTACACAATTCTTATAAATATATCACAATTTTTAGTGATGCGTCGATTTAGTGGCAGGAACACGAAATTTCGACTCTTTTTTTCTTTCTTTTTCTAAAGTCAATAAATCACTAGCTAATCGTATGTCTTCGCACATTGCATTATTCTTTTTCCACCTTCTCAATGGGAATCGACTTTCCATGTATATCGCTTCATCCAATATTAAACAGTCTACATGATTTTTTCTTGTAACCCTGAAACGGTAACCTGGCGTCAAAAACGACCCCGGACGAATTGAAATCCCGCTCCCTTCGTTGTCCCGTTTTTTTTTTTTATCGATTCACCGTATTTTTCGACTTGCAGCAAAATTGTACCAGGCTCACGTGATCCTGCATTAAAAAACGAAAAGAATGAGCCCAAGTTGAGCGCTTTTCGTTAAATTTTACCGGAGATATGAATTTTTCAAAATCGGAGTCGTTTGTGATCGCAGGTTACCGGAACAGGGAAAAAAAAACAATTTACAAAAAATGATGGAAATTTGGATTGCTACAATAAAGTGGAGCAGATTCCAATAGATCCACTAATCTTTTCGTTAAATTTTACCGGAGATATGAATTTTTCGAAACTGGGGTCATTTATGAAAAAAAAAATAAGGTTACCGATCTAGCGTTTAATATCGATTAATTTCATGCTACGAACCGAGAACAAGCTTAGAAACGTAAATGTTGAAAAGCGGGATTATTTTCGGCGGGGTTGCCCTGTAAGTTCATAAGGAGAANCTCACGTGATCCTGCATTAAAAAACGAAAAGAATGAGCCCAAGTTGAGCGCTTTTCGTTAAATTTTACCGGAGATATGAATTTTTCAAAATCGGAGTCATTTGTGACCCCAGGTTACCGGAACAGGAAAAAAAAAAACAATTTACAAAAAATGATGGAAATTTGGATTGCTACAATAAAGTGGAGCAGATTCCAATAGATCCACGTGATCTTTTCGTTAAATTTTACCGGAGATATGAATTTTTCGAAACTGGGCTCATTTATGAAAAAAAAAAAAAATATATAAGGTTACCGATCTAGCGTTTAATATCGATTATTTCATGCTACGAACCGAGAACAAGCTTAGAAACGTAAATGTTGAAAAGCGGGATTATTTTCGGCGGGGTGGCCCTTTAAGTTCATAAGGAGAAAAAAAAAAATCGAGAGCAATGAATTTTCCACCCTGGACCAGGCAAATGATCGGTCCAATCTTTTGTGGAAATGAAACAAATTCGCAATTGTTGTAAAATTACCGATTGAGGCGTTTTGTGGGGTAAAAAACGTAAAAAAAAAAGGTGAGCGTGATTGGAATAGAACGCAAGCCGTTGGCGAACAATCTCAACGACTATAATGGAATAAAATTTCACTTTTCACCAAAAGCCTCCAATCGCTCTTCGTAAATTGAAAAAAAGTTTATACAACGTTTTGAGCAAACGCCTTGGATCGTTAACGCTCCAATGAATCCGTGTTACTATAAGAATATGAATAAGAAGAAAAAAACGACGTTGAATACTCCGTTGATGAATTTCATCGGGATATGACATCCGGATCCGCTGCGTTCGGAGCTAAAAACAAAAACAAAAATAAAAAAAAATCATTTTTAATATTGAAAATGAGAAAGGATGAATAGAAAATCGTCGGATGAATAATAAAAGGAATACGAACTCGATTGTATCGTTGGGTCATCTTGTTGCAGAGTTTGCTCGATTTCTTGGTCATTTCCGGGCGTTTCAGATCGGTCAACAAATTTATGATTTCTCCTTCGAGTCAATCTTCGCACAGGTTTTTTCATTTGATTTTTATTTCCTTCCTGTTTCGTAGCGCCTTTTTTTTTCTTCAAGTTGCCATTTTCGCCAAATTTGTTTTTCGCCATTTCTTTCGTTTTGCCAGCAACACGTGCTTGTTGTTTCACCATCTCGCGCTTTTTTTTGCCACGATTCTGCACATCCCGTTGAATTTTCTGTCGTTTTTGTCGGTCAACTTCCTCCAGGGCTTTAGCTTCGGACATTTCGTGTTTGCTCTGGAGATGAGTGAGCAGATCGGTGTCGGTGATTCTCGCGTGACATCGCAGACAAACGACGGTACAGCGATGATTCTCTTTTTCGATTTTAGTGTTAAATACGAGCTTGCAATCGAAACAATGAACGAATTCGGGGTTGTCGTCCTCGGCGTTGACGCATCCGTCGTCCTCGACCTCCTCCTCCTCGTCGCCGACGTTTACCGCTTCCTGATGCTTGTGCATCGTCTGCACGTGCTTCCTCATGTTGCAATGATGCATAAAAGGCTTTTTACAATATTTACAAGTGAATTTAATTTCGCCCTTGTGCTTGGCAATGTGGAGCTTGAAGTACCAGTCGGTGCTGAATTTCTTGGAACAGTAGGTGCACTCGAAAGATTTGGCGGTCCGTTTGGACGAATTTTTCTTTCGTCTACCTCGTCGCAATCCGGATTTGAATCGTTTGAGACCAAAATCGGTTTCGGCTTTTCTCGACGCCCTGTTGCTCGTGATAACGCCCCGTTGACCTGTGCGTGGGCCACGTTCGCTACTGTCTGGCAAAATGTTGATCGGCTCCGTCAGACCGCTATTGGGGAGCGTCTGAGAGACGAGACAAAATTTAGGAACTCGTTGAGCAAGAAGGGAGGACGAATCGGTGGTTGTTGTGAAGCCGGTAACGGGCACCACGCGAATGGGCATTAAATATGGAGTCGATGAGACAAAACCACCGCCGCTGCTGCTGCTGCTCGTCGTTTGCATCAGTTGCTGGCTCGAATAATAATCCCCCGATTCACTCTTGTCCCCGGTATTACTTCCGGTTCTTCGGATCGAAATTATTTGGCGGGGTTTCGGAGCTATCGATCGGTTCGATTTATCCGGATGATAATCGTCCTTGGAAGCCGAAGAGTTGCCCTTCGTTTTACCAACCGCGATCTTTTGGCCCGGAAAATAAGGATAACGCGGCAACAATTTGCCGTAGGTCCCTCTTGCAGGAGCAGTGTTCGCTGCTGGTGACGAATTGGTTACCCCGGCGGCAGCGGGACCGCTGACCGAGCCCGTCACTGAGGTGATCCTAATCGTCGGATGATGCTGAATCGACAAGGTAGCTTTCGGTATGACGATAAGCTCCGAATTTCTCTGCAAACTCTCGATAGCGCGATCGTGTCCACTTATCGGATCGCTGTAATCGATCCTATTGGATTTTCCGCATTTTAGAATCTGCAATTCTCGCATTCTCATCCTGTCCTTCATCAGTTGGCTCCGGCTCGTCTTGTTGTGTCTGTATTCCGGTCTTATTTTACAATTTCTATGCATCATTTTTGATTTACGAGTTTTCAGAGTGACTAAACAAATGTCGCAGCGCGTGGAACGATCGCATCGATTGCATCGTACAACCGCTCGTCGACAACGATCGTGATCGATGCTCAACGCGTCGCACTTTGTATTTTCGCAATGTTTCGTCACCGGCGCATCCATTTCGTCCTCAGAGTCCAAGTTTATCGCGATCAATGGAGTCACTTGTTCGCCGCTTGCTAATCGTTCAATCTCCACGTCGCACACGACATTCTCGCATTCTTCGCTATGACCGCACGATTTAATCTCTCTCGTCAGGGGTAACAGAGCAATCGCCGATTTCCCCTCCGTCTTCGAGGGCAACAGATGCTCGTCGTCCGCGTCTATCCTCGATAATTTCTCCTTATCCCCCAAATTCAATATCGGAATAACCGACAACGCTGGCCTCTTCTCCGCAACAACGTTTTCTCCTTTTTTCTCCCACAATGAATTCTTGGAGGAACTCAAATCCGACGCCACCGAGTCATCCGTCAATGGCGTTTGCAGATAAACGTTCTGTCTGTTGAGCAGCCGTTTCACCGACTCTGAATTCAGTATCTGCCACAAAAATACAATTAATATTAATCGTTCCATCGTACTTTGCGCCAAAATAATTGAATCCAGCGCAGTCTCTGGTTCGCAAAGCAAAAGTGAGTTTTCTTGCTCCGCTCCAATAAGATTAAGGTGAGGGATCAGTCGCTGTCTCGCCACTCGGAGCGAGTGAGAGACGGCTGCAATTTTCAAAATTGAATATTTCCAACATGGAAGAAATTTTATTTCGAAAATTCCAGGTGAGCTCCAGTGACCGATCCACCGTCTTAATCGGAACTGTTGGTTTCCAGCGGAATGGAAATATTTCCAAAACTTTTAAATGTACTTGTCTCCGAGTCGCTACAGCGTCTCTACATATTCAGTGGTATTGCAACCAACGCTGAGTGCAAAATAGTGTGAAGACTATAGTGGCGCTATGCTTTTTTTTAAATACTTGGCATCGAGTCGCTGCGGCGTCTCTTGATTCTCTTAGGCCAACTTACCTCGTTGAGGGTGCTCATTGATAATTCATTGCAGCCTATTTTCGGTGTGTGTACAGTGACGATATTGGGAATCGGTGCATAGGCCATCGTAGATATATGACGAAGAGATGTGACGAGAAGAAAAAATGAAGCGAGGATCGGGAGCGCGAAATTGGGATGGCTGTAAAAATTGAATGATTATGTGACACGAAAGGATGATCGGTGGTTGGTGATTATCGCGTTAATTTGGAGCGAGGTTCGACGACGCGACGAGTTGTGAAAAGGCGGCAGAGCGAGAAATACATGGAAAAACAAAAGACACTCGGAGCACTGGAGAAAAGCGTCGGTACGACCGCGACGAGCATCTTTATTGTTTCTCACATTCGGAGGATTCTTCCGATAATTTAAAGGGCAAAAGTTGCTATTGTATTCGCGCGAAGCGCACCCTTGCTCGACAGCTTCACGGACGAGGCTACGATAACATTTTTTCTTCTTATTTGTATCTACCGTCACTGGTCTGTGCGGAGTAGAGACGCATAATTATAATAAGCAGGCTATAGTTATTTTTCTGTACACTAAATCGGTGCGCGCGCAACCGGTAAAACTCGCCCGTCTTGTCGCGAGTGTGCACGTCCGGCAGAAACAAGATTTGCAACAAAGACGCGCGCTACAACGTGTAAGATCGTACACACACGCGTGCGAACGCCTACCAACACCAACAATTATTTTTCGCTCGTTGTGTACAGCAGTAAACACGTTGCGTGCGCCGATTATACGATTTTTCGCGTGAATATTCACCGTTTTTCTCGAAACCGCGAAACTAGCGTTTTTTTTTCACATTCTCATCTCGTCGCATTTTGCTGCGTCGGTAAATTTTATTGGTTGCCGGTAATGCAGATCCCACAAATTACCGATCGCGGGTGGAGTGGTAGATTTGCGTATACCAGGCGATCGATGACAACTGTTTTATCGTTTGAGCTGCGTACCGAAGAAAATTAGAACCGGCTTCGGGGGTTACCCTCGTACAACCCATTTTGTGGTGCCCTCTCAGCCTCCGTGTCTATTTACTGACAACAGCAAACGGGAATCGCATGCAATATGTTTCTTATCGCGAAATAGCCAATTATATTTGCTGAGACTTTGATAATTCGTTTATAAAACGATATGCCATGCTATCGAATGCATATGGTTCGAATCGTTAAATTCAAATCGCGACCAAATATATATTTGTATGCATGCGTATATACATGCGAGCCTCTACGCCGTATACAAGTCACTAAATGTAAGCAAAAATGTCAAGCTATATATAGATTCTCAGCAGATCGAATCGCAGAGTTTGATCGAAATAAAATAATCAAGTAAACAAATATGATTTCTCGCGACGCCAATTTGTTTCAATTTGCCAAAGCTATTCTCATAACACGATTTAACGTCCACGTTGTCCAATAAAATGTCAGTTTGTCTCTGATGACATTGGGCATTTCTTTTATATACTTGATACCTATATTTGACATAGGTGATTTTTACCAAACTGGGGTATATCGAGTAGATACGTCGTTTAAAGTCAAATTTTCATTAAAACCAAAAAAGTGAAATAATCATATTAGGAATGCGATATCAATAAACTACCTTTATAAAAAATGATTTTTTTTTAAATACATACCTATAGTAAGTAGTCACTAATAATTAAAAAATACCATTGAGATAGAAATGGAGGTCGGAAAAGTAATGAAATAATAATATCTCATTTCTCACATCTCTTCGTTTCTAGTTCTCTTTATATATGCGCACGAGATCTCATATCGCGATCCGATTTTTGGCTCGCGCTCTCTGCATGCTCACCCTCCAAAAATACTTTCTATGATTTACGTTGGTCGATCTCTCGTCGTCATCCAGATTCGCTGCATGTTAGGTCCGAATGATGGATCGTTTATGAAACGAAGAATGTCCTAATCGTCGTCGATCACACACTGGGGGGAAGGAGCAGGCCAGCGCGAGGCAAATCCACCGGATCGCGGAGCTCATTAAAAAAAACCTTCACAGAATACAGCAGTATGGACGTTCAGGATCCGATAGAGCAGGTTCCAAGATGAAAACGAGACGAGATCGCCTGCTTGTCTTTCCACTTGCGGTACTGCTTCACGAGGACGCGACGAGAAGAGATCCACCACCACAGAGCTGAGGGCACATAATCTCGAATCTTGAAACGTGACATTGTTCGTAACTCGAACTGTGGGTTATTACATTAATTTATCTCGTTTGTCTTCGTGTTCACGCGTGAAAAAAAATGGATGGTTTTTTTCTCCTCTACCCATGTATCAAAATAGTGGATCATTTTTGTATGTTTTTTTATGATTTTTGCATCGCATCGATTTGACTCATGAACGGGACACTCCGGCAGGGCGTATACGCTGTTAACAACGACGAGTCTAAAACAGCGAAGCATCTTTCGGAAAAAATTAAAGAGCAAATTAATTTATTTGATGAGGCCAACGCGTCAAAATTTCAAACGTCCGAATAAGCAGGTCTGTCGACGCCATCTTTTACGGCAGTCTTCAAAAAAGATCTCTGCCGCTCCTCGCGCAGTTGAAATATTTGGGAATATCCTTGGGAAGGATTCTATTTTGACAAGATAATTATATACCTGAGCGAAAATAGCTGCGCATTCACCGAATATGGAGTAAAAATTGGAGTAGTTTTAATGTTTTTTTTCTCATTTTACTCACCTTTCGTAGAACACGGACCGCCGTGAAACGCTCATCTCCGAAACATGCATATCTTTTACTATCAATTTTCCAAGAAAATTCAACGATTTTTAACCCCGGACTCCGACAACGGGGTAATTAGTTACCCCATGCGAATTTCAAAGCATTAACAGTAGTATTTGTTGGGCCGGGAACCTACCCTCAATTCAATTCGACCGTCCGGAAGTAGATTAGACAGTTTTCAAGCATTAGTGCGCGTCATTTTGCGGAGTGGCAAGTGTTGAAAGCCGCTGTGGGGTAACTAATTTCCCCGTTGTGGGTATGGTGTGATTATTTCGCGCAAGCTCTATGAATTTTAATTTTTTCATTAAAAGTGGCCTACTTTCCGTATATTTACCCAATAAATCAAACGTTTGAGTAATAAAAACAGTTTTCAGATAAACTTTTAATTTATTTATTTTTCATTTTAATATTTTATATGAGTACACGTAATGATACGTCAGTGTCAGCAGCCGTGGCGTCGGATTCGGTCTCGGTCCACACTTTTAGTTAGAAATCCATAAAATTGTTATTTCAATGGGAACTTCAATAAAGAATGAATAAAATAAATTCTTGGCAATTATTAATCAAAGAATCATGAGAATTTTTTTAATCGATGTCGCTATTCACGCAACGTTACACTCAGACGCAATTTCACTTTTTGCAACGAATCATCGATAGCGATCGTGAAATAAAGAATTGCATTAAAAAAAAAAAAGCAGGCCGGGAGGTTGGAGTGGAATTGGCGCTGCCGTGAGATGTTTCGTCCGCAGCGAAGCACCTAAAAGTCTCGAGGGTAACGCCCCACGGGGTTAAACTGTCGATAGATTTAGAAGCGGTTTGTTTAGACGCGAGCATAATGCGCTTCGAACCCTGTAATCATCGCCGGATGGGAGGGCTCGAATATATCATCGATTCATGGCTCGCGAGAAAGAAAGAGCACAAGGAATTGAAACCGAGAGAAAAGTAACAATAAGACGAAGCAGAAACGCAACACCCTCTACAATCTCGCTTCGCGAAAGGTGAGACCGATACGATCTATATAATACCTATACACATTATAAATATCTACACAATATGCATCCTGCTCGCACGTACCCAAAGCCTCGATCCGTTCTACTTTTTACTCTGCTGTGCCTGACGTAAATTCAACACCGTTGCAGCTCTCAAAATTGTGTTTGTGCTTTTTTCACGCAAAAACCACTGAACCAATTTTGACGAATCGTTCACAGAAATGAAGTTCATCAGTTGGAATAGATTTCAGGCCGAATTGCATTCTGATAATATTTTTTTTCGGAACCCGAATCAAGAAATCACATTTTCCACTTTCAAAGTTCAGAATCAACTAAAAAATGATAATAAATCAAAGATCGATAATTCCCAATTCAACGATTATTCGAAAACGAAAGTTATAGCGATTTTCGTAAAATCAAAGCTTGAAGATTTTGAAAAAAAATTCAACTTATCATGAAAAGCTGTACCCTTCAGCTAGCTTATCATTTGTGATAGCATCGGATCGAATGGAATTTTGAGGGTGCTGCGAACGGTTCGGGTCGTCGTTCCATCGAATCGTATTTTCTCCCATATCGACGCATGCATGTATGTATATGCCGAGAAATAACATAATGTATATAGGTGTATAGAGTCGAAGTTTCGTGATGTTGAAGAGAACAAAGATAGGGGGTGCAGCGAACGATATGGGAGGAGCTCCGAGAGTTGCGGAGAGTTAATTTGCGGTTCCGCTGGTATTTTCGGCTACTTTGTGGCTCTTATTTGGATGGAGAGGTTTCAAGTATGTTGAGATCCTTTCGGTCCATTCGGGATAGAGGCTCCTCATTAATAGAGCGCGGCTACCAATATAACAACCTTCGCCCGCTGCTTTTTCATTCCAGACTCACTCCCTTCTCTCTCTTTGCGTAAAATCTTTCATTAGCCTACTTAATAGGAAGCTAATCGCTATAGAATTTTCGGCATCTCCGAGAGGACAAAAAGAAAGGCAACGTGTTTGATGTCGCGAGTCGTTCTATTTCAGAAATATCAGCGGTGGAGGATGAAAATGATTTTTCGGAAATGAAACGCCTGGGAATAAGAATGCAAGAGGTCGAGAGGGAAAGAGCTAGTGAGAAAGAAATGCTTTATTGCGGCATCGCAGCTTCACGATCCTGAGAAGAAAAGTAATCGCGAAGCTAAGAACAAGGGGGAGAGGCGATGCTGGTTTTATAGCGGATGATGTATATCTCGACGCGCATAAAAAGGGATGATGATTCGCGGTGCGGTATATTTTCGTATTACGGTAAGAGAGACATAGAGAGAAGGGAGGGAGAGAGAGATACACGAGAGGAGAGGAATAAGCGCAAGGAAAAAAAACAGAAGGCGAGTGGTCATGCCGCGGGGAAGAAAAAAGAACTAGCTGCAAGTACATCGGATGCAGCATTGGAAGTGGTAGTATAGAGCGGATAGCGCCGGCCACTCGCGATATGCCGAGAACTATTAATTTATTCTCTGCCAAGTATGAGCCCTAAGTACGGTGTAAAGGTGCTTCGAGGCATGAGGCATGAGATCGTATCCGATCGCTTGCCTCTCGATACTCGCGAGAAAAGTATGTTCGCTCGCAGCACATACAACCGTCTACAAGTATACATTTATATAACCGGGAGATCTGGAATACTCTTGAATGAGAGATTCCGTTGGTTCGGGCCTTCGAATCAATTGACCGAACGAATGGGGAACCCAAAAAAGCAAGCAAAGCTTGTCCCAAATATTTAGTACGTTACTGCACGCATTAAAATTTTGGGGTACCCTTTACATATCGTTATGGTGATTGATAAAATGATTTATTTTGGGTCTTGTATACGGCGTGGTATCCATTGCACGGTGCGTGTATCAATTTGGTGCGACGATCGCGGTCGTAAAAAAATTATTTGCAAAAGGTATGTATACACACGCGTGTCTGCGAGTTCGATTGATAATTAACAAGGCCCGAGCGGGATGTGTACAGCAGGCGGCGTGGTGTTATTACGGTGAGTATATAATACGTCGAATGGAGAAGCACACGCAAGAAACGCGTCTTGATGGAATTGGGTCTCGTCCGTTGCATGGGTTAGGAACGATCGAATGAGTATGTGTGTGGAATTAGCCCTCGAGGCTGAGAGCGCGAAAAAACATAGGCAAGATCGAGAGCTGTATACAACGGGTGTTGCCAAAGTCAGCATAAGAGGACCTATTTTTTTCCGAAGTAACTGCGTGTAGAAAAATCAATAGGCGCCAATAGGAGAAGATGTGAAAAGACGAATGAGAGAAAAGGTGGGCAGGGAAGGAATGCTGGCAGAACTTTAAACGTTGAAGCATGCAGCTTTGCAAAGGGATACACAAAAAAAGGCCATTCCAAATCAAATCATTGTTTCGCTTTTTCAAACTTGTCCGCAGCAGTGGAGATCTCCTCCCCGGTATAACTATATCTTTCGCGCGCCAAGCGGGATACTCACAATTAGGTAATAACCCAGTGATTATAGCCGACTGTGGAGAGCAACTCTTGTTCACCAACGAGAGTCTGCTAACATGTAATATTTATCCCGTAAACTCATTCTATATATACTCCATATTCCTTCCTAATATATACCTGCTACTCATTTTTTCTTCTTCTTCTTTCATTCGACGATTGGTTTGCTCGCAGCAGAGCACACAGCTCTCCTCGCAGCTATGCCAATAGCTCGAACGCGCAGTGCAAACACGCTAGATGATAAAGACGATGATGATGATGATGATGATGACGATGATGATCCTAATAACGATGATAACTACGACAGGGATAATGAGAGGCTTGGCCAACATATATAGCAATGCGCGACTTGTGCGCTCGATATCATTATCGACCGACAACTTTCCAACTAAATAAGCGTCATGAAAAATTACTCGTGTATGCAAAAACAGGTATACCCTTTCTTGATATTAATGATAAACAGATCAGAGTACCAGGTAAACGTTGATGACTTTAAAGAGTTTATAATTCCATTATCCTCCTGCAGGACAATACCGCGGACAAGCTTCGATCCTCTTTTGATAGACCTCATTGACATTCTAATTTTAAAAAAATTCTCCCGCCGCGTGTATCAACTCAAGTCGGATTAGTTGAGCAGTCCTGGGCGCAGGTTATGCAGCCAATATGCTTATTTATTCCACGACCGTCGTTTTTTCACTTATCCCGCAATAATCCTCGTACACAGCATTTAAATGTATATGTATAAGCGCGAGAATCTCATTGCCGGTTGACTGCCACTGGTTCGTATCGGTAACGCCCCCTTGTTTGAGAAACGAAGCTGAAAAGAGACGAGAGCTCCTCCGTACGTAGGTATACATGAATCCATGTATACATATATGAATGAAGGATCAGGCGAGGGGGCCTTCTTCGCCAGGCTCGTAGGGCATCCTCTGGCGTTCCACTTTTCTTGTTTCATTTCGCGTTTTTGCGTTCTCACTGCATCTCTCGTTGCGAGCACACGCTCACTCCTTCTTCCCTCTTCTTTCTCCTATCTCTTATACATCGACGGACCGGTATTCATCGCCAACGGTTGAGCACAACACACAAACAAGAAGACAGAGGCTGCGAGACTGCATGCGAGAGCACCGTCGTTGCGGTTGTGCATTCGTGTTGGGTTCCCAAGGTGGCCAGTAGTTAGCACTCCATTACACATGCTTCCCTATCATCAGTGCACGCCACACTGAACGTTTTACTCCCGAAGCACACCGTTTCGTATATTCCCTCTTTCTGACTTTTTTTTTTCGTTACCCCCTGCTCTCCTTCCTCCTTGGTCCGAATATAATATTCATGGAGTGGCCGCGACGCACACACGCACGTAATCCTGCAGCAGGCTAAAAATTTACTCTCGGCCAATTTCTCATCCCGCGCCGATATTCCAGTTTTTGTTCACGCGATATCCAGCTGGTTTTTTATTACAATGTTATCGGTTCTGTAACAATATTGCCACTAAAGTTGCATTCCGATGTGTACGTACGTCCATATGTACGCTAATTTCAATTCAACTCGAGTTCATCATTCATGCGTGCGTGCATGTTTGTAAATGGGGTAAAGCGCGGAAAATTTGTTTGACATAATTGGGATCTGTTTGTAGTTACAAAGGGATCCGAAAGTCTTGCTACGCGCGAGGCAGCTATAGGAGTAGTGTTTCCGCGTGTATTATATGGGGGCGGGCCGAATAAATGGCGATCAAGAGGCTACATTTTGCGCACGTCTGGATCGGGGAGGCGAGAGGAGTGAAACAAAGTGTGAACATGGCCGATGAATTTGACTAAACGGGTGATGATTCGATGCTCGGGGCCGAGAGCCAACATAGATGGCGAGTAGATACGAGCGGTTTCGGGTGGTGGCTGGGGTTTCGAGTTTGCGAACAGGCGAGCGTCGTTAGCAGTGCCAGCATCCACGGAGGGGTGTCTCATCGTACCTTGTGTTTACCGGGAATTATCTCTGCCATTGGAACCCCAAAGAAACGACGCGCAGGTACGTATACATACACTTTCAGCGAGCAGGCTGCTCTGCTGAAACGCGAAAAGTCATCCACATGAGCACACGGTCATTCGCCATGTTTTGCTCAACTAAAAATAAGAAGCATGCATCGGGTGATGCGTCGGAGCAGCGGACTGCGCCGTCCTGCGAGGGGGTCACTCAAGAAGCGGTGGGTGAAAAGGGTACTATATAATAAAGCCGATACGGAGCACGGTAATGGGCCATAATGAGGCATCCATAAGTATGGGTAATGATCCTCAGATGGTGCACGGAGCCTCGAAAGCCCGTGGGGTACGGTCGTTCGATACCTCATTCGGTTCACGTTGCCTCTATATACATGCTGCACCAACGTGTATTATTCGCGTCCATCCAGCACCAGCAGGCAAGTACACGTACACGTATACGTAAAGATGTGTGCGCTCCGGCTTCCTCTTCTCTCGCATTTGTGCACTTATTTACTTATTTACTTACTTATACACTTATTTACTCACTCGTTTACTCAACGACTCGAGTTATCGCTCTTCTCGTCTCGCTCTGCTCCGCGTCGCTCCACCGGGATAGGCCCTCTGTCGGGAAAGCGATGCTACTTCTGACCGCCAGCATCGCAGGGGTCAGTCTTTGCACTTGAACGACCAGGACCGCGCGCCCTGGGATCTTTGCCCGCATATGCCTCTTATCCAAATTAATATTTTCACCGTCTAAGTGTATGGGCTACTCGAGTCTGCTCAATTATTTGCATTCCGATCGCGAATCGTGGCATATTCAAATTTTCATGTCACATCGTCCAAAAGTCACCTGAAAATGTCGGCACGCAAGTGGTTGGATAAATTTCCAAAATTTCTCAAATTTTGGTGAGTTTTGTGTCAATCGGAAGTCATTTCGACGATTTAAAATCCGTCGGATCCTCGACATGGAATATCCCATATATGTATGTGTTTAATAAATATATAGATATGCCCCGTCTATGCAGTGGTTTCTCGGTTCGAACCTGCTGCTCAACGAGAGAGTCGCGAATCAATTTAATCGTATCTCGTTCCGAGAAAATCATAGGTGCCGGACGGTTATTTAGGTTTTAAGATACCGAGGCACTGCGCGAAGATGGTTCTCAACCACAGAGCAGCTCGAATTTTATTTTCTTGTGTCTGTCCCTCTTTTAAAATCCAGCATTCTTGATGTACCGGGCTACACCATTTCCACAGTGTATTACTTAATATATTTCCCCCTTAATTATCTCATATTATATCAAGAGTCCGAATTTATCTCTCGTCGAGGTCCACCTCGAAGAAAGGAAAACTAGGATTTCCTTTACGAGAATGTGCGGATTGTTCGTTGAAGTAGTACGATTGTTGAAGAAATGAAAGCAGCGTAAAAAGGGAGAACGAAAGTGCTGCTAGCAGCGCATATAGCATGCTTGCGGAGCCAATCTACGAACGCGGCATATTTTATAATTGTACGTGTAATTGATACCTATGTATGACTATATAGGAGAAAAGAATGGTATGCTACGGTATAAGCGTGTTACTTACATATATATAGCGCAGCCGGTATGTGCAGCGCGGCACTATACACACAGTAGCGAGGGAGAGGTGAAATAAATATGCTCAAAGAATCGCGCCGAGAGTCTTACCCACGTACACAAATGTATACTTGTATCCGTATGTATTTATTTACGCGTTGGCACAAATGTAGAAAAAAGGTATACATATACATATATCTACAGCGTAGTAAACGCTTGAGAGCACCGGCGTGCGGAGAGCATGCATGCTCTGGGGTTTTTGTTCCGATCCCGACGAATGCTCTCATATATTTATATACATGTAATATAAAAGTAGGTATATATAGGTACATAGGCGGCCGCGAATAAATGGCTTGATTAAACACGCCATTTTGCGCAATGCACTCTTTTAGCATTCAGTTACCAACTGCCCCTCATCTCTGCCGCTTCGCCGCAGCGCAGAGCCCCCTTCTACAAATCTCTAGCCATATACCTACATGTACATTATATAACTATATATTATGACGACACATACATGTACGCCATTGTATCCCGCGCTTACGAGTCGCCTCGTCCATCATTTTTCTTATAATACAGAACTATTATTCCATTATGCTCTCTCTCTTTCTCTCTCTCATACGAATGCACATTTGTACGCGCTCCAGCGTATATATTCATAATCCAAATGTATAGATCCCACATTGCCTTTATGTTTCTTGATAGAGGCACTTACTTTCTTACGCCGTATATACATATGCGGCAAAAGATCTGGGCACACCTTCGTTCAACCGTCGTTTAGATTGTTGTCCAGAAAGTTCGTATATTCGGCTCTAATTATATTGCTATACACTCTTCAATGGTGCACATCTCACTTCTCTTTTTATTGAATTGATATTTCACGCTCAAATGAAAAGGAAGCAAGTAAAATAGCAATTCTTTGGCAAACAATAACTACGCGGCTGCGCATAGATGCTCCATAATCTTTACAATCATTCCTCTATGAGTTGCTACAATAAACTTTTTTTGCATTAAATTCACAATGTAAGCCTAATTCTTTGGTGGTTTCTGGCTGGCAGGTGCAGTGCGACTCATACAGTCGTGATTTTTTTCCAACACGGACCACCGGCGGCCAGAAGTCAACACGAAGCCTTCGAAGATTGACTGTTATTTTTAGTTGACTTTTATCGTCAAAACGGGATAGAAGTTGAATTTGTGTTATTAGATCGAGGGTTTTGGTGAAGAGTGATTTTTCCGTTGTCGGGATCTAACTGGTGACTCACATCTTCCCCCACGTTTCGTAGCTAAATCTCCAGTTATTGAAAATTGATATTCGCGCCGGCGTGTCGATTCATTCGATGACCTTTGACAACATTAATAACGTAGAGATTAATAAATTGTGCTAATAAATTGAGGTAGCACAAACGTGACAAGACATCAAAAGGCCTGAAAGTTAATTTGTTACAAACCTTCAGTCTAAGCGGAGCTCCTCCAAGTGTCATCTACTTTGAGTTGGTCATTTATGTTTCCAATTCATTTCCAAAGAGAATGAGTGTTACTTAAGAAATATCTCTATCCTGTAAATTTGCATCATCCCTCCGCGTTATACACTTTCAGGCTCAACATATGTGAGCGGTGAGGTAGCGCGATCGAACAGCGCATGGATGCTGAAAATGGAAACTGCTGGATGAAATAGCGCAGCAAATGCTAGACCAATGTTGAAAAAATTCTTGGCATAATTCGGTAGATAATGCATGATGATGAGCTCTTGGTGCGTTGGCGAGCGTGTAACGAAGGACCAAGCAGGCGATGAGAGAAAGGAAGGATGAAGAGGAGAAAAAGATTGTAAAGAGCAGCGAAGAAGTATGTGTAGCCCAGCGGCGGGGATAACGGGCGTGCTCGTTCGGTGCTCGCGCATTGGTGGTTCAGCGAGGGCCGATGTGTGCACAGTCGCCATGTTGAAATCCCCACTCGCCTTTTATCGTGCACGTGCTCTCCCGTGAGATATCGCGCGAGGCCGCGCGATCGTTGCGCGAACCCTGCTAGCACGGCCGTAGACGGCTGCCTAAATCATTTTCACGTATTCCTACATGTACATTTGGACCGCCGGAGTCCTAACGCATATTTCACAAAACTCGGCATATTCACATGTTATTTAAACGCGGAGGTGTAGTGTAGTGGCTCCTCTACTTTGCTAAAAAAGATGGAACGATATTATCATGACATGGTTGGTATTGTATCCCCGACAGAGAGTTGGAATTAAATCATATAGATGCGACACTGATGAGTCAAAAGTTGACTTTCAATTCGATTTCATTGGTTTTCAGCACTAGTCGCAATATTCACCCGTATTTCCGCTATGAAACTTGCAACCATGACGCGAACAGGTAAACCAAATTCGGCGAATTCAGAGTCACCAAAATCTCACCCCGACTTACGCTGCTTTCATGCGGTGACATCGATCGCGCGCGGTTCTGAAATACGATATTTCCAGCACCTTTCTTAGATTTTCACCGCACTTTCGTACATCATACTTTTGCAATACATGTTCAAACCGATGATTCGTGTGGAATATATTGACAGGAACCAAACGATTACAGCAATAGATTAAGGGCGGTTTACCTCATGTTGATTCGCACGGAACCAACTGAAACAAAGCGATGCATCAAACATGTACACTTATTTTTCCCGAGCAGTAGATTTTGCGCGGAAATGCATGATGAAAGGCATCGCAATTTTTCTTCAGCTATTGTCGGCGGTTTTGAGAATAACTGCGCCACATTGGCGCGTCCCTGCAGCACAGTTCGAACACCCTGCTTCCCGTATATTCGAGCGTAATTAACGTTTTTCACTCGGCGCTAATTAGAGAGAATTGCTCGTGTATAACAAGTTGAAAGCGCGGGTTCGCCGAGATATGCGTAATTAGGCATGGTGTACGATTTTTGGCAAGTTCCGTTTGGTAGCGCAAGCGGCAAAAAAAGCCCCGCAGTGCATGTAGGTTTAGCGCAGCCGGGGTGAGAGACTTATAAAGCGCGCGCGGCGATAAATATATGTGTCGATGAATCGGAGCTGGCCGGCCGGTTGAGCCACCCGCTGCGACGAGAAACACTCGAGAGTCCAGACGTATTAATTAAACGACTCATTTTCATCGGGGCACACGACGAAAAAAGCTGTGAGTTTAACCGCCCATAGTCGAGCTAAATAGCTTTCCCCGTGTGTTGTTGGCAACTCCAGCGTCCCCTTCCCGGTGCGCTGGGCAAGCGCTGGCGGAGGGGATCGTAGGGGGCGTACCTCGGCGCGACTTGCTCATCGGGAATAAAGAGCGAGGGGTTCCGGGCTCATTGGAGAAGCTGAGCATGGGTCTCCGCCCGAAAGGCGGGTCCGGACGACCTCTCGTTTCCCCCGTCGTTCGCTCGGGCCGGTAGGAGGGAAAAGAGACGTCGGGGGACGACCGAAAGCTCCGGAGGCTCCGAGTTGATCCCACTCCGGTTGCGCGGAGCCCCGTTTAGCCGGCAATTTTCTCAAACACTAGCAAGCGCTCGGGCCAGAAGCATCCGTCCCCGGGAGAACGACGAACGGCGCTCGTGATTTATCCCATAACTATTGCGCCATATGCCGCGCCGGGACCTTCCAATCGGGAATAGATAAATCGAAATGAGATAACAATCGGATGGTGCGCGTTAAAAAAAGTTTTCCGCGTTTTCATTTATACTTGCATATATTCGTCGTCCGAGCAGTGAGAATGTTTCAACTTTCCGCGCGTCGTCATGTGTACTAGTGTTTTTAACGTGTTGCCTCTATTTGGAAATGTGCATTGTTCTGGAAAAGTGACACTTTGCAAGGATTTTGTTATCGTTGTGTCTGCGTCTGCGCTGCCGTCTTTCTCCGGCTAGATACACGTTGCGCGAAAAACAAATGTTTGTTTCATCATGAGACACGTGGTAGTAGCAGTTGCGGCGAATGTGGATAGCCGATGGTGAATCTCAAAATTCGCAGTTGGCTTCGCTCAAATACATTGTCGTATAATAATAAAAACGCTCACACCGTTCTGGATTTATAGTGATTGATGAAAAAGAATCGGGTCCGCGCGGATCGTGGCAGCTACCACCGAGATGTCATCCCCGTATAGTGATCGAGTGCAAATTAGCAGGACAGATTGAAAGTAGTTGATAAAGCGGAGGAAAAGAAAGCCCCGCACGGTGTTGAGAAATTAGTTCCGCGAGACAAAAGACATCGAAGGGAACGGTGTTGTCGTGCATTGAATCGGTGGGCGTGTGGTTGAGAGTTACCGTCGGCGCCCGGAGAGCAGGAATATACAGCGTAAAGAGTGTCGCGGTAAAATATCGCTGGAACGTACGATGATGCCGCTCGCCCCGACGCCAATAGTGCCGGTGCCGTCAAAGCCCAAGATAGGCTTTAGCATAGATTCAATAGTGGGCGGTGGTGGTGGTGGCGGCGGCGGGCCCGGAGGTGGCGGTGGTGGACGGATTCGTGATCATCAGGATCGTTTGGAACGGCTACACGAACGCGTAGATATCGAGCGCGATGATGCCAGTCCCATGGATGTTGTTGAAGGTTCTTCCTCACCTTCGAGGGCCGTTAGCCGAAGACTCGCCATCAGTAGATCACCCGGGGCCCACTCCGAGGGCTCCGATCGTCCCTTGTCCCGAAGTTCCTCCGTAGAGTCGTACCCCACCTCCAGAAGGACACCCAGCTCTATGCACAACGGTCATCATACTCACAGTAACAACAACAATAACAATAGTAGTAGCAACAACAACAACAACAGTACGGCCGGTCTCCATCGTCATCACCTCCATCACCATCATTTACAAGCGTTGACGAGTCATCTAGTGGATTTTGGTGGCCGCACGACGACCGCAACGCGAAGTCATAGCGGTGGATCGACGCCGAACAACAGCCCATCGCCACCGCATCGGATAACGTCCTCGCACGGCGATACGACCTCACCGGTCGGAGCGGCCAATTCTCTTCCCCAACCGCCGCCCGGTGTGGTACGACCGAGCCCGAATTATCTCGCACCACCTCACGGCGCTGCAACCGCCGCAGCAGCCGTCGCTGCCGAACAAATAAAATCCCTCTATGGGCTCCAACCGTCCCACGGTGGCCCAGTACCCGGCCAACCCGGTCAAAACGAGTACCACACTCAGCAGTTTGCGCTCGCCGCAAACATCGCAGCCGCCCAACATTTTCAAGCGGCTAATCTCGCGGTCGCCCTCCAGGCCCATCACGGCGCCTCTCCGCACGGACCACCCCACGCTCCTTATGGGCATCCCGGTGCACCCGGTGGACCTCATCAACAGGCCCATCCTCATCAGCCACCCAGAGACAGTTACCCCCTTTATCCGTGGCTACTTTCCAGGCACGGCAGAATATTTCCTCACAGATTTCCTGGTGGTGAGTACTTTTCGCTCAAATATCCCTACCTCGCCTCATTTATTATTTACTTTTTTGGAAAATATGGCAGAATTCGTGACTCCGAACTCATTGCAGCGGGAAAGCGTTGCTTTACTGAGATCCTGGCGATGGGCTGCGTGTGTGTGTTTGCGCGTGTTTGTTTTATCGCCGAGCAGTGAAGGCCTCCGGCTAGATATACGATGACAACAATAACAACAATGTGAAGCAATGTTTCGTAAACTAGATTCGGTAACGGGTCAATTGAGTACGCACGTCCACATTGAGTGATGGGTTTGCTCTGTGCAAACACCATTACTTATGTATGTAAATATATCCATCAACATTCAACGCGTTTCCATAACCATTTAGTTTCGATATTTTGTTTCCATTTTAAATTCCTCTCCAATTTGAATACATTTATTCAATATTTTATCATCCCGCTTCCGTGTTTTTCAACCAGTCGCGCTCAGCCACTCTTTTCTTCTCTCGCGTCGTCGACGCGGCTATTTTGCTTTTATAGCCCTTTCCGCGATGGACGAGGAGTTACGCGCCCGTATGTCATTACAATTTCCATAAAATATTCGATAGCGCCGGTTTTCCATTGTTCGCAACACATCACTCGGATTAAATTCGTTGTTTGCCGATAAGCGGGATTACAAATCGATGCGACGAGTAGCGGACACAACAATCAGATTTTAATTGGTAAATTACTCTGGAAGTAGTGCTGGTTTTTTGCATGCATACCCTTCTCAGTTTTTACATGCTTTATCCTCTCTGGTTCTATTATTTTCACAATATTTTATTCCACCCTTAATTGCTCTTTGAACCTGCATTTTTACGCGGGTTCCAAACCACAGATACGAATTGGATCATATTTTAGCATTGGAAATTTAGTCGCATTCGCTTTGTTCTCTTCGAAAGGTCTCGTTTAATTTGCCGATCGTGATAACGGGCGAATATGAGAAGCGTGCGTTAATCGCGATAAAAAGCAGTACATGAAAGAGGAATTTGGTATGGTCATTGAAAACGCATCGGCGACGCGTCAGGCAATATTTATATTTATGTATATCGATAGTTATCGTGCCGAGTCGAGCGGGCGTATATGTAAGTACATTAAGTAGCCATAAGCGCGCGATGTCTAACTACACGAGTGTTTATTCGTTCGGTCGCGTTGATATAGCGCGCAAGATGTCGCCAAGATTTGTATGTGCTGTACGCGGTAGTTGTCCGCCGCGTAGAGAGACAGAGAGCCATGTACGCAGCGAGCGAGTTACTTCTTCGTATAGCAGTGCCCATAAGGAGAGAAACAATTATCATAAATTTGCTGCAATTGGCACGAAAAGCCGCGGACACGCATTCGTGTTTATCGCCTTTATATTTTCCGGGCTCCTTTTGATGAAAATTCTATCTGGACTTGTTCAACGTTTTAACGAGCTTACGACGAATCAATATTGTTCCGAAAATCGATGGAGTATCAAATTTATTTTTAATTACCGTTATTGGCCATTCGCATGAATTTGTCCCAATTACGCGCTTCATTATGCTACGTATTTACAAAATTAACATTGGACATGTTAACTGCTAATTATATACTCAATGAGCATGATTAATTGACTACAATTTCAAGAGATGTTTTAGTGCGTTCCGGTTGAGGAGGCATTTAGCAAAATTCATGTTTTTCAATTCTTTTGAGTATCAATGGAATTTGCAATGATTAGCTTGTCGAGTTCTGAAGAAATGATATACGCGAGCAAATGAAATAAGAAAATCAAGGGAGAGAATTTCGCCGATGGCAGGTATAATTCGTAATACGCGCGAGGATTGGAAAAATTCAAAGCACATACGTGTATTATGCACGCAGCTATATATAACGCGTGACACGCCTATGTGTACGAGTTTGCACTGTATACGCTGCTCTTTCATTTAAAATGTTTTTCTTGGCGGACGCGTAGGAAGAAGCGTATTCGCGCGCACATTTCCGCGTGGTTACCGCGGTCTTTCATATTATATGCCCGGACGTTTGCTTTTATTTTGATGTTTCTATACATCTACCCTGCACACCCAAACTATATCCGCAACAAATAAATTCCGCATCATCCGTACGCGCACCAATAGATGGAAAAAATGTGTATAAATGAAAGACAATGATGATAATGATAATAATGATTAAGTATAAATAAAATGGATGCTGAAAGTAAATCCCGTTGTAAATGCACGAGTTGTCAGTGCATGCGTGCATTTGCACATCGGGTATTTTCTCTCATCGTTAAATATACCTTGGCAAAGTGGGTATAATAAATCGAGCGTATACTTAAAAGTTGCTTCGCTCGGCGCTCGGCGTGCGAGCACCGGTTCACAACACACACTGCACGTATCATTGACCCAATATCCTCGGAGCGCAGAGTGAAACGTTTCGCCGATGGGTATTAAAGTACCTGCCAGTTCTAACCTCTCATCCACTCTCAATCTTTTTTCTCAACAAAACTTTTTATTTGCTCTTTGCCTTTTATTTATTGCTCTCGCTGGATATATCCGCGAGAAAAGTATCGGGGCGCGCTCGTAATCGCGGTACGAATTAGATACATCCTCGAAGCCCGCGTGCGCGATCCCGGGGCATCGAGGCTGCTCGCGATAAACGCCAAAACGGAGCGACCAATTTCAAAGATTTTTACAATCTGCTTATTATTGCCTTACCACCTTCAACATTTAATTGTATTTCGCGGTTTCCTTCCACGCTCGCGGACTAATTCGGACCAGCGCGGTATATAGTTACGTCATTAGTTTCTTTACAACTCGTACGGAATGGTCGTTATTTCACTTTTTCTTCATCATCAATGAGTCGGAATTAATTTATTCTTAAGGACGTTGTATGCAAAATTTTCTATCAATAGAATTCCTTCGAATTTTCACCAAATAAAGAGAATAGTGATGTTCAATAGCTTATGCAATTTTAAGAGCTTTCACCATGTAGAAGTCGAGATATTTATTTATAAAGATATATCTACATGTATTTATAATTTTTAACATTAAATATTTCGATTTCTAAATGGTGAAGCCTCTTAAAACTTTGCCTACACTTTTATGTAACATCGAAGAAGCTTTATTTATTTTTTCAAAAAAAATGGGTCGTCAAATTTTTTCGAAATTTTGTTTATTAAATAACAAATACAGATTTCCTCGGACAATTTTGAATTTAGAGTACGTTGTTCTTTGTCCAATTTGTAACAACTTTTTTCAATGAACTTGGGCTCGAAAATCATTTTGTATGTGAGAAAAAGTGAAAAAAAATGTAGATTTGACCGTCGCCATTCAAAGTCCTTAAATGTGAGGTACATGCACGCAGAGGTAGCCCGTGGCTGAAGAAACAAAAAAAAAATGATTGATCACCGCGAGCAGAATCTTATAGCCGCGCGCAAATGATTTTAGTCTCGTGATAGTTATGAACAATTAGTCATGAAATTGTTGGAGAAACGCATAGATCTTGCTGGCTGGTCGTTATCTCAGCTTGATATTATACGCGCAATAAATTCATCCGAGTCGGGCTTTTATCTAGTAATTAGCGTGTACTATATCGATAGTGCGATTCGTGCGCGTAATAAACCCAGATTTTCTCTCCGATATGCGAATGCATCGTTTACACATATTCATATACATACGCGAGCAAGTGATAAATGCAACATATAAAAACAAATTGAATGAGCTATTAAATGAAAAAGGTAAAGTCGCCGCGCGCATTAAAATATAGGCTGGATCGCGGGGTATATAAAAAATGGTAGTGTAATGAATATGACGTTTGCATCGAGTGTATGGATTTGGCCAATTTGATATTGTATTGACCTGCTCGTTAAACGGCTATTGTTAGGTAATACGACGAAAACGCGATACACACACTTGACGAGTCTATAACGACTAGTTTTTTCTTTCCCATTCGCTTTATTTCTTTTATTTTGGGGAAAAAGCTGATTTCACGTTTGACCGAAAAGGTGACGAACCCTCCAAGAATAATTCCGTCATTTCTTTACCTGCCGCGCTACTGACTCGGAGTGTCAATAGAGAAAAACGGAGATACCCGCCTCTGCTGCTATGGGGGATTTACAAAAGAGCGTTAATCGTCATTGTCGAGATGTATTTTACCCTCGGATACCCTCGGCGGGGCGTCTCTCCCACTTTTTACTTCTCTCTCTCGGTTTTTGTCCTGCTCGCCACACGATCACATGCGACGCTTTCGCATTTTTTTTCCTGTTCCACGCTTTTCATAATATACTTCTCGCATTGTGACGATTGTCGAGAAGCTCCTGGGATTTCGAGCCACTCGAATTATATTTTCAGTAAAGTCCAAAACCCGCCCTCTCGAGAGTCTCCATTACAATGCCCGCCGCCACATTGCCGCCTCATCCTCCACTTGATTTATATTTCTCCGTCAAGCTCCTTATTTCGCTAAAACACGCAATTGCGTAACACGTCGTTGTTAAATTATTCAATATCGGTCAGAAAATTGTAATTAGCGACGCTGCTTAGTTTTTCATATGAAAGTCTAATGAGTTTATAATTTTAATCGTCGTAATGAGTTAATTGATACATTAATTTTCAAGCTGATTGAGAAATTGCTTTGGCGTGGATATTGGACGAAAGTTGTTGATTTTCGTGTGCGGTATGAACGCGTCGCGCGGTTGGATATGTGCGTGATGCTAAACTCGCGAGGAGGGGTCTCCGCTAATAATCGTTATTAGCGGATTCGATTATGCTTTAAATAGGCACCCTCGTAAAACGCCTTTCTCTCTCTCTCCCTCTCGCTCGCTCGCTCCGTAGCTTTATGCCTCGAGGGCATCGAGAAGCTTTTACACATTACGCGCGCACACACACACACACACACACATGGGAGTTTTACATTCGACTCGTGTATGATCGCGATTTAACGACCACGTAGGTGTATCGCGCTCCAACGCCGCGCGGCTCGTCGTCGGTCATGTTTCCTTAACGCGAAACAGAAAATTTTCTAAAATTCATTTTCAATCGATAATGCTTTTATTTTTAATAAAAAATTGCATTATTACAAAAAATTAGGGAAACACGAAGATTATTTGGGGATTTTGTATAATTTGTTTGTTTTTTTTTTGCCGGGGTGTGTTTTTGTGCTCTCGCTCCGCCGCTCGAAATGAGGATTGATCGCGCGCAGTGCACGTCGCGCGGGGAGGTTTTCTCCGCGAGCGATCGCGCAACTGAGATTCAAGAGAGCCGAGCGAGCACGCGCTCGATCACGCGATCTTTTGGATCCACACGTATATGTTGTATATATATATATACACGTTTCTGCGGACATGCAGGTACATTCGAAACTTTGCCATATTTGTGTATATATACGCGATTCACGGACGCCGAACGCGTTAGACACGGACGGGCGCGGCCGCGCGCACACTGAAAAAGGCAAATTTGTGTGTATGTCGGAGCAGGTATAGCCGCGTGTCTTGTAGTAAATAGCGCGTATTACCATCCGGCCGGGACATAATAACACTAATTATCGCGAAAAGATTTCTCACAGGGAGAACAAAGTATATGGTGTACAGAGTATGCGAATAAGAGTTGTAAGAGTGTAAGAGAGAATAAAGAAACATGCAGCGGCGAGCTGCAGCAGTGTGTGCATTCGGAGGGATATCGCGCTGCACCGCGTGCTGTTGCAACGATTAATTAAAAGAGCATTAAGGACGAGAGTCCTCGTCGTCGCAGTCAACTATAAATGCTATATAATACACCGCGCGCTCAACATTTTTTTTTTCTTTCACTCTTCATCCCCGCTTTGCTGCAAATTCCAACTATACGGTCCGTTCTCTCAAAGTACGCACTTGATTCCATCCACTTTTTCGTTTGGTTCGGTTGGAAAATAATTTTAACGTGATAATCGATAGAACCTCCTTAAAAATTTATCGCGCGATGGAGGAAAGAAACGGGCGGAAAAATTATTGAAATACTTGACGAAGAATGGACAGGAAATAAATCGCCATTTATTATTTTTTATTATTAACCAAATTATTAATTTTATTATTTATTATTTATTTATTATATATATTTATTATCATATATTATATATCACATATTATTATTTATTATTTATTAATTTATTTATTCATTAACCAAAGTTGTAGAATATTGCAAATAAATGCGATAATAAAAAGCTGGCAAGCTCGGAATGCCCCATACGTTAATAGTGCTTGTTCAAGCTGAAGTATACATGCACATATATTTATTTGGTTCATGTATAACGACGACGAGGAGAACGGATAATTTCATACCGGGCGTTTAGTATTATTTTCGGAGTAATTCCGCGTCCCTCTGGGCAATTCAGCTGCGCACACATACTCACGTGTATATATATACGCGCGACGAGCGCGATGCACCGGCGCCTTTTCTTCGCTGCTCCCGTAATTACCGGCCCCGCTCGACTCTACTTTTCTTCTCTCTTTCACTCGTATTTTTTCGCCAATCTCGACTTTCCGAGGCGAAAACGAGCAGCGAACGATGAGCATCGACTCGAGTCTCGCCGCTATCAAAAGGGCGTATCTGACGCCTATATAATTCCAAGCGAATCCAAACAACACGACTTATTGCGTGCATTCGCCCACCTAAATACCTCAACTTTCCCCAAATTAGTAATATTTGCTACATTTTTCTTTCTCAATGCAGTTTTTTGCAAAAAGCGTCAAAGTAAATTGAAATTTTTTGAGATTGAATTTTTTTGATGATAATTCGCTTTTGTTGATCGTGCCGCGGAGCTTTTGGCTCTGTTTCACGCTCGGCAATACGATGTTACAAAATTTGGAAGAAAAGCGTACAAGAGAGTGTGGTGAGCGATAATTTGCTGGGGGGAGGCACACACGTTTGGTATGCACAAAGGTAAAACGACTTTTTAACGATTTACTCGAGGATCGGGCGGTGAAGCGTATGGTACACTGTGGCTTTCTTGTTCATATACACGTATACGAAGCAATTTATCGTCTTTGGCTTGGTTGTTGTTTTTCGTTATTACGAGAAGCGAGTATCTCGAACGACTTCCGGTCGGAGTCGCGAGCGCTCGCAGCGATATCGGAGACGATCGACAGGCGGTTGCGCCAAGTAGAATTCTCAATTAGCTGCCATTTATTTATATACACCTATACACCTCTTGTTCCCTTTTTTTATTATTTTTTCCTTTTTCTCCGCGAGCCCAACTCGCACTGTCACAAGTTCACTGTTCCGGACGGTAAAGCCCAATACCCGTGTTTATCCTAGCCGCAATAAAAACGGCAGCTTATCTTTACGCCTACAGCCTTAACAAAAACTTGGTGCGAATTTGGAGCACTTTTTTTTTCTATGTATCCTTCTTGGCAAAAAATGTAAAGCGGGCGAGTGCAATGTCAGGTCGAATGCGATTGTGCGAGTGCACTTAAAAGTGCATCGCGCGAGCATAGCAGGATGGGAAAATTGATTGAATACTTATCAGAATACCAGTGCGAAGCGCGTTCTGAATTCGGTCCGCAATCATATGCAGTAATGGTTCATATTTGCACTAACCGTGCTGTATTTGAAAATACTGCACGCTAATCGCAGTATTCAGCGCGATACCTCCGTCGTAGTAAAAAATTTGAAAAACATAGTAAAGTTATCTCTACGACTGCCGCTGACGCACACAGTTACATCGCGTTACCTTGACTCATTTCAGACGTTTATACACTACCTCTATCGCAACATTGTCACTGCTAGAAATAAGAAAATAAAAACTGATGTCGTTCATTAAATGTATCGATTCCGTGTGATTTTTCAGGCCCAGACATTCCCGGCTTCTTGCTGCAACCTTTCAGGAAGCCAAAGAGAATAAGAACCGCATTCAGTCCGAGTCAATTGTTGAAGTTGGAGCATGCCTTTGAGAAGAATCATTACGTGGTCGGTGCTGAAAGGAAACAATTGGCGCAGGCGTTGTCACTAACGGAGACGCAGGTAAGAAATCGTTTCATTCAATTATTATCAAAAAGTATCATTTAAAAGAAGCGCAGTTCTTATGCCTGCGACGAGTCGTAAATATCATATTCAGCACTTACCTTTCCGCATCCTTCTGCGCTCTTGCGCGAGAGATAATTAGCAGTTGAGATGCAGACACGGCGGCCAGCATAAGAGGTCGAAGTGTAATTTCGTTGTGTAACCAAAGAATCGAGCCACTTGCGCTGCTGAACAAAAGACGCAAATTGAAAGATAATGGCGCGGCGAACAGGTGTTCCGAGAATGCATGCATCCGCACCAGCTCCGGAGATTCCTCCAATTTTATCGGCCGTTAATAGGTTATCTTCAATTATTTAAATCGCCTCCTTTCAATTGAACTTGAACAAGCCAAATTGATATTTAATATTTAGGTCATTAGGTGAACCCTATAGAGCGAAAAAGTGTAAACCGCGTAACAAATGGTTTGACGTTTAAAGTGTGTGGTAAACAGCAGGAGCGATAGAGTGCTAACGGGCTCTGAGCTATTTCACACGAGAAAAGTCGAGAATAAGGTATATCCTTGTCCGATGATATCCTCGAGCTATTCGCGCACCAGTGTGCATGATCTCTCTCTCTCTCGCCCGGCGCTGCTGCTATTTCTACACGATCGTTTGGCGAAGGTAATCGTCAACGGGAATAACTTTGAAAGCAGAGAGCGCGGCCATATAAATATATATTTAACGCTCGCGCCTACCTCGAGAACGGCCGATTACGTTGCGAAGAACGACGACGGTAATGGACAAGTTTGCATATTATGCAGGCCGCGTACAATTCTCTATGCATAATGAGGTGCGTCCCAGCACGACTGAGAATTAACTATACCGATAGGCCTTTTTGCTCAGCATTTTTGTCATCCGTATGACCGCGAAGGAAGCCAACTTCTTCCTGTCTCTCGCCCGCCGACAGCAGCATATCCCCTACCGCGCATACCCATACCAAATCCATTTATTAATTGATCTCCTTCCTACAATGTACGTCTTCGCAATCATTTATGTCATCAATTTTCTTGCACCACTCTTGGACCAATTAATTTCAATGCATACTACTTTTTATGTCAATAACCAGCAGCACCAATCCTCACACTAGATACGTGTCAATTATCAATATGGTTATAGGGGTAGTGTTTTCCAAGCATACTTTTTTCGGATTTTCACATATTTCATACTCTCTTCCACAATTTTTCATTCCACTCTGTGAACCTACATTTTTCAAGGGCATTGTGTAGCGACGGTCAAATCTAAACGCTGGTTTTCAGTTTTTTTCGCATACATAATGGTTTATGAGCCCAGGTTCATTGAAAAAAGTTAAATCCAAGATTGTTTGAGGAATTCTGTATTCGTTACATAATAAACAAAATTTTGAAAAAAATTTACGGAGATTTGATTGAAAAACTAAATGAGGCTTCTTTGATGTTGCATAAAAGTGTATGCAGAGTTTTCAGAGGCTCCACCATTTAGAAATCGAAATATTTAATGTTGGAAATTGCAACTTTTAATACACCCTCTTATGAGAAACTACTGAAAATTGTGATTTTTATAAATAAATATCTCGACTTCTACATGGCAAAACGTCTTAAAACTGCTCGAGCTATTAGACATCACTATTCTCTTGGTGTGGTGAAAATTCAAAGGAATTCTATCGATAGAAAATTTTGCATACAACGTCCTGAAGTCTGTTCTGAACCATCCATGTCAGCGGGGATCGAACCCGAGTGGCAGTGGCTCTCTATTATCAATATAGTTTACGCATATGCAACTAATGATTTATTTAGTATTTACGCGTGTCCATACATAATGTAAATCTTTGTATGGAAAATCTAGCTCGTTTCTCAGGAGAGGTTGGTATACAGTCACTATAAATAAATCGACAGGCGCTTCGGATACGATGGAGGAGACATGCCGGCCGTTGCTTTTCTCGTCACGATCTACGCGCGTCACCGCGCGCGTCTCGTTGCTGCATGCTTTCCTCGATGGATAATGCGTACATGTCCGCGATAAAAGAGCGCCCAGCACTTGGCGTTTTACACGCGTTTGTACACTTCCGCGGGAAGTTTCCCCGCGAGAGATTCTCCACATTGCAGATTCTTTACATCCACCCGGTAAATCTTTTTTTTAAATTATCTCGTTCGATGTTGAATCATTTTATTTGCCGCTCGATGATGCGATCCATTCGATTCGTTCATGATGATATAATATCGTTCTCTCGCGTTTTTATTGGGGCGGGGAAAAAATTGTGATTTTAAAGGTACATGATGGGCCAGAAGTTATTAATCGTGCGGCAAGATCGAAAAATAACATTGCATGGTTTATTTAGAGAGCGATGAGAACGAGGGTTATATATCGAGGACGACGGGAGCAGGATTAAAAATAATGTTTCGAGCGTGACCGCCGGAGCTTCGGGGGATTAAGCGACAAAATCCATCACAACCCCGTGTGTAATATCGAGGGTGAAAAATGCGAGAAAATTTACACGCGTCAAATCCTACACGGAGGAGGAGAATTCGTTTCAACGTGCGTTGATTCCTTTTTTTCTCATTGCAAAACCGGTGAAAATAAATATGATACGCGGGACAATCGCTCGGGAGAAAAAAAAAAACGTTACACGTCGAGAGCACACAGTGAAATACGTTTTTCGGATAAATAATTCATTCCGATTGATAATTGAGTTTTGATTGAATCGCGCACGCGGCCGGGCCAAGTCAACTGGCTCGTTCGGTTCTCATCATCAGCAGCAGCAGCGCAGCAGCAAAGTGATAAAAAGCTTCGAAAAGGAGAAATATTTGCCTCGGCATGCTTCGATCACGATATTAATTTCCATTAGTGAATATTCAATTTCCCGGCGGTGCGGTGAGCACGGGAGGAGAGTTTAAACTTTGGCCAATCGCGCGAGAGCGACGGGTGGCAGCAGCAGCAGCAGCCGCAGCCAGCGCGATAAACTTAATTATATTTAACGAAAGACGTAATAAAGCCTGCTCCGCGCAAATGAATGGTCGAGTGCAAATCTTTCCTTCCTTTAGCACATGATACGCCCTTATGCCTACATATGCAATACGTGTTTCTCGCGCACACTCTTCCCTAATTACAATATTAATTGACCATTCGGATTAATTGATTCACCCGTTTAACCCGCTCGCACGCATCCGAATCCACGTCCATGTGCACTTTGTATGTGCACACCTCGCATTCGAGTTTCTTATCGCTCGCTAAATCTATTTAAAGTCACCCCAAAGTCTTACTTTTATGGAGATTTCTCTCCGAGAACGCTGTAACGCTTTATTACGCAAATTATTAATTAACTCACCTAAAATGTACGGGCGCGCAACACGCCCCGGAAAATATCAGACTCGTACGTCTGTATCTCGCCAGCGCCTTGTTTATAATTAAGCCTGCTGCGCTGCTCTCAGCGGCCCAACGATTATTCCATTTTCCACACAAATATCAATAAACACACATGCTCACGGTATAGCTGTATATGTTGAAGTATAAATATGCGAGACGTATGGGCAAAGATTTAGAGGCACTAACGAGTCCCAAGAGCCTTTTTATCGATCCGGATTGGAGATAATCTAGGCGCTCTCAGCGCAATCCTCCCGTTCGAGAGTACTCAACTTTAATGCACCTCCGCGTGTTGCGCCTCTGCCTGCGCTCGCTGCTTTTTCTTCGCTCGAGCTGCAACCGCGAGTTAAGCAAAAGCCCCGGCCGCGCGACAGCAGAAAACCAACTTACAAACGTGTACAGCTGTCACACTCGCGCGGCTTTACGTATAAGGTGTTTGCCTGTCACTTGTACGCGTTACCAGAAGCGCCTTCAATTATCCCAAAGCCGACCTTACCAGCATTATCCTTTTCTGCCTCTATCCCGCGTCCATGCTCGCCGAGACTTTTCTTCTTTTTTTTTTTCTCTTTTCTCTCAGCATCCGTTTCGTCTCTTTCCTGGTCCGCTCGAACGCCTGGCCAACTAGTGGCTATACGCGGAGAACTGCAATTATTGAAATATTAAATCAAGTAGAATTTTTTTTTCCGAGTATGAAATAAATTGTCGGAGAGATTGTTGAGTTTCGAGATCAGAAAGGGGAGGATTAGGGGGCTCCGCGCGCAGGGGTAGGGGCAGGGGAAGGCGATTGCAAATCTCGTCGTCAGAATGGCGCGCGCAAGTGCGTACAGCCTCCGGGGGTTGCGAAGAGGAAAAGACGACCAATCGGAAAGCAGCAATTGCAGCAAGAGGTTCAGGGGTTGTTTCCATGGTAACCCCTGCTGCTGCTCGATCCGGAGGGCCGCGATTACCAAATAGGGGATGACCCGAGTCTGTTGAAATAGCGAGAACCCAAGAGGGTGGGTAGTTTGATCATCCTTGATCACCGGTTACGCGGTGATACGTAATAGGCCGGTCCTCTGCGGAATAAAGGGCAAACTCGACGCACAAGGGCTCCCCCCTCGCCGAAAGTGGTTTACTACATCGTAAGAGTAAGTTTATGCTTCTCGTAGTTATTCGAACGGACAACGAGGGGGTGCTTCTGTATTTGTCCTCTTAATCGTCCGATAAGTGTCTCGATCGTTTACGTTGGTCGTAGCGACGATATCCGAGTAGGGGATGAAATCCCGTACGAACGCGAGGAATTCGCGTCACGCTCCTTTCATTCAACATTTTTTTTCTTTCTCCAAAACAAAATTTCTTTCATTTTCGGGGAAGCGTCAATGAAGGAAAATAAAAAAGCGCTGCAAATTGAAATTTTCACAACAGATTTTCGTAAAATTCGATAAATGATAAAATTTAAACCGTTCAACCGATATTTCCCAAATTTAATATGAAGCTTCCTCTATATGAGGAAGCAAAACGTACCCTCGTTTTTATTTCGTCTCGTGTGTACGATGCAGCCTATTTCAGAGATGGAAAAGAGTTTTGGGAAGATCAGAGACTATAAATACAGTCGCACCAATGCTAAGCGAGATGCTGCTTTTATTTGTTCGTGTAGAATAATAGCCACAGATGGGCTGACGTATAGACGCATACGCGTTCGGAGAGATGAGGAGAAAAGATGAGACGGATACTAATCCGGGGCTTGTCAAAACCACGTTAGGCGCATCAACAATAGCAGTTAGCCAAACATCGAGCTGCTCGCTTCTTTTTTTTTTTTCCTTCACCCTACCTCTCTCGTATCCTTTTTCCAGTCACCCTCGATACCTATAGCATGAACTATTATATACACATAATTGAATACGTATCTTCTTTTATTCTCTTTTATTTTCTACACCCCGTTGACTTTCTCACTTGCTCAGCGCGCACGACATCTATAGCGCGCGTGAAAAATAAGCGGAGACTGGGGATTTCACGCCTCGATAGTTCCAAAATTATTCCCCAAGCTTGCTCCTCCTGCAATACTACTTTCAATGCGCACGAATAACTCTCGAACGTTGAAAAAGCGTTTCACGGCGAACGAAGAAGACGCGCTGCATATTACGAAATTATGGCGCAAACGCGTTTTTCCTGGATGACAATTGGCTCGTTTTTTTCTGCGCAAAGGGAGTATATATTTTCGGTTGGTTCGCTCGATGCGAATCTTTTGGAGAAGGCGGCCTGGCCGAAGGGATGCGACGCGCGTTCCTCTATTGTAAACGGATACGCCGCTTAACTTGGGGGGTTGGGAATTGCTATTCCCCGAACACTGCCTGAAAAGCTCGTAAAATAGGTGGGGTTCCGACTGACTAGTTGCCACTTAATTTGTTCCAATGCCGATGCTGCTGATCGAGTCGCCGAACATCCGGGTAACCCTCGCCCTAAAGTAGTACTACTTTTATAGTAGCATAGCAGTAGTAGTGGTAGCATTATACAATACCCAACACATATATTCATCTTGTTGTGTCAACGGGGGGTGGGGGATGGGCCGAGTACGGAAAAAGGGGAGGATCGATCGTTCAAAGGTTGCTTCATGCTATGCTGCTTCTTTTCCGGTTATGCTCCCATACATACGAATCTCCGGGAGCGCATTAATGGTGATGCGCGCGCGCAGCCTTGTTCTTTTGTGGAATTAGTTGGATTGCGTTTTTTTCAAAATGGAGTGATTAACTAAAGAATTGGTCACGTTTTGTCTGCTTCAGGTGAAGGTATGGTTTCAAAATCGTCGAACGAAACACAAGAGGATGCAACAAGAGGAGGAGGCAAAAGCGCAACAGCAGTCCGGCGGTAATGGCAACGGTAACGGTAACAACAACAAAAACACACATCACGTTAGCAAATGGCAACAGGAGACCGGTGATTATCATCACGAGGAGGACGACGACGAGGACGGAGGTGAGCACATCGATCCCGAGGCGGAAGAGTGCTCTAGCGGTTCCGAGGCGTAGCTGGTAGACGTCACGTGCCTCGATTGAAGGCGCGCTCGAGCTCATCTTAAATATTCACCAGATACGCTCCGGCATTTACAATAAATGCGCGAGCGAGCTCTCCCCCCGCCTCTGCTCGCCTCCGCTATTATTCATCGTTCGTCACGTTCATCTCTATAAAAGTTCCTCACGCCCGTGCGATATAAATAATCCTGCGCGCGCGCGCGCTTCTCCATCAATTACTAATTTATTTATTCATACATCGACTCCGTCTCTCAAGATTTCCAGTATTTTTTTTTTCAACCGCATTCAAAGGGAGAACTCGGCAACAAAATGCTCTCAGCGATCGGAAGTCGGTGGTAATAGAGGCATTGTCCGTGAGATTGAGCGAGCTCGTTCCGATAACCGCGCGTATACGCAGGATCCGCGTTCCGCCGGAAGTCGCCGGAGCCTGCTCCTCGATCCGTGGGGAGCAACTGCGCGCAGGGGGGCAACGGAGAGAGACGTACGAGGGTGCGCAACCCCTTGTTCGTCCACCGGGTTTACAGAAAAGACTTGATTCGCGAAGAAAATTTTGAGCGATGTCATTTTCATCTTGCCATATTTACATTCGCCATAAAAGCGTCGCGAGTGCGCGTCAAATAGACTAGAAACCGACGAGCCCATTTGGAAAACACCCCCCGCTGTAAATAATAATTAAGCCGCGACAAAGAGAGACTAAAAAGAAAGAGATCAATGACTAAATTTCGTTTCCAATTCTCCCTCGACTCGTCCTCCATTCGCATTAGATCCTAATGCTGAGAGCCCCGGAAAATGTACATAAAAAAACTATGCAGATATCGTCCAAGCTGAAATTTCGCTGACGATATTGTATCATTACGGACGTTGTATGCGAAATTTTCTATCGATAGAATTCCTCCAAATTTGCACCATACAAAGAGAATAATGACATCTAATGGCTCGCGCAATTTTAAGAGGTTTCTCCGTGTAAAAGTCGAGATATTTATTTATAAAAATCACAATTTTCAGTTTCTCTCTCGAGAAGAATTTTCAACATTAAATATTTCGTCGATTTCTAAGTGGAGAAGCCTCTTGAAACTTTGCATACACTTTTATGTGACATCGAAGAAGATTTTTTCAGTTTTTTCAATTAAATCGCTCGTTAAATTTATTCGAAATTTTGTTTATTATCGGAAGAACTTAAATTTAGAGCATGTTGTTCTTTAATCAATTGGTAACAACTTTTTTCATCAATTTTGGCTCGCAAACGATTTTGTATGTAAAAAAGACCGAAAAAAAGAATTTACAGATTTGACCGTCTCCATACAACGTCCTTAAACAAATAGTGCGAGAAAACGAAGCACGCGAATATGAATGAGGAATGTGTCGATGCGCGTGAGTGCGCGAACGTTGATAAACCGCTGGAGAAGAGCGAACAACGAGTGCCAAACTTAATAGCTTAATGAAATTTTAGGATAAAACATAAAAACCAACAAAAATGTAATACAAACAAACAAACGGATTATTGCGACGACGACGTTGCCGACGAATCGCCAGTCGTTGATTCCGTTTTTCCGCAAACGTGTGCGTGTGCGTGTGCCTGTGCGTGTGTCTCTACGACGAGCAGTATTCCTTTTAACGATCGTTGTACACTATGTACAATTTAAATTATTATATAAATATAAATATATATTATATATATATATATATAAATGAACGGAGCGTGAGAGACGCTCCGCGAATGAAATGCGAACGTGTATCGAAATAAAAAAAAACGCAACAACGATGTGGCGCGGTGCGACGCCATCTCTTTTTCCTCATGAAAATTGAGTTATTAATTAATTAGTTTTGTGATATTATTAATGATAGAGACCGCCTCGCACTGATCTCCATTATTCATAATCATCGATATATATACATCAATCGCGTTTTATCTCGGAAATTTGTAAATAGTCGCGCGTGTAAATATGAACAATGTGATTTTAAAGTGGCTCGATAGTACGAAACGTAGAATTGTACCTTCGAGAACATCCCAAGAGATATTATAAGTTCGTGTTTGAAAACGATATAGCGAAATAAATTATATCAATCCCATCAGATAAAACGCTCTTTTACGACCATTATTTATTTATCCTTTCTCCGTATCATTATTATTATCATTCCCCAATGTTTTTCCACGTCCAGCAGCATTCGAAACGTCGCCAAAAAATTCCTTCAATTTTTTTCACTCCCAAATGGTTTTCTAATTCAGCGCATTTGCGCTGCTCAAAAGACGCGAGACTATTGGGGACCTTGGCTGGCCAAATCTAGCGGCGGGATGGAGACTGTTGTTGAATTATTAATAAGTTTGCTCAATTATCAAACTCTTGCGATCCTCGTTGCACAAGGTCCTTCTAGGACGTTCTTATAGGGAACGACAAACGAGGCGATCGATCGCCAAGCAAACGTGAAGCTTAAATTTGAGTGTAACATCGAAATTTAAAAGAAATTTCAACGAAAACGAATAAAGAGATTCGTGGCAACTAATTGGCCGAGAGTTTTGTCAACAAAATTCCAAAATAATCAAGAAATACGTTTTGGTCGCCGATCTAAAGATTAGATCCTCTCGTCCGATTGCGCGCAAAGACTCGCGAACAAATCGTTTAATTCTAACTCGAAAGATGGAGGTAATGACGGCCATAAACTGTAACAACCGCTCGGAGCGCGCAACAAAGTGGGTCCGAGGGGCGAAATAGGATTCGTTGGTGTGGAGGTGCGTATACGTGTGTGTATATAATGAAGAAGGCGTCTACCTGCGTATATATAGCTGTGAGTGGTATATGTGAAGCCCCGAGGGACAGTGTGCCCAGCATCGCGAGTCCATCGTTTCTTCTTGCCAACGAGGCAGCGCCGAGGAGAAGGAGAAGAAGAAGAAGAAGAAGAAGGACGAGTGTAAAAGAGACTCGGATTCCGAGAACGAAGCGTGTAAAACACCAGTTACACGCTGTGCTTTCTAGTTGGAATGGTAGAGAGAAGGAAAACAATGCGGGCCTCCGCGCGCAGACCCTAAACTTTCTGACAAATGTTTCGTGCCTTCGATCTTCGTGGAGATGAGATCTCGCTCGACCCGTACCGCCCGCTCCAATCTCCGCGCGACCCAACGCGTTTCGGATTCCATCATTTCCATCTCCCACATCAATATATGCGCGGCGAATATTATATTTTTTTTTTCGGATATTGCAGTAAAAATGATGATAATGAGATTATTATCTCGGGCGTTGAGGATTTTTAATGAGTGGACGCTTTATCGCTTGACGCCTCTGTTGGTACTAATCCGCGCGATGAGAAAATCCAGACGCGCGCGCGCTCATTTGATTAATTCAAATTTGACGGGGGACACGGCGAGTCTCGAATTCTTGGGCCTCGCCAACGGGCCCAACAGTTTGGGCGTCTTTTATTTACTTTTATTTCAACTCGATGCTCTACGACGAATGGCGCGCGCGCGCGCGGTGCGGAGGGAAAGGTGACTCGAAAGAACTACGAGCTTGGAGGTAATACGGCGCACGGATCGTCGTCGCGCGCGTATGCGATGCCCCAAGAACGAGACTCTCCTTCGTTGTTTAATTTAAATAACACCCGAGAACACGGCAAACCCTGCACCCTCCACGGACTCCCCTCGTGTTGCAGATAAATTTGCAAAACCGCGACCGAGACGTCCGATGGACCACCTATTCGGCACTTTGCCCCTTGTCACTTTTTCCGATCCCACTGTCCATCCTCGAGCTCTCCTCATCGCCTACAGGCTCATTCAGCAACTGACGAATCGCGACCGGCTAGACTACAAAAAAATCAAATTTCTTCATAACCCGGAATATTTACCAATCGCCGCGAATTGACGGTCGGAAATGGAAATTAGAGTTTATGTTTTGTTGCTCGAGTGAAAACGAACCCGTTAGCTCTCTCGCAAACCACCGTGATGTTCATTTACCATTTCAATTTCGAATTGATCCTCAAACGACATTTTAATTTATGCCATGTACCGCTTCAACTGCACCCGCTAATATACTCTCGGCGATCATCAGTAGGGTCAGCGGTGCACAATTATCCAGTCTATTTCCTTGTACCGTCTGTACGGAACGAATGACGCAACTTTTTCATTCGTAGATGCGCGGATCCGTCTCGAATAATCATCGAGGTTGGGGGCAAGCTGCTCAGCGGAGGACGAACCCGGAAGCGAGAAATGCGCAACACGCGAGAGCGAACGTTGCCTGGAAAATGTAAGAGATAATTTGGATGTATCAATTTGTGGATACTTGGAGGAAATTCTGATTTTTGTTGGAAAATTTCAAGAGGCTGCTGCAAATGGCAATTCAATACGCGGAGCGATCAAAAAACGATGCAACAGCAAGAGGATTTCTTACTTGCATCTTTCCCGACCCCTTTCCTCGGGTTGCTCACCTTTTCTTCTCTCTTTCTCTCTTGCACGAGCCAACACGAGGTAATTTAACTTCTCGATCGCGTTATATATAAAGTCCTTAATCCTGGAACAAGTTTCGCCCAAGACCTTCCCCTCCGCCGCCCGACGGCGGGATGTCAAGCATATTGACTTTTTAAACGTATCCAAGAATCGAGTGCATCGATTATGATTAGAACGGGAGGATGAGGAGGAATTGTGAAAAGGAATGGTAAAATGACACGAGAAAAGAGGCGCAAGAAAAATGCCTCGAATTCGAGATCGATATCGTAGGCTGCTCATCCCCTCGGAACACATCCGGCAAAGATACCAAACCTTTTGGCAAATCATAACGTATAATCTACGCGCGCAAGAGGAACAACCAATTTTTTCTTTGCCTCCTGTTTTTTTCATGCTGACTCGGCGCATACGTAGGATCGACAATCGGATAAGTTTTTATGGCAGGCAAATAACCGCTATTGGACGTCTGGCTCGCATCCTCGTCTTGCTCCCCGCGATATATTTAGTTCCTCTATGTCTGCACCCTCGTATTTCTAATTAATTGTTTTATTCTTCATTTCCCACTATTTTGAGTGGCATCACCCGCGCGCGTACAAATCCGATGGCAATTGGTGAAGCTGTCGGCCATTCTGTATTACAAACGGTGCTCGAGGTAGAGGGGCAAGAAATCAGCCGATGGGTATACACTGGTAGAAATGCAAATTGCGAGGAGGTCAACAGCAGGAAATTGGAGATATACAATGTGCGGAAAGGAGCTAGAGAGAAAGAGGCCGAGTTAGCTCTGCTGGACAAACATGTGATTAGGCTCCACGTCCGTTGGCCCGCGTTATGATAGCTTTGCGTGGCTGGCCCACATTAGAGATCCTTCATCTATTGGCGAGGCGCGCATCTCTCACCAAGATCTTCAATAGTAGAAATTCTTACGTCCTGATATACAGGCCGTCTTGGAAATCGCGTTCCAACATCATCAAACGGAATTAAGTATCGAGGGATGCCAATGCGACAATGGCCGATCCGTTTTGGAAGAATGCCACTAGAGGTACTGTTTTAAGGAAGCGAAATGCCAAATCAGGATACATTGCTGCATCGGTAATTGAATGGGCTTGGTCTGAAAAGCCGTTTCCCACATTCAGAGACACCCTGCATATTCCACACATTGCATATATAGGTACCTCTTTCGCCACCTGAAATTTTTTTTTTTTTTTTTTAACTCTACCTGTTTTGCTTTCCCAGCCGGATGATATGCGGTTATTAACTCGCAGTGATACTCGTTATACAACTGCTGGGGAAAGGTGGAATATGCTTTTAATTGATAGGATGGTATAGTGGTGAGTCCTGGAATCGAGACCCTACCGTCGGCCGCGCGTGCAAAAATACAAGCACCGGGTAAAGAATCCAAATGTTACACTGTATTCATAGCGTTCCTCCTTATATCCTCCTTTTTACTCTGCAATTCCAACCCCTGCAATTCGATATTTCAATTGCACACGACTCTGGGGTTTTGCCGAGTTGGTTCACAAGCCAGGTATACAAATCTGAAATCAAGGCGAAAGTCATCGAGTCAATCTGAAATCGTGAAATTTCTCAACAATTACAACAAATTGGTCGATTATTGTGTGATCCAATGTTGCGCAGTTTCAATGATAGCTCAACTTTGCGAATCTTCCGCTAGTGGATTCCCATTTATTAAAATGGCGCAAATCTAATTGCAGCAGTACATATTTACCTCTTTTTTTTTCTCTGCATACGGAGCTCTTTATTCTACGTAACAAGTGTGACAAGTTAAACGTTCGAGACTCGCGTACGTTGAAACACGAGAGAAGCACGCAGAGGAAAGTGCATGCATGTTAAGGGGGGCTTTATTCAAACCGGCAATCACACGGAGAATTTCGTGGGTCAGTAGCCGGCGGCATCTCAACGCGTTGGCAAGGTAAGGGTGGGCTGATCGAGCGGAGCAGAAAAGCTTTCTCCATTTACTTTATTCGATTGCGAACACATACGTCCACTCAAATCCTCGATTTACAGCTTAGTTCGTGAGAAAAACATTCTCGCGAAAAATCCCCATTTTGTCCATCCTTTTGAGGCCCAAATCCAAAAAGTACAAAGAAATCCATCGAACGCCGCGTAACGAGAAATCATCATACCCATTGAAGATTCAATGAGACAGGGACCGGATGTGAAGAGAGCCTTAATGAGAAGGAATGGATTAATAAGAATCCTTCTAACTTGGAGATATAGTTGCGACTACGGAAAAAAAGGTCATGATTGAAAAAGTTTTGCGTTCGCGGTGAGTCGTGGAAGACAAGATTGGCCGATGTGATTCGGTGGAGCGCAGCATATAGAGTGTGTAAGTCGTGAATCTACCAACTGACAAACCGGCGATAGGAAATTGCTGCTGTACAGTTTGCATCTTGAGAGCTCTCAATGGCTGCAATATTTACACACATCGCATTTTTATAAATATTGATGTTTTAGTCGGCATATATATACAACATGCAGATGTGGGTATATATGGATATATAGATGTGAAGGCGCGGGTTATCGCTCGGGTGAGGTTGAACGGAACGTGGCAATTATCAGCCATTCCTTGCAAATAGCTGATGGTTAGTGATAATTATCTACCAAGAACGCCGGGGCATCGTTGCTTTCAAGCGCGATACAAAAGCAGCACCACTGCTGCCGCAACTTTATGTCTATCCTGCACACCCCGTTGCCAATCCATGTGTATCGAGCATTCGCACACATTTTTGTCTTTGTCTATGTTACGGTTATCACCAACTGAGAGAAACGTGCGCATTAGTAATAGATTTTTGTGCTGCTTTTCTATATACGGCTCCGCGGGATACAACGAGGGAGAAAGAAACGCGGACGTAATCACTGAGGTATGTAAACTTTGTTCCCACAATCGTTAAAAGTTAATCATTCACTCGCTCTCTCTCTCTCTCTGCTCATTCGCAAAGCCGCCAAGTATTACGTCGTGCGGTAACAGTGAAATAACGTTTTTCAAGTTTATGCGTAATTGATTGTACAAACTTGAATGTAATTAATTCTGAAACAGTCCATTATGTGGCAAAACTGTGTTCTGCAGAAATTTTGGCGCTTTTCTGATTTTGGCTTCTCCAGTGGTCTTTCCGAATCAGACGGAATTGTAGCCACTCATCTCGAGCAACGAAGAGGTATCCGGCGCACGGGGAAGCAAGAAATAAAGATACAGCATTGAACCGTCGATGGATATCCTGTGTAGGCGTTTTGCTAACAACAACGAGGAGTGTTAACAACCGTCATTAAGGTAATAAGCGTGCAAATAGCGGTGGGAATCTCACACCGCAATTTAATCGGACTGTAGCATGATGCGTCTTCGTGCGAGGTTCATACAGCATTTACCATGTGTAATGAAATTCACATTTTCATCAACAGCAGCAAAGGATCAGAACATTCAGGAAGGCGCTGTTGTGTTTTTTATTGCAGGGTCCATCATCGGTATCGCTCGGTATCTTCTCGAAGCTCAAAATATTGATTTTCGGATAACAAAAAAAAAACTGCATCAATGATTGAAGCGACGATATTTGATCCCAGTTTCCTCTGGCTCCATCATGCCTGCACAAAAACCTCGAGCATTACGAAAATTGAAAGAAATTGAATAATCTACAAATACACGTACCTGTGCATATACATTGCGATTTTTTACGCAGAGAGGCGAAGGGAGGAAGGGGAGTGGACGGTCTGACGGCGGTAGTTGGTGAGATGGGATATCTCGGTGGCCAAATTGTTTCGGATTGTCGGTTAATTGGGAGCTCGTTTCGGTCGCGGATGCAGGCAAACGACGTTGGCGACTATCGTCGTTCTCCCCGACGCAACTGCGACCAACCACCTCCCACTTGACTCTCTCGTTCTCTCTCTTGCACGCACGCGCTCCGATTTTGGTGGATCAAGGATCGAGATGAAAAGGGCGTAAGAAACTTGCGCCGCGGGTGAAACACGCGCCCTTTGTTGCTCGAAGAAGCGAGCGAAGGTACGCGACGGGGCAAAGCAGCAGATTGAAAAAGAGAATGAGAGGAAGCAGCAGAGGGCGAGAGAACAAGAGGTCTCGTTGAAGGTTCGCTCGGCGGATCGAGCGTGTGCACTTGCGGGCATTCCGCACGTAAACGTGCGAGCTAAAGTTGCTCTTGCCTCGCCCACCACCCCGTTAAGGGCCAATAATCGTTGCACGAAACTCCTGGCTTCAACAGCTCGACGTCCAATCCAATCGCGCCTCCTTGCACACCTCGTGTATGCCTCCGTGTACGTCTTTGTACGCTCAGCTCGCTGATGCTGTGTATACAGCGGACCTACGTTCTTCACATTTTTTCCTTCTCTCTCGCGCGCCCCTTGTTATAGGCCACGTCCTAAGAGAATCGTCCACGAGGGAACCCGCCAACCATCGCACTAATAAACACATATTCAACGCGCGCCTTCATCAACCCGCCATTTATCTTTTTGGAATACATACAAATATATTTTTATCCACAATAAAGATTATATAGTCCACGCAAATAGAGCACAACCCACCGTGTTCTTCCCTTTCGATATTTCCCTCCTGATCGTATTATAATTGCGAGCCGCGCAATTTCGCTCCGACTTTTATTTACTAGCGAGAAATTGATTGCACTTCTCGCTCGGTTTTACGGCTCAATTCTCTCGCGCCGCGATAATTGCTCCATCCCTCTCCAGTTGTTTAATTACCTAAATTTTGTCATTACCGCAAACCGATTACCGCTACAAATGGAGAAATAGGCGGACTCGCAGCCTCGGCCGGTTGTTCAACCGTGCCAAAGCAAAAGCCTCAGTTAGTTACCAATCGGCACTAGCGCGCGTAGCCGTTAATCTTTCGATTAAACTAGAACGTCAATGTTGGCATAGCAGAATATATTGATTCTCGCAACTGCATTGTTTTCCTGCCACTTCGAGGCTCAATCGAAAGCTCATCGTTTCTAATCGTATACTCGGCGAAAGAAATGAATGTTTTCCCGGGCTTACCACCATCATGCCTATTGAGATTCATGCTGCAAATGTAAATTGAGAATCGACTTATTTTCAAGGATATTGAGTACCCATGAATCTTGTTAATCACTACATTTAATTTATCAATGTTAATTGTTTCATAATGAGGCTCCTAATGGTCGTGAAAAACATATCAAATTTTCAGAAGTTCCTTATCATTTGCGATTTGGGACTCAAACTCCTCAAAACCGTCGCAGACATAATCATCCAGTCGATTTCATTTTTCAGCTGATTCGACAATAGCGGTTGGCCCTCTCGAGCTAATTGAGACTCTGCCTGGAATCAGACATCATATGATGTGCAGAGAGAGATCAATTTATGGATTACATTCGAATGCAGCGTGTACCAAGGTCAAGCCCTGTATGGTGGGACCCATGTTGCGATAAAATTAGTTCAGGATGGAAAATATTTGTGGAAGGGGCTGCATGCACCGAGATTCGTGCATGCAGACCCTGATTTTCGTGTGTGCTGTTGGCCGAGCAAGCGGCCGCGAGACAGGACCAGCGAGCACCGAGCAAGCATCGGACCTGAACCGCTGCTGCCAGAAGGGCAAGTCTCCATCGTGCCAGCTAACCATGTCCGTCAGTGATAATGGTGATGAATCGGCTTATTTACAGTGGGGTGGCCAAACAACCCGGCCGCCGAAGTATCGGACTGGAATATTGAGGCGCGCGGAGCTTACCTCCAGGCGCACGAAACCATGCGAATGCATCATGTAAAGTTCATCAACTGTAACCCTTTCTTTCTGTAAGCATTTCGTCTTTGATTTGAATTTAAAAAAACTTCTACAAATTCCAAATAACAATTTATTTACATACTTGGCGTAATTTTCGGCTGGGCTGCACATTTGGGTGATGATCCTGAGGTTCTTTCGTTTCCTGATTTCCAAAAACATCTTCCCCCTGTATCGGCGATCTTCTGTATATCATCTGAAATCTTGTAATACTCAGCATAGACTTTCAATCTTACCAGGACTTCCAAAAAATGGTCTGTAGCGCTTCTCCCTCTGTACCTCTGGAGCGGGCGACTTTTGAGACACGATGTATCGTATAATATGTAATAAAAGGCACATGAGTGAGAAACGAGGGTTCGGCTACGTCCTGATCTCCTCATACCTGCTGGTTCTTTGGGACTGGCGCACACTCGTGCGCTCTGCGGCGCGGTGAGCGATCACTTTTCTCTCCACCCACCGCGAGCCTGACAACATAATCATCGGGTTTAAGCCGCGCTAAACTATAGTTAACCGGGCATTGCGGTTACACCACCTAAAATGTGTGCTTAAACTCACACGTATGGGCGCACACACACTGCGATCCGACATTCGAAATATCTCATTCTCGGTTTGTTCCTTTTCCTCATACCTCTCGAAGCCTGCTCTTCGGACACTTTTCCACCTGCAAACCCTATCACTAATCTCGATACCGTGCGGGGCAGAGTTCCGCAACCTCTAGATTTCCGTTTGGAATTATGTAGGTATACCTAGACCATAGCCATCCCCGAGATTTATATTTGATGAGGCGAGGAGAGGGGGTTGAGTTTAGATATTTATGCCAGTCCATTTCAATATCCCGGAGAAGAAGCAGCACAGCATACACTTTAAAGGAAAAAAGGCACAAGTGGTACTGTCCAAAATATGCACTTACGTCCTCTTCCATTTTCAGCTTGTGTATAGTCATAGTACCCAATGTATATATACGTGTGTGCAAATATCAAGGAGCGAAGGTAGTGGTTAACTACCAAGGTGCTTGTAGAAGCAGACTCGGTGAGAGCCTATATGTGGGATTAGCCGGGAGGTAAAATATCTCTCCGCGTTTATGCTCTCGATGCTTCAACGACGTGATCCTATATACACTTCCCTGCTGGTATGGTTATACGGTGATGGTATAGTGGTTGCCCCGGGGATCGCGCCATCTTTGCTCTTCTTTCTTCTTCTTCTTCTCCTTCTATTGCTCCCTCTTCCTATATACATCTACTTTTCGCTATCCTCGCGCTCGACATTTCTATCGCCTCTCGCTCTATAGTCTCGCGCCTCTATTTAAATAAGGGATAACACGTTTATGGGATATTGGAGAGATAGTACTAACGTTTAAACCAACGAGACCGGGGAACACCGATCCGCACACGCTATGTACACATGTGAGCATCATGCTGCTTTATAGGAGACTGAGAATTTCGTGCCAAAAGAGGCACAGCCATGGATGCGTGTGTGGGCGCGCTTGTAAGGGCGAAAAGCGTACTCGAGTAGCACAAAAGTTGTGTAGATGAAAAGCCAGCACGAGTGTGCCACATACGCGATTAACTGTGCGGAGAAGAAGGAGAACGAGGGGCGAAGCTCGAATGAACCAGAGGAGCTGGCAAATGGTTTGCGAATAAGGGTGCGAGCCCGCAACAATAGAGGTAGTATATGTTTCGACCAAATGGAATTGTCGTGTGGGTCGATGGTAATCGCGGTAATCGGGAGGGGAATTCTCTCATGAACACGAGGCTGCGGTTGATCCAAATTTCGGTAAGGAGAAGTTGACGAGTTTCTCAATTGTGAAAAGGCGATTGCGCGGTGGTGGCGCATGCATCGATCAACATCGATCTAGTCGTTGCTGAAATGATTGAATTGATCTGAAAATCTCTGGATAAATAATAAATGCGGGCATGCTAGTTTTTGAGCTTCTAATTAGGGAAGATTGATCGCGCCAACAGATTGAATTGCGCAACCTCGTGAGCGGAGAAAAGTTTTTAAAATGGTCGGCCAATTCTGCCGAATGGCAATAACTCGTTTAAAATTTCAAAGCGCTTATTAGCGCATAACCGTTCACGTATGTTTGTGTTACAATTTTCGAGCGCACCCTGTAGTAACGTAATTGGTGATTAGCGCGTTCATAGGTAACTGATGGCTCAACGACACAATAAAATGAATGATAATTGTTATTGTTACGTATGATGGTTGGAAAGCACCTCATATAGAGTCGTCTCGTATTTGGTACAACCTTCGAGTCTAAAGAGCTAGTTAGCGTATTGGCCGAGTCATGGCGTCATTAACGAGCGCGTCGCGGGGCAAAAGCGCGCCTCGATCCTCATTAATCATTGACGCGCGGCGCTCAAATATACACATACTTCTTAAGGAGCAGACGCATTGTGGCGCGAACGTAGCGCATCCGTGCGTGCTTCTTCTTTTCTTCCTGACCCCCTCCCTCCGCACCATCGTGACTCGTTATTTCACAAAAAGATACAGGGCGTCCCAAATTCGAAGCTATATTAGAAAAAGCTAGAAAAACGCTATAAGGACGTTTTGTGGCGACGCTCAAATCTAAATTTTCGTTTTCAATTTTTCGGGCATACAAAATGGTTTGCGAGCTTGAGTTGATTGAAAAAATTAATAAAATAAATAAAAATTGATTATAAATAATTATATATATTAAATATATATTATATATATAAATATAAGGAAATATATATAAATATAAGGAAATATATATAAATATAAATAAATATATATTAAAAATAATTATAATAAATTAATAAAAAATTAATAAATTGATAAAAAAAATTACGACCTATTTTTTTGAAAAACTTAATAAAGCATTTAGAAATCGAAATATTCGATGTTGAACATTGCAATTTTTAACACACGCTCTTACGACAAACTACTGGAAATTGTGTTTTTTATAAATAAATATCTCTATTCCCTTCGTGTGGTGCAAATTTGGAGGAATTCTATCGATAGAGATTTTTGTATACAACGTCCTTAATGCACGAATCTTTTGCCAAGTTTGCGAGGTCGCTCGCGATGCTGCGTCGGACTGAACCAACAGATTTTTCAACAGATTTTTAAGGCTCATAGCAAACACAGAATGTGCCCCCGAGGCTCGATCGTACGCTCATGATATTTTCTCCTCCTCCATCGTATACTCGATGTTTTATGCTGAATAATCTATCCACACTGTGAGACGATGATGACTAAATTAGCCTCATCATAATGTAACGTGTATATACATCGTTGAAACGACACGCATCGTCTCTTTGGGATATTTATTAAATAATTCCAACTGGAGCCCTTTTCTCGAATAGCCCAGCAGAGGATTTAATCAGCAGAGATTGATATACATAAATATTTCGATTCGGGCATCCGAATGATTTAGATCCGTAGCGCGTGGGCGTGAAAAGAATCACCATTTCTGTAATAAATGTATATTATCCCGTTAAATATTCTCAGGGCATTTGGACGCTCTCGAAAGTGTTGTACAAAATCGTACGTCGAATTGTCATTCAAAATGTTTCTCCGTATATATAAATACAAGTGGGAAACGCGGAGGTTCACATTCGGATACAGGAATAACGAGTTCCCGGGGGGCGAGTAGAGAGTAACATCGCGTTCAGGAAAAAGCACGAGAGTGTTATATCGCGTGAAAAAGGTGTGGTTTAAAACCAGTTCAATTAGAAGTCATATTACCATAAATCCGTTATATTTCGTGCATGAAACGATAGCACTTTTTATTTCTCGCAAATTCAACGAGTTCGAAAAAAAAAATGCTACATCGCCAAAATTCATATTCATGCCTTTTCCAGTCTCCCAATCACTTTTCATTTAATTTAATGAGCGATTATCAATAAAATAAATAAATTGATGCGATAATACGACTTTGAGAAACGCAGCAACTCGGTCCACTTTCAATAGAAAGAGGATACATTATATCCCCGAGAATTTAACGTGACTCACAAATCCCTTTTCTCGGTGTCTCCGTACCTGCGCAATACGAATGTGCTGTATGGAGTGAGAGCGAGAGAGAAAGAAAAAGAGGAAAAAAAATGAAAGAAAAAAAGAGTACCCATCTGCGCGAGTATATACGGCCACAGCACGACTTGTACGGTCTCTATACGAGGACCACGGGGGGTAAATTAAGTTGTGATTATCTGTCGATGTGATTTAAACCGTGTCTCGGGCGACGAGATATGTGTGCTCTCTCGGTATGTATAGACTCGGTCTTGCTCCCTTTCTCTCCTCGTATTTGCCATTGTCGAGTTTTCCTCTTTTCTCTTTCTCTCGAATCTTCGGGGGGAGACGTACCGCGGGAAGGGTACGTCTCCTGCATATGCAGGATGTATATACAAATAACGGAGAGAGCAGGGGAGAGGGCAAGAGGAAAAGAAGGAGAGTCACCGCGAGCAACAAACGCGTTGGAGAAAGATGAAGGCGAGAAAAAGCTCGAGTGGGAGCTGCTGAGTGAGAGACGAGGAGGAGCGAGAGGTAAAGATCTTGGCGGAGATGCAAACGCCAGAGGAGGATGAGGAGAGTCGGAGAAACAAATAAGCATTGTCCGTTGCGGCGAGAGAGGGCTCCGGCGGTGCGGGGCATCCAAGGGCATCTATCACCTGCTTATCACGATTATACCACTTGTGCTGCTTCCCTTCTCTCTTTCTCACTCCTCCTCGTACTCTCGACTGCTGCAGCATCCTCCGGACGAGAATCTCACGTTCCGATAGCACTTTGTGCCAGGGCAAACAAAGTTCGCATGTGTTACGTACACGTTTTCATTTCTATCTGCTGCGCGCGGCAGCGCAATTCTTTTCTTCGATCTCTGCGCTGTTCTCCTCGACTCGCAGCATCCAACATTTCCTCCCTTCCTCTGCTTCTCCAGACTCGAGTGAGACGTCTTCTCGACGTCCACGCTTTTACTCATATACCCCTCTCGCTGCACACCTTTTTGCAGCATCCTCGGCCCTTCGTCCCATCCTCCGGGGCGAGCAGCTCAAATTCATTCAATTAGTACTCTTGGTCCATGCGAGCATCGCATCTCCCGACTTTTTTCATCTCAAACCTTTTTCTCCGTTCAAATTTTTTTTCTCTCCATATGCTTTTGACGGCGCGATGAAAATGAATGATTCTGAAAGTAGTTTGGAAATGAAAAATATTTTGGAAAAATGCGGACCCGGCAGAGACTCTGCTCAATAGATAATTCGTGAGATAATGTATTCAATTAATTAACTATAATGAAGGACACGTTTGGCTTAACAAATTTGATTCGTTCGAGATTCCAGCAGCAGATAGTGCGGGAAAGGTTGGAGGCGAAAGCTAACACGCGGAAATATTATATCGCGAGGGTTTGACGTTAAAGGAATTCTCAAGGCGCGATCAGAAATGCGGCTTGGCGCACAGGGGGAAAAATAAAGCGGCTAAATTTCCGCGAAGTACAAAGGAGAAAAGCAAGGTGGTGGGGTAATTTGGCGCGGTGTGCTCTCTTGGTAATACGATCGCGAGAGCAGATCGCGAGCTCGCGCACGAGCTGTGTCTTTGTCTCCTGGTGGTGTGAGATAAACGTAGGCGCGCGTGAGTTTGCAGCGGGGGTTGTGGGGCCGCTGAGCGAATTGGATGTTTCTCGTCTTCTTTTCTCGGTCCCTATTCACTCGCTTATCCTCGTGCGCGGGAGAGAGCGAGAGAAAGCGAGACGCGGGGAGAGCGTTGGTGGGTCTCCGAGGCTGGTTTTCTCGGTAGGTAGATTACCTACGCGAGCTTCACATAAATATACCACTCTTAAGATAAGAATCTTGTACCGGCAAGACCATTTGTTGGCCCGTGTCCGTCCGTCCGTCTCGCAGTCCCAAGACCAACAAGAGCGAGCGAGCCACTCGCTTCTCGCCCCCCCCGCGCGCATCTCTTTCTTCNGAGCCACTCGCTTCTCGCCCCCCCCCGCGCGCATCTCTTTCTTCAGCATGCTCGGAACTTGGCTGGACACTCGTCGCGCACGCCCTCTCGACGAATCGTCCCATAAAAGAATCTCCTCGTCCAAGCAGCGCGACCGTGAAGGAATATTCTCGCTCGCTCTCGCTCTCTCTCTCTCTTGGCTGAGACGACAGCGATCAGATCGGATAGAACGAGACACAGAGTCATCTGCATCACCTTAACGGCAATCAATTAACCCACATCGCCGGATATCCCACGATCATCATCAGCCTCTCTCTCTCTCTCTCTCTCTCTCTGATATATACAGCTTCACGTACATATCCTCACGGAACGTGTATTCAATAACTCACTCGCGACTGACTGAATTCATTAAACGAAATCTTTATTCGTTTCTCCTCTTGACCGTCCTGCTTACATCAATTTAAGCTCATTCATTAATCAGCGACTCACTTTTATCCATCTTGGCACGTAGCATGATGCGACAGACCATGTTTTTTTTTTTCCATCCATACACTTGGACGGTTTTATGCTCGTACCTTGTAGTCCGAACGTGACCCATTGTCCGATTTCGATAACTTTTCATTTTATAACTTAATGACTCATTTGCCGTTGTGTCGGAAAGAAAATACCAAGTTGACAATGGGTCCGCGAGAGATATGATCCTGCTGGTGACCGTTGCCTGTAAAAGCCAGCAGGACAGTTAGCACTAACGAACTAGAGAGAAAGCTGCTGCAATAAAATTCATACATGTAGCGAGTCTTTTCTCCTGCGTGCGCCCTTGCATCCCTCCAGATGTCTTGGACGAGATACCTTTCTAGGAATCGCTTGAAAACGTCCGAGGGTTCACACACCCAAGGGAGCAGAGATCGCGGTAGACTCCGAGTCTCCTCTGCCTGCACTTTTCCTTGACGAATCCGAGGAAACACACCGGACAGCCATGTTTTTCTTGTTTTACATGGCGAGAATAAATTTTCTCATCATCCTTGACCTTTTTCCAATCAATTAATCGCGATCCATTTATCTTGATGTTTTCCTCTCCCCTTAGGGTTCGGGGATGTTCTCATGCGTTCTTCATAAGCTGCTAGGTGTTTCTTATTATTCCGAGATTGTCTGGTTCTACGGGAAGATTCCCGATCTGGGATATTCAAGCATCCGTGGAATGTTGATGAAGAGGCGACTTGGCAACTTTCCTCCGGGAATACGAAGGGACGCGAGGGCACGAGGTTGGCCGTGCAGCTGAGAGGTGAGAAATAAATGGAAAAATAAAAGATTGTGCGCCTTGTAGAGAAATTCGAATACCCAGAAAGAGAGTCACGCTGTGCGTGGGCCGATAATTAAGCCTCGTCAGAGTGAATGATCGCACCTGCAATTAAATGTCTACCTTCGTAGAGCGATTCTAGGTCAAGACTGATCGACGAGGACCGAACGAGAGAAATAATCCTCCTGCTTTGGGAAAAACCGAAAATTAGTTGCTAAATATCGTAACTGGCTGAGAAATCGCCGACTGGAATGAAAACGAAAACCAAAAAATTAAAAATGACGATAAAAAAAAAAAAAAAAAAAAAAAAAAAAAATTGAAAAAAATTCATACCGAGCGGACGAGGGTGAGGAGAATATCGAAAAATAAATAACCGATATACGTATGTATTAACGGAGAATCGCAAGACACGAGTACTTGCCGAGAGGGGAAAAGGAGACGCGAGGAGGCGCTCGAGTCATTATTTTTAATAAACACAGTGTCAGAGAAGAAAGATAAATGAGTTTCTGGTCGAAGCTGCTCTCGCGAGAGGCCGCGAACGCATACACAAGCGTTTTTTTCTCTCTCACACCCTTTCTAGTAATCGCGGTGCCTGAGCAGACGAAGAGACGATGCTCACCATGCAACACTAAACGCGTATATGTATGTCCATAATACACAATGAAATCTGATTATTTATTTATCTCTCGGTATGGTTATGGTGCGGGCCCCATTAAGTCCCGTCCACACGTGCTGTGTATACACGCGGACATTAGGTCGCAATTATAGGGCGTATACGAGGCATTATGTTAATATTACGGATCTTAAAATACGAGCCGTTTTATTAAGCGGACTGCGAGAGCAAGTCTCATTTACATCGCTATATATATGTATATTATACGCATTCCGGAATCCTCGCGAGGGAATCTCTTTTTCGAGAATTTCTTTTCTCGCCTTGCTCTCACACCCCGCGATACCTCGTTGGACATTTTTTTTTCTTCCATTCACTCGTTTCGTCTCTCTCTCTCGTCGTACCTGCTCTCCACGAGCGTCGTCCTCTTTATCACGCGCGAGTCGAAATAAGAAATAGAGAGAATAAATGAGATGCTTAACCGCGTGCGAGGGAGCGGGGGAGGGAGGAATATAAAAGGATAGAACGGACATTGGTCGAGCAACAAGAGCTTTTTACTCTCCTTGCTCGCCGCGAACCCAACCGATTCTTATTGGCTTGACGTTTACTGCAAGGAAATTGGAGAAGCAGCGTATGCACGCTCTCTCTCTCTCTCTCTTGCTCGTTGTACAAACCCCCCTGTGGGTATCGCCGTGGAATTTATGCAGAACGTTAAAGCGACGCCTTGTGCGACGCCCACGCAAAATGCACTCCATCCTTATGCTCGCGGTGATAGTATACAACGGTGCGAGAACGCGCATGATATTAACACGATATACGGATCAACGGATGAGCTCTATTCTGGATCTCGCGGTCATCATAGACACCACTGGCCAACGACAACGACCAAGGCAACGCGGATAAATCGATTATCGCATTTAATCCGCAAACCATTTTTTATGTGAACTGCTTCCCATGCAGCGGAAGATTCGCGTCGCCGAATCTTCCGAGATCAGGCAGCAGACGATAGTCCCGTCAAATGTACTTTTTCCGTCACTGGAAATGAAATTTTGTTAAAAATCGTCGATATTTTGTTGTAAACTAAATATTTTTTTAATAATTCCAATTTTTTTTTTATTTTGACAGAATATTTGGTTTCTAACGGATTTGGCAGCGAAATTTACGAGTGGAACGACTAAAATTTGCTTCCGAAGAGACTTTCTTACAAATTTTTTGCTGCAATGACACTATTTTTGCGATTATTCGAAAAAACAGTCGATCGAACAAAATATCCATCTTTTTCAACAAAATTTTGTTTTCAGTGCGAGACTACCGAGCGACTCGAAAATGTTCGGAGCTTGGACGCCCCGGCGCAAAACTCTTGCTAAATTTGCAATTAGAAAAAATGTACAAAACCTTTTTGAAAAGTGTTGACTCATCCAAAAATATTTGTTACTGCTTGGAAATTATTCGAGCCACAAAGTATAGATTTCGGTTTTTTCCTCTAAAAAAAAAAAAAAAAA
>JBAJMU010000002.1:379128-427170 GCA_037952995.1 Hyposoter didymator | reverse complement strand
TCAGAGAGGATCACGCCCGCAGTGATTCCTTAATGAATTCGTTCTCGTAAACTGCCGAGACATCGCTCGCTCCAACGTATCTCTCTCTCTCTCTCTCTTTCATTTTCCTCTCCTCCTCGCATCTTACGCTCCTCTGCTTTCTCTCAAGTATAATTCTACATACGCTTTTTTAATATTTTTTCTGTTGCTACAGAGCGCGTGTAAAATCGGTTGATCCTCGATCACACCGTATATAATATAAATACGTGTTTATATACCACGCATATATAAATATATCGCAGAGTTGCGCTGCCGTTGGTGCTGCCGGGACCGCGACTTCTTTCTCGTTAATAAAAGCCAAGATGGCGGACAGCAGGGGGTCTCGGCGAGGAACCATGGCCCCCCCGCGGCTCTGACGGCTCTATCCCGGCTCTTGTTAGGGTTACGCGCAGCATCCCGAGCAAGAGAAAGAGCGAGCGAGATGGAGAATCGTGTGGCATAAAGATACTTTGCTCTTTTCATTTGATTCTCTTATGAATCAAGATGAGAGATGGTAAGATGAGAAAATGAGCGCGGATAAGGGAGATGGAGAGCGATGAGCTTATACTTCTGTCCCTCGAAACGGCTCCCGTCGTGCCAAACTCGCTCGAGCACGCGCGTCACTACAGCGCGACTAAACACACCTCGTGCATCAAATCCTCTCTCAACCAGGACGACGACGACGACGACGACGACGAGGACGACGTTCCAGCGGATCATCCTTTCTCCTTTGCACTCGGTTCCCTCTCTTTTTTTTTTTTTTCTTACAATAAGGAGGCGCGAATCCCTGGACTCGGGTGTATAAATATGTAGCGGATATTGGCGTCGACAGAGTCAAAACGTCTGGAGTACCGGGCGACACTTTTTCTCACTCGATCGCGCGAAAACACGGTGGGGGCGCCGCCTCAAATCATTCACGTCTCAAGCATATGCCACAGCGGATAAAAATTCACACGAAACGCATTATTTCAACGCTCCTGTCCCGATATCATCGAGACCTTCGCGTGATTCCAGCAACCCCCAAATTCAACATTAGCCAACATTGTACCTATTTACTGACGAATCTTTCCAAATCAGAAAACCAAAACCGTGATTTTTTTTAAACAATTTTTATTTCACACTTTTTTAGATAATTGTTTTTTTTTTTTTTTTATTATTCCTTTGTGAGCGATTCAACTTTATTAACTTCTTCGTTGATTCGATATCTTCGAGCTGTAATTTTGTGATTCATCTTACTCCATTACTCTGGTATAAATAATTTTTAAGAGGTCGAAGAAAGTCCGGAGGCTGAAAACTCGTTCTGCTCGCTCGTGACAATTGTTATGATTATCGGTCTTTTTTTACGAGCAGGCAAATGCGGAAAGAAATATTACGAGCATTTATAACGTTTGTATGCGCGGAAGGAGGCGAATATGGTAAATCCCTGAGTTATATATTTATAGATGCGAATTTATTAGTGATATAATTAGGCTGTAGAGGTGTGCGCGCCTCTCGGACCGACCAATATTTTTTGCAGAGAGTTGAATCTCGTTGCGCGTACCCTTGATGCCCATACCCCGTCTCGTTATCTCCCGGATGAGCTGCCATGGCTTATGAAACCAAGCAGCGAAGAGAACACAAATTTGGTTGATTCGTCGGATACACACTGAAAACTAAATTTCGCTGGGAAAGATCGATATTTTGTTCTATACGTTCGACTAAACGTTTTTTTTTTTAATAATCCCAAAAATGGTGTCATCGTAGCAAGAAATATTCTTGAAAGTCTCTTTGGAAGTAAATTTTTGTCGTTCAAATCGTAAACTTTGCTGATAATTTTGTTAGAAACAAAATATCCAGTCAGAATAACGAAAATTTCGAAATTATCAAAAAATATTTAGTTCACCGTATTCAACAAAATATCGACGATTTTTAACAAAATTCAATTCCCAGTGCAGTCCATGCCGTTCGGTCAAATAGGCTGAAAAATAAATTCGGCACCGTTGACACGATTCGACATTCCACGATGAAGAAAATTTCAACATTTGATATTTGTATCGTCCAAGTGTCTTTCCGGAAGGTAAAAAAAAAATGACGACGCGATGTAAAGATGAGGGTGAATAAGTAGCAAAGAGAAGGACGATGATGCGCGAATGCATATGGATAAGGAGCGTGAGGGAGAGAAGAGAGCTATAAAAGTTGTTTGTACAAGTTGTATGCGCAAGCAGGGCACAAAAAAGGACTCTCGCTCCTTCCTATCTCTATCGCGGATGAAAGATGTTGCGACATCTCGCTCGCTCTTTGGCGCGCGAGGTTTGTGGAAAAGGAGATGAGAATAAGACGCGAGAGAAGGAGGAGCACGCACGTTGGCGAAAGATGTTGGTATAGCGAAAGACCGTCGGCGGGTGATGAGCGTCATTACCCCCACTCCCTTTTGAACCTTCGGGGGACGCTTCGTCGGCCATCTTGGTTCCACCTGAGCGCGTCAAAAGTGCTGACCGCTGCTGCTGGCCGCGTATGTATATGTATGTGCTCCACCACAGCACGATGCTCTCCCTCGGCTCCGTCGAGCTTCTGATCTTGGTCTGTAGCCAGTGTATTCGGCCCCACTGCTCGCCTCTCTTCATTATCCCCGAGTAAATACTCGTATCTCGGTATGTATATTAACGGTTTATTAATTAACCGATTATAGCTGCAGCCTCTCCCGCACCAAACTGTCCGGACCGTTCAGCATATTTTCTCGTTTGAGATTATTGGAAAGCACCCCGTCATTGAGTCTCAATAACCAGTGGATTCACGACAATCGTACGGGAGACAAAAGTTGATCCGTTACGAGAGTGGAGTGCGTTTGAATAAAGAGAAGGAGCAGCAGCAGCAGCGGGGGTAAGAAGATGAAGAGACGATGCGATCCGACGTTGGGTGCCGTAGCAACGGTGCGAGTAAAGTCGTAACTCGCTTTCAACACGTGGTATCGCAGCCACGTTAAGTTTGTTTTATCCAGTCTCGGTTGCTTCCGCCATTATCGGCGTCTTCTTTACTCAGCATCTTCTTCTCGCATTCGATCCTCCACTTGTTCCTCTTCTTCTGCTTATTCTTCACACGTTATCCTCATTCCTTTTTTTGGCCTGCCGCTCGCGCTCTTCGCTTATGATTCTCTACAAGGTCTACCTCGTCTCTCATCGCTCGCCTTTGGTATTCTCGTTTCTCGCTTCCTCCGGGCAACTTGGCTTTGCAGAGCACGAGCGAGACAAGATAGACTCTGCCGAGTTGTCGTGTTATTGGCTCGCTCGTCTCGCATGTGTACCACGGCACCCGGACTCTCTCTCGCGCGCTCCTTCATTTGTTTATCGGCCCACTTTATTACCGGCAATTTGGTGCTCGCTCGCGCGAGGGTAATTTCATATTGGTTTTCTCCTGCCCTGCTCCTCTTCCTTCCCCTTTCCTCCCTTCTTCATCTCCGCGCCTGCTCGATCTTTTTTCCTTGTGCGCTGCTCCGGCCGCATGCAACGATGCCAGGCCAGGAGACTGCGGTTGTGCTGGCCGCATGAATTTTCCTCAAATGACCCAAACAGTACCTGTTATGCGTAATTCCTCAAAATCCCTCATCGAGTCATTCTTCACTTTTATTTTCATGTGCACCGACACGGGGAAAACGTCATTGTGCTAAATACGCAATGGGCTCTCGATTTCGAAGGATTTGTCGACTTATTTCAGGTACTCTTATGGCCAAAGGGTCCTCTTCGCTGATGTTGTACCCAATTGGAACAATCTAATAATCCTGACGCATTATTATTGCAGGGGCGGTTCGTATAATGGCGTACCAGCAGCACAGCGAATGATTTTCGCGCAATCCGTTTGGATCACAGGCTCGTATATCCGGAGGCAAAATGATATTTACATTGGCATACGGAGGCACGAGGAGCCAGAGAAAGAAGCGCGCGTATAGAGAATATAATATATGAAGAAAAGAAGGAGTTGAAAAGCGAGAATCGTTATTCGCGTAGATGGGGATTGGTAAACGAGAAAGGTGGCTCAACACATACGCTCGGGGTGAAGGTGATTTAAAACACTGACCGGCACCACGCCCCCGCGAAAGCCCTGCTGCGACCCCGCGCGATACTCATCTCGTATTTATACATCCTCTACACGCACGTAGGTAGGCATATAGGTGCACGAGTACAAAAGCTATACGCGTTGTTGGCCGTTTCGCACATCCAAAGCCCGAGGCGCCCGAAAACCAGGCGGACACACTCTTGAGCGAAAAAAAGCCTCGGTGCGCTGCAAAAACATTCAACCAAGAAAAACGGACAAGAGTCATATATATGTATAAGATCAGCGAGCCCGGGCGGAGTAAATGAAGACACGAGTAATCGGGGCTTGGTTCGCGAAAATAATTATCCGCTCTGGGGCTCTTACTCTCACGGCGAGCAGCAGCTATACTCGCCCTTTCGTGTTTTTCATAATGTCAAGTCTCTCAAACGTCCACCTGCACCTCCCCATCCCCCATCTTATTCTCATTGTTACTCTTGTTATTATTATCATTGTACAACGCGCGGATTGCCACGATAGTGAATTGTCAAAAGTTTTCCTTAATACACCGATTTCTTTTTCCAGCGATCGTCGCAGTCAGCTCTTTTGGCACTAAAATGAAAAGGAGACAAACACAAACAAAGCACATTTAGAGAAATCTCTGTGGGACAAGACTCGCGTGCATCGGTGCGAAGGAAAAATCCCATGCAGCAGACGCCTGGGTTCCAAAATGTTAAAATATAATAACAAGAGGCTCGTAAACGACGGTATTATATATACACCGGTGATGATCGTCGGGGTGGGATTTTGAAGGAGAGAATAGAGGGGTAGGCGGGCAAGTGATAATCTGCAGGTGGCTTGAACAATAATCGTAGGATGGACGAACCGAGAGTCGAGCGAGCAGAAGAGCCGGAACGGAGCGCGAACAAACGGCTTAACGTTGAAAGCCCCAAGTTTGTAAACGCGTACAGAACCGGTACCGCAGTGACAAGTCTCAAAATTATCCAGTTAACTTTGCCCCCTGAGAATATTTCTTTCGGTATGTTTTTTTGTCGCTCATTGCGCCCAGGCAGGCACGTGGAGTGGGCGTGAACGCTTGGGTTAACGAGGCTGGCGGCTTCTGCCTGAACAGGGATTTTAGCTCCAGCCTCGTCCCCAAGATACATAGATCCCTATGATCGGATGGCTAACCGACCAAGCAGCATGTACACGACGCCAGACTCGGTAAAACGACCTTTAATGCCTTCTTAATACCCAGCCAAAAGTTATTCTACACAGTTTAATCTCTTTCTAATCCGGCAGCATGATGAACGAAGCCTCTCCGGAAAAAGCCCACAACCTTTTTCTTCCTCTGCCGGTGCTATCCATATACACGACCAGCCGTACACGGGCCCATTTTCATCGAGGACGTTGAGTACCTATGAGACTTGTTAATGTTAACTGTTCAATAAAGACTACATTGGACCGCCTTTAATTTATTAATGTTCAATAACGAGCTTCCTAATGGTGGTGAACTTTTTACAAACATACCGGATTTTCAGAATTTTCTTATCATGTGCGGTTTGAGACTCAGCATCATTAGTCATACACTGTTTAAGGAAAATGACGACATAGCATGCTTTTTCTTGTATCCGCCCGGACGTCTTTGGTGGTACATAAAAATTGTCACGTACTTTCCGAACGAGTGTTTCCAACGCTACACACGAATGTCATCGATCGCGGTATTGAAAGAGGAAGTGTTTGGTGTATATTGTTGTTTGGTAGATCGCGGTGACTATATCGAGGAGCGATGAGCTGAGAATCGTGTTGGAAGAGATCCGTAAGAGGGGCTCTCGTATAGCTAATATTAATGTCTCGTGAGGATCCTTTACAAGCTCATAGCCATCGGTCGCACGCACCATCGCCCCCTAACAAACTTAAATGATACCCCTTTGCGGATCCCCAGCAGTGTTTCTCATGCGGTAATGCGCTCCGTAAGTAGCTTATTCTTTGTCGAGGGCGATACACATTCGATTGGGAAAGTCAATGGTAAGGAGGAGGGGCGTATAAATCAAGTCGAGCGATGGCATGCACAACACTATAGCTCTCGAGAGCCAACAAGTTTCTCATGTTGTTTCGTTATAATGATACCGAAGCGGTATAATTTTAAGGCGATATGAGCACCGTTGAACCGCGAGGAGAGAAACGACGGCCGCCAGGGAACCATGAATCACACCCTCGTTAACCAACGCGCTGCTCTCGCATATACTTGGCCCGCACCTTCGGGGTACCACCACCGGGGTACCACCACCGGGCGGGCCAGCCTCTTTCCAATTTCTCTTTTCTCTTCTCTCCTCTTGACTCTTTCTCCCGCCATCGGGAGTCCAGAGGTTCTTTCTCATCTTTTTTTCTTCTTTCTTTTTTTTCAGTTCTTGTCTCTCCAGGATCCCACTCTCTGGCTCTATCGAGCTTCATCTCATAAACACCTCGATCGCGTATTCCAAATCTGAAAATGTCAGTCTGCTCAGCTTCTCTTTTTATTCTTGCGAGGATGCATTTTCATCAATAATGTTATTTGTGAAATTGACAAATGTTTCCGTACGTGAAGAGAAAGTACACCCGCCCGTCCTGTCGCAGAGTTTAGCTCATTCAATGGTAGCACGGTGTCCCGGTCTTCGTTTTGTAAGAGTCGATTGAATAGGGCCTGTTTCTTCAACAGGGGGCCCCCCGCCGACTAATGGGCCCTGGCTAATTGCTTAGCAAAGCCAAATCAATCTCGCGAGCATGATGGTTGAGTTGTTAATACGACGAGTCCGCTAGCGCCGCATCCGCGTCCGCCCGCTCCCCGCCGTCTCCTTTCGCTCTTGCGCGGTAATAATCGCGTCTCGTTCTTCAAAATGTCGGAGCAGTTTACGCGCGCGTCGTCGATAGCCGCGCGGCGAGAAACGCGTTCGGAGAAGCTCCGATTCCCAACATATGATGCTGCGGACATGATATAGGATGAAAATAAAGAGGAAAGGTTGAGAGGCGAGAATAATTAATAAAAGTTATTCTACCGGACGTAAGCTGGCGGGTGAAAGAAGCGAGTTTGTATCCGTCTGCTGGAGGCTCTATGCCCGTACGAGCCTCTGCCAGCGCGGGGATGAGAGAGCAAGAAAGAGGGAGAGAGGCTGCGGACGGGTCGGAAGGCTCCGGGTCTTGTATGTAGAAGAGCGCGAGGATAAAGAAGGGAGGAGGGTCGCTTCTTCGACGATGAGTTTACTTTTTGCCGGGCTCTAATTAGAGGCCAATTATATCGAGCAGGCGTTCGGTCTCTACCGCACAATGAAACGAACCGCTCGCGCGCGTTTAGTATCGATCTGGAGAGTCGATTAACTCCTTATTTGTTGCACGTTTTGTAGCCTCTCCCCGCCTCGAGGGCACATCTTTCTGCCTCGATCCTTCCCAGCCAACTTGAATAAATATGTGGGTTAAGCTTCGTTCACAACCGCCCGACCCTCTTCGTCTTGCAGCGTCAACGTATTACGCTGCCAAATAATAACAAGTATAATTTTATTAATAATATTTGAACACTCAACTTTTTCCCTGTCAACCGATGAAATTTATGGCATCGTTTCACAAAGTGCTATATTTTATATGTACTAGGCTATTGCAATTTTATTTCAAATAATGAACCGAACTCCATCAATTTTCAGAACAGTATGTGTTAAAAAAATTCACCGAATATAAAAGATTCTTCTTTGTAATGGACTCGAGTTTCAATTAAATAAATTTTTTCCAAAATTTATTGAGAATAATTTTCCTTTCCTATTGTTCCCGCCTATTCGCGACTCCTTGAGAGCGGACCTCAGATGTCATAGGCATATGAAAGAAAAGCTGTCATTGTGACATTGGGGAGCATAAAGAATTACTGCCAAATTCATAATGTGACTTCAGCTCTCAAGGAAAAGCAATGACAATCACCAACCAATTCACGCGTCGCAACCCCACTTTAAATAAAAAGAAAAACAGTCAGTAATCAAGTAGTTACCATCTATCGTACCAATCATACAAAGTCGGACAAATTCGAAACCGCTAATAAGCTTACAGCGGGCGTTATAATGACGGCGAAGCGTCCAGGAGCCCCGGGGGTTCTGCTGATAATACTTTACCCTCTTATACAGGGTGTCCCAATACTATAATCAGCACATTATAGAAATCTTCGAAACTCTAATGTGCACAGTATAGTATTTGCTGAAACAAAATTGCACAGTACAAGTTGGGGGTCACGGAACTTTCAAATCTTAAACGGCAACCCCCATTTTTTATTTCAGATTCGGATTCCTGATTACGTTATTTGCAATGAGCACCACGTTGCTCATCAAATGAGCTCCCGTCCGTTGCTGGTATCTTTATTTGCCATATACACCATATGAGGGTACATCGCTCGGATTTTGTACGCGCGTGTATTTTCATGTAAGCTCGCGCGCATATAGAGATGATTTCATATGCTAATTCGTTGATTAACAATTCCGAAGATGAAGGGAAGTGTTACAGCAGCAATGGTGTATATACAAATAGGTACCCACCTCTATACCTGTATAGACGTATTTAACGGTAGGTAACGAAGGAGTCGAAGCGGCTCGAAAACTTGACTGGTGAGCCATGCGGCTTGACTTCGGTACTTATTTAACAGCAGCAGCCCGAGACTCTTTGCCGAGGATGCGATATATAGACGTCTCAATAAGCCTCTCATGCTGCTGCCGGACCTTCGCTCCCTCCCTGCTCTCTCTTTCTCACAAGATTATACCAGGAATATACCATCAATATAATGTCGTTATATGTACATAGTTTATGTACTAAGCTCCGCCGAGTTGGACACCCCGGGGCCTCGTTAAAAGAGGATTATCGATAGAATCACGAGGGCTGTTAATGTTGATCGGGATTTCAAGTTGCTCTTTAATTCACGACCAAATCATTTTTATTATTTTCAGAAACGGGCGGGAAGTCACACTGAAAAGCAATTTTTGTTGGAAAAGATTGATATTTTTTTCGATACGTTCGACCAAACATTTTTTTGAATAATCCCAAAAATTGTGTCATTGCAGCAAGAAATATTCTAGAAAGTCTCTTCGGAAGCAAATTTTTGTCGTTCGGACGGTAAATTTCGCTTACGTTTCTGTTAGAAACTAAATATTCTCTGCCAAAATAACAAAAACTTTGAAATTATTTTAAAAAATTTATTATCAATATATTATCATATTATATATTATTATTATATTATTATTATATTATTATTATATTATTATTACATTATTATTATATTATTATTATTATATTATTATTATATTATTATTATATTATTATTATATTATTATTATATTATAATTATTGCTATATTATTATTATACTATTATTATATTATCATTATATTATTATTATAGGAACGTTAGGAACCAAAATTACTGCCAAAGTAGCGAAAATTTTGAAATTATCAAAAAATATTTAGTTCACCGTGTTCAACAAAATATTGACGATTTTTAATAAAAATTCGTTCTCAGTGTATATACGCGCATGTAACATACAATGGCCTAGAATTTTGCATTATTCTCAATAATCATAAGATAACCCGTTTGCTCCTTAAATTGAATTAAGGGAGAAAAATTAAACGACTCCACCTATACGTGCTCGGGTGAAATTTTTCATTCACTATCGTTGCGTTTATCGATATCGCATCATAAGAAATAATAATTTGGCTCCTATATGAGGTTCGGTTTGAAATTAATGCGGCAGACGAATTTCAGGAAAGTATCATGGATTTGCAACGGTGGTATTTGAAATCGAGGAATCTGCGGGAATAAAAAAAAGGCGGATACACCGGTGGAAGGAAGAATGAGAGGGAAGAGACGGGCTAGCCGTGTCGCTGGCGCGGTATGATGCCGATCCTATCTGAACCGGCTAATATAGTTGTCGTGAATATCTCAAGACCCACGGGGCATTGCATTCTCCGCGATCTCTCTCTCCCCCGTTCGATGCTACGGCGTTGGTGCATTCCGTTCGCCCGCGGGCCGCCACGGGGCGTCCATTCGATCTGGCGAAAGCATCTGCTAATTCGGAATCATGGGAATTTGATTGGGGCCTATGGGCCACGAGCGTCCAACGGTGTCAAGTTAAAAAAAAAAAAAAAAAAAAAAAAAATTCACCAGCAAAACAAAATCATGCTACGTCCTGCGAAATCTCGAAAAAACTTTGCGCCTCTTATTCGCACCCTCGTCCTCATTTTTCTGTCGCTTTTTTACATCATCCTTCCTAAATAATTGCGGACCAGAATTTTTTCCTCTTAACTGTGGATTTGAAAAATCACCCGCTGCTCCTATTTTTCTATTCGAGATTTTCTTGATCGATCTCTCAAAAAAACACTTTCAATTTAATTTTTTATTGCACTGAAGCGACACCGGAAATTATTTTTCAATAATTTAAAAAAAATTTGTTTTCTGCTGTGGTGATCGGGGGGGATCGAATAACCGCTCAATTAATTGTACGCACGAAAGGTCGTTTACATAGGAAAAATTCATGTTGGGAAGAGCAGGCGTAATGATGGTTGGAAACAGGTTTTTACACACGAAATAGGGAGGATCGAGTGAAACAAGAATCGGATACGAGATGCGGCTCTTTTTCGAGACACCAACGATCGCAATTAATTCGGGGGAGACTCATTAGGCCCAAACACACCTGGTAATTAAGAGCCCGGCTGCCGAGTTATCGAGGTGTCTTTTTCTCGATAGGCTCATTCCAAAGAGTCATTTCGTCGCCTCCGCGAACACTATATATGCCAAAACATGGCTGTACACATAATTATTACAAAACTTTTGTGTCAGCACCGATCCTTAGATGCTTGCGTCTAATTTGTAAAAAAAAAAAACAAAAAACTGCCACGACACCTTGCAGTTGGACTCTGTCGAATGATTCAACATTCTGGACGTTCTGTGGCGACGGTAAAATTTACGTAAAGTGTATGCAAAGTTTTAAGAGGCTTCACCATTTAGAAATCGAAATATTTAATGTTGAAAATTGCAACACCCACGCTCTTATGAGAAAATACTGAAAATTGTGCACTATGGAAATGAAATTTTTTTTAAAAATCGTCGAGATTTTATTGAATACCTTGAACTAAATATAAATAAACTGAAAAATCAATAAATAAAACAAAAAATTAAAAAATAAATAATAAAATAAACTATAAAAAATAAAAATAAATAATTATATTATAAATAAATTATAATATATATAATAAATTATAATAATTATATTATAAATAATAATCTCTTATAATAAATTATAATAATACCTCTTATAATAAATTATAATAATTATATTATCAATAAATTATAATATAATAATAATAATATAATAATTAATAATAATAATAAATAATAATAATTTAGTCCAATAAATTGAACTGAATATTTTTGAATAATTCAAATATTTTATTTTTGAATAAATTTTTGGGATTATTCAAAAAAACATTTAATCGAACGTATCGAACAAAATTTCCATCTTTTTCGACAAAATTTTGTTTTCAGTGTGATTTTTATAAATAAATATCTCGACTTGTAGAAAATAGATATCTCGATCATGTAGAAAAATCTACGCGATTCTTGTAGTCACGCGTCACACATACCAACAATCGCAAGTTTAAAAAGTTGCAGCCAATACTTTAGGCTCTCGCCTTGTTCGGCTTTGCGGTCCGTTCGAGGAGAGATCGGTTGGTCAGATTCGTAGGGTCCATGGGCGCATTCTTGGCATTTGGAGAAAAAAAATTAACAATCCGAGGACACGTGTTGCCGCGACGCAAATATTCCGACATTTTTTTACGATCCGCCGCAGATTTCTTTGCTCTCCTCTTATTTTTGCAAAAGCTTCAGCGAGTGCGTACAAACTTCGATCATCGCAATACGATGATGCGAATTTGTCGAGATCGCCCGCAATATTCAAAGTAATTAGCAAGTCGTGCGATGCGAAAATGAAAAATACAAAAATATCACAAGCGTCACTCACACCGAGAGCTGTCATTTTCTTAGTAATTACAAACTCGTTACAGCAGATTGAGAATTACTGCGGCCAAGCTCATCGTCATGTATCTACCAAAAGGTGGATCGCTCGTTGGCGCGGCGTTAACGAGATTCAAATGCCAGTTCGCGCCTATAACTGATCCCATTCGTTACCGCGCGCGTAGTTAGGCCAAAGTAAGACCCCCTGCCAATTACCGCTTCTCAACGCTCCGCTTTGCCGCATGCCGGAGATAATCGCGAACGTCTCCGCGCTGCCACCGCCGTATAGGGTTCCCCGTGGCTGGCCCAATTCCGCAGACACACGTACGCGAGCACATTAATTTTTTTTCAATCAGGTTTATCGAGATTCGTATCAATTCGGACAACTACGTTTTCCAACATGGCAGATTGATGAAGGAAAAAAAAAAAACTCAATTTTTGGGAAAAATCAATAAAAAAATATTGAAAATTCATTTTTTTTTGTAAGAAATTGGTTGGACGAGCGATATGGAAAGGTTTACGGTATACGACCAACGCGCACTCATCGTGTATATGCATATGAGATATTACGTATGCATCGTACGGTTTTACAGATGCCTACCGGTTCAGCGATGCAGACAGAGTGGGAAACGGTAAATAATTATGACTTGTGATTCACGTTGCATCTCCGATTTCCTCTTTGACTCTGTACTCTGTTTTTACGTCCAACATACTCCTACACATGAATATACTCATTAGAGTCGAATAATTAATCGAATTATTTTTCCCATCGTTCTCTCCTTTTTTTATCGTTTTACCACATTTTCGACTAATTTTTCGACTTGGAAGCAAAATTCCTCAGACTCGCGTGATCCTTCGTCAAAAAAACGTCAACTTTTCGTTAAATTTTGACGGAGATATGAATTTTTCAAAACTGCGATCATTTGTGGGAAAAATAAAAATTAATTAATTAATTCAATTTATTTTTTTATCACCTAATTAACCGAGGCTCTCGATATCCATCAAAAAACGTCAATTTATCGTTAAATTTTAGCGAAGATATGAATTTTCCAAAATTGCGGTCATTTGTGAGAAAAATAAAAATTAATTAATAAATTTAATTAATTTTTTTATGAATTAATTAACCGAGTCTCTCGATATCCATAAAAAAACGACAATTCTTCGTTAAATTTTGACGGAGATATGAATTTTCCAAAATTGCGGTCATTTGTGAGAAAAATAAAAATGAATTAGTAAATTTAATTTATTTTTATGATCAATTAATTCATGAAATCAATTATTTCATTAATGAGCTTCCTTATATCACTGAAAAACATACGCACCCATGAATTGTTACATTGCGCCTCGTTGTTGTCCATAAAAAAATTGAAATAATTGTTGGCAACGTTTAATCAGCGAGTGGTAAAAAAGAACGGGGCTTTTATTTTTGGTTTATTCAAATTTTCAAAGTCTGTGCAGAGTGATTTCTCGGAACGCATGATTAATCGCAAAAACTTGGGGTTAGCTGCGAGTTGGCTTATCTTGATTGCATGGCATCCTCGTATAATAATGTCCTCCCTGTGTAACACATATTCCAAAAACTTATTCGTACACGTAGGAAGGAACAAACAGCGAGGCACGTGTGCGACGTGTCTCGTTTAATTGTTAAGTAGCATTTTATCCTACACACGAAAAAAAAAAACGATATATTGCAACGCGAACGTTGACGCGGTGAAGAAACGAGACGCCGCTAATGGACTATTAATTATGAGATAATAGGATCGAGACAGAGAAGGCGAACGGCCGTTCGGAAATTTCACACGCGAACCGATTACACAGCTCCCCGGCCCGAGACGACGAGGAGGAGGAGGAAAGAGGGTTGATACGTCCCTCTCTACCGAGAGTCGCGGATAAGGCCTCGCGCGGGATGTTGAATAAACTTTTCGCACGAAATTCACCAAATGGGTGCAAATTTGCACCTGAAGTTTTCAAAACGTTCTGTCTCATCGAGATTTGCACGGATTGAGAACTATTGGGGTACTTTTTAGGGGTAGCGGATTCTGGGCCATCGTTTGCAACGATAAGAAACTCAAAAAATATAATATTTTTCACAAAAAATAGTCAAATTCAAAAAAAAAAAATCTGAAAATCTGTTTTTTTTTGTTTTAACGCCATTTCAATACTAATTAAGATATCGACATTTAATTTACGCGGAATTGAAGATAACGAGTCATATTTTAAGAAAAAAAATAATCCGGAATTATTATGAGGAAAGCTGCTGGGTCACGCAGCCCTGAAGTTGTCGTGGGTGTAAATTTGCATGTGGTGGCTACTGGTTAGGTTAATGCAAAGCTACAATGACAAAAACATAATAATCATCACAAAATAATTTATTATCGTCCCGCAACAATAATTTTATCGCGGGAACCCCGAACTATTGTCAAAAATGATAACGAGAAATTCCGCACTTTGGCGAGAGCAATTTATCGCCGACGCGAATACCGTTGCGGTCCAACATTCGTTAATAACGATGTTTTACAAGCAGGTAAATTGTTTCAATGTAAAATCCACGAAAGCAGCCAGGAACGGAGAAAATACACGTACGACGTAGAAAATGTAATTTCATAAAACGCGATTGTGTGTTTCTCTCATGCTTACGTACATAATAGGCAACGCGGCTCTTCTTACATCTACATATACCTGCTCCGCGTACATGTATAGTGACCTCGAGACATAAAAAATAGAAGCGTTGGAAATAATAAGTACCGCGCGCGCTGCGGTTGGATGGGAGATAATATCTCGGTATAGTTACGAGAGTTGCTAAAGCCATTACACAGCTTTGTAGCTGATATCATTAAATGGTTGAAGTAACTGTCCAACTAATTTCTTGCTACCCCGTAAAACGCCTAGATATAGGACTCTGCCCACAGCAAAGTGTATACACGATCCTCTACGTGCGTGTAATACTCGCGCAATACCATGGCAATTATACGACCTTATGCTCTCCCGCTCTGCGTCCCTGATGCTTTCCTTTTCTGCTGTCTCTTGCATTTTTTTTCACTTTTCATACGCGTACCCTGCGTCGCCAATCGCTCACGACCTCGGAACGTCGATTTTTTAATTTTTTTTTAAATTTTTTTTTATTTTTTTTTTTATTTCGTATTAACGTTCCGACGATTTGTGTTACACTGATCGAATTCAAGAACAGGTGTGTGTGATTTGAAAAACACAAAGTTACGCACGTATCGCTGCGTTGGAAGGAATAAGAAAGAGGGAGGGAGGAGAATGAGGAAAAAATGAGGGACGAAGAAGATGGACGGAGAGAGAGAGCGTAATGCGGGAGAGACGGAAATAAGAGACGATGGGTGTCGATACACACGCGGAGACGCGACCAGGGACCGTTTTTACGTGCGAGAGTGTCAAGCGTTTACAAATGGCTTATTAATCACGCGAGGACAATGGAAAGAGTACGCCAAGTTTTACTGCGCGTGAGACGAGCATTGTTTTTTATTTTTTTTATTTTTCTCTTCATTTTTTTTTTATTTATTATTATTTTTCAGCACGTTGACCGAAGTTACCGGGAAGCTGTCGATTCATCACCGAACGTGCGAGTACGCACTCACTCCCACAGCCACACGCACCCGTAAAACTCTTTCATATTTGTTACAAGCTCGCGAGGCCTCTCTCTATAAGAAAACCTAGAGCCCCATGGACGAAACTCTCATTGCTAGCCGTTTAACCACTTGCCATTATCCAAACCCGACTCACGCGCGTCCCAAGACGACGCGCGAGCGTCTGTGAATTACGCTCGAGGTGTGACTAATTTGCCTAATGAACGAAATGGCACACAGGAAGGAGCACCGCCAACAACTCTCCCAGCAGACGATCGTCGTCTCCCTCTCGTAGTATTTTTCTACAACCCATATGCCGCATCGATTTTGAGCTATTCGCGAACAATCAAATTACTCGTGATTCGATGTATCTTTCTGCTTAATTCGATTCGAAAAGATGCGTGATCGGAGGGACGATTCGAGTAAATTTGAAATTAGAAAAAGATGGATATTTTGTTCGATACGTTCGACTAAACGTTTTTTTTCAATAATCCCAAAAATAGTGTCATTGCAGTAAAAAATATTTTAGAAAGTCTCTTTAGAAGAAAATTTTACTCGTTCCATTCGTAAATTTCGCTGACAATTCTGTTAGAAACTAAATATTCTGGCAAATTAAGAGAAATTGTGAAATTATTAGAAAAATATTTAGTTTACAGTATTTAACAAAATATCGACGATTTTTAACAAAATTTCATTTCCAGTGCGCAATATTCGTAATTTTAGTCGTTCCACTCGTAAATTTCGCTGCCAATTCTGTCAGAAACTAAATATTCTGCCAAAATAACAAAAACTTTGGAATTATTTAAACAATATTTAGTTTACCGTATACAACAAAATATCGACAATTTTTAACAAAATTTCATTTCCAGTGCGCAATATTCGTAATTTTAGTCGTTCCACTCGTACATTTCGCTGCCAATTCTGTTAGAAACTAAATATTCTGCCAAAATAACGAAAAATTATGAAATTGTTAGAAAAATATTTAGTTTACAGTATTTAACAAAATATCGACGATTTTTAATAAAATTTCATTTCCAGTGCGCAATATTCGTAATTTTAGTCGTTCCACTCGTAAATTTCGCTGACAATTCTGTTAGAAACTAAATATTCTGCCAAAATAACGAAAAATTATGAAATTATTTTAAAAATATTTAGTTCACAGTATTTAACAAAATATCGACGATTTTTAACAAAATTTCATTTCCAGTGCGCAATATTCGTAATTTCAGTCATTCCACTCGTAAATTTCGCTGCCAATTCTGTCAGAAACTAAAGATCCTGCCAAAATAACGAAAAATTATGAAATTATTAGAAAAATATTTAGTTTACCGTATTGAACAAAATATCGACCATTTTTAACAAAATTTTATTTCCAGTGCGCAATATTCGTAATTTTAGTCGTTCCACTCGTAAATTTCGCTGACAATTCTGTCAGGAACTAAACATTCTGCCAAAATAACAAAAATTTTGATTACTTTAATTAATTTTTGAATTATTTTGATTAAATAATTCATAAAAAAAAAATACCGAATTTTCAGAATTTTCTCATCATTTTTCATTTCAACCCTCAAGGTCGTTAGTAATGATAATAGAATTATTAAAATTTGGTATATTTAACATTTAAACGATCACGAGATCGTGTACAATTATCAGGACGCGATTAACAAGCTATTTATTGAACAATTAATATCGAAAAATTTCACAAGTCCACAACATCCTTAAAGGGGTATATACGCGGTGAACTTGTTGGGAGGCGATGCGCGTACCGCGCGAGCAAACTCGTATTCACGATTCTGCAGGTATAAAATCAGTCGAACCGTCAAATAATCGGTAAATCGTGACTCTCGTCTCGTTCAACGATAATACCGTACGGTTTATAAATTTCGAAGAGTACGCGGGCTCGCGCGCGGTAGCAGCCTTCGCGAAGGCTGCCGAATACGCGAGCGCCTCTATATAGGTAACATATTACATTCTCGGAAAGGATTTCTCGCTCCGAAATGCCAGAAAATAAAATTCTTCCTCTCGAATGCCTAATTTACTGACATTCGAATTTAATTTTCTGCTCGTATGAGTACACTCGCGATAAGAAACCCCGTACTCACGTACAGTCGGTACCAAAAGTGTTCGTTTTTCTGCAAGGGTCCTTTTTGCTTCATCCCGTTCGGTTGTGGGACCCCAGCGGGGCTCCAATTGCTGCTGCACGTTGAATACTTAACCCTTACACTTGCCACACCTCTTCAGAATCACGTGCTTGGCCCCATGGGGTAGATTTCTACCCTATTGACAAAAATTGTTATAAAAAATGAACCACTGAATATTTCAACTTGAAAATTGTTGCACAACATATTGAAAGCTTCTTTCAAAAGATCCTCCACATTGTATTACCAAAAATTAAATTTAAGTACACTAAAAAAAATGCTAAAACCAACAGAAGTGGAAAATGACAAAAATTGTTATAAAAAATGAAACACTGAATATTTCGACTTGAAAATTGTTGCAGAACATATTGAAAGCTTTTTTAAAAAGATTCCCTATTCTGTATAACCAAAAATTAAATTTGAGTACACTAAAAAAAATGCTGAAACCAACAGAAGTGGAAAAATGACTATTTTGAAAAAAATTGGTATAAAAAATGAACTACTCAATATTTCGACTTGAAAATTGTTGCAGAACATATTGAAAGCTTCTTTTAAAAGAGTCTCTACTTTGTATAACCAAAAATTAGATTTGAGTACACTAAAAAAAATGATAAAACCAGCAGAAGTGGAAAAATGACAAAAATTGTTATAAAAAATGAACCACTGAATATTTCGACTTGAAAATTGTTGAAGAACGTATTGAAAGCTTCTTTTAAAAGATTCTCTACTTTGTATCACCAAAAATTGAATTTGAGTGCACTAAAAAAAATGCTGAAACCAACAAAAGTAGAAAAATGACAAAAATTGTTATAAAAAATGAAACACTGAATATTTCGACTTGAAAATTATTGTAGAACATATTGAAAGCTTCTTTTAAAAGATTCTTTACTTTGTATCACCAAAAATTGAATTTGAGTGCACTAAAAAAAATGCTGAAACCAACAAAAGTAGAAAAATGACAAAAATTGTTATAAAAAATGAACCACTGAATATTTCGACTTGAAAATTATTGTAGAACATATTGAAAGCTTCTTTTAAAAGATTCTCTACTTTGTATCACCAAAAATTGAATTTGAGTGCACTAAAAAAATGCTAAAACCAACAAAAGTAGAAAAATGAGTATTTCCCTCGACCCGGGGTAGTCGGGTGGCAGTATATTCGTTAATACTCATCACGACCATCAATGAGTTTGCTCTCGAGAGTTGAACGATGCAAATATCTCCTTCCGGCCAAAAATGGTGACTTTTGAGATCGCCGGTATATTTGGAGGCAGGGAGATGATCCGAGTCGAAGGGATAAAAAGAGCGAGCGGGACTTTTGGATCGAACGTGCGAGCATAACCGCGCGAGACTCTTCGGGATCGGCTGCAAATGAATAATCCTTGTGAGATCGTATCGTTAATTATATAGGCACCGGCGNGAGAGAGAGAGAGAGAGAGAGAGAGAGAGGGCGAGCAACAATGGTGCGATTGTCCGGGACGATAGCCTCGCACTCTCTCCACCTATTTTCTCGTTGGCTCCAAGGAGCAATCGGCGGGAAGGTTTGCGACTTCTCGCACGTATTGCAGTTCATACTCAATCAATATATGCGCCTATTTATATATATACAACGGCAGAGCTTTAACCGAAAGAATTGCGCGTAAAGTACAGAGAGATATCACGCGCAAAATGACTTTGTGTAGGTGCAGCGATGCTCTCGCGCGAATCCTCATGACGCGAAAGAAAGAGTGAAGAAAAATAAGGAGAAAAAAAAACAGAAAAAACGACTTTGCGTTAAACGCGGAGAGGCAGAGAGCAGGAGGGGCGCCAAAGTTTTAACCGACGCCTCCGCAATCAAATTACAGCTCGAGACACGAGAGGCCCATGAATTATTTATGGATAAATACGGCCGCGTGCGCCTTTTTCTTGTACTTATGTATATGCATGCACATACTCGTGCGTCCATCATATATATATATGTATAGCCAACACACGCGGAACGCGCGACATGTGTCCCATGAAATATACTCACGCGGCAGTACACGCGTTTTTGTCTCCTCCAGTACAATTCCGAAGACTTTTCCAGTTACACGCACGACAATGAAGTGACTTTTACGGATATGTTCGCGAAACAATGCTTCACCATCGCAGCTCGTTGCCTTTTCCTCTTTTTTTCTTTTTTTTTCCATAATTCTCAAAAGACACAAATCGGGAGAATAAATTTTGCATCAGCCACGAGTTTTCATGTAAAAAAAAAGGAAAAAAAAATAAAAATGAGATTTTTTATCGCAAGATATGGATTTTCGATACCCGCGAAACCGGAAGTCCTCCTCGGTCGTTGTACGCGTCAAAGCAAAGTGTATCCGCTCCGAGAATATTTGGTTGTCGCGCGGGGACAACTTAATAAGCCGAGAGGAACGGTAGCCCCCGTGCAAGATTCCACTGTCACAATGCACAATGGAACAAGTAACGAGACAGACGTCACGTACCGGTGGTTAAGCGTGTTTAACTTTTATTACCCAAGCCCGCCGCCTGACGGGAATAATTGTCAACTGCCGCCCACCCATGCAGCTAAACATAACGCGCACTTTACTGGCTTTTCTCTGGATGCGCGTACACGAGCAATTATAATTATTTGATAATTACATCAGTTTTTGGGACTCGGTTATGTTACGGGGAATCCCGGAAAAATTACTCGAGTCGAAAACGTGATTATAGCGAGCTCTTTCGTTTGGCTGCTCGCCTCGTGTTCCTGGAGGATTTTTTTTCCATCCCAACCCTCCGCCACGAATATATTGCACACTGGAAATGAAATTTTGCTAAAAATCGTCGATATTTTGTTGAATACGGTAAACTAAATATTTTTTAAATAATTCTATAATTTTTTGTTATTTTGGCAGAATATTTAGTTTCTATTTCAGCGAAATTCACGAGTGGAACGACTAAAAATACAAATATTGTGCACTGAAAAAGAAATTTTGCTAAAAATCGTCGTTATTTTGTTGAATACGGTAAACCAAATATTTTTTAAATAATTTCATAATTTTTCGTTATTTTGGCAGAATATTTAGTTTCTGACAGAATTGGCAGCAAAATTTACAAGTGGAACGACTAAAATTACGAATATTGTGCACTGAAAAAGAAATTTTGCTAAAAATCGTCGATATTTTGTTGAATACAGTAAACCAAATATTTTTCTAACAATTTCATCATTTTTCGTTATTTTGGCAGAATATTTAGTTTCTACGAGAATTGTCAGCGAAATTTACGAGTGGAACGACTAAAATTACGAATATTGTGCACTGAAAATGAAATTTTGCTAAAAATCGTCGTTATTTTGTTGAATACGGTAAATTAAATATTTTTCAAATAATTTCATAATTTTTCGTTATTTTGGCAGAATATTTAGTTTCTAACAGAATTGTCAGCGAAATTTACGAGTGGAACGACTAAAATTACGAATATTGCGCACTGGAAATGGAATTTTGCTAAAAATCGTCGTTATTTTGTTGAATACGGTAAACTAAATATTTTTTAAATAATTTCATAATTTTTTGTTATTTTGGCAGAATATTTAGTTTCTAACAGAATTGTCAGCGAAATTTACGGGTGGAACGACTAAAATTACGAATATTGCGCTCTGGAAACGAAATTTTGCTGAAAATCGTCGATATTTTGTTGAAAACGGTAAACTAAATATTTTTCCAATAATTTCATAATTTTTCGGTATTTTGGCAGAATATTTAGTTTCTGACAGAATTGTCAGCGAAATTTACGAGTGGAACGACTAAAATTTGCTTCTGAAGAGACTTTCTAAAATATTTCTTGCTGCAATGACACTATTCTTGGAATTATTCAAAAAAACGTTTAGTCGAAAAAAATATCCATCTTTTTCAACAAAATTTTGTTTTCAGTGCGGCAAGGCCCTCTAAGTCCCGAAAGGGGATTGAGAAAATTTCAAAACGGTAATAGGCATGATTGTTGGTTCGCGAATGCCCTCGGGGTGGCACTTACTTTTCGTCAGCTGCCGAACACGGCCGCTCTAATCAATTGGCTATCCACCCGTATTACACACCTATTGTATATATACAAATATGCATATATATTCACGCGGTATTATAAAATATAATGGAGCAGCAGGTTTGGAAGCGTCGAAAGCGTCGAAAGGAAAAAATTCGACACCACCTCGTTATGCTTTTGGCGAGCGCCAGACTCTCGCACAACTCGATGTGGTTTTAGCACAATTTTTACATAGAATATCAAGATCCGTGCACGCGAGGCCATCCGAAACGCTCGTAATGCACCCTTCGCCCTCGGTCTCAGAACCGGCGACGCTTCTCCGTGCTACCATCAATTTGCACACTCCTCCATCCTCTCATTTCCTATGCGACCATCCAGCTACGTCCAAATTCTGCTTCCTATTCATATGCACTTGCTACTGCATTTTTTCTGCATTTTAATGAAAACGAGATTGCTCTAAATTCCATTCCATTCTCATGAAAGAGTTTTTGGTAATTTTATTTCTTGTAATCAATTTCTATTTTATTGTGATCGGAAATTCTTCCATTGCTGACCTTTACGAACATTTTTCACGTTCAGCGTTACCAGTAATCAAATATTAGATATAATCTAAATATTAAATCATTTTTCCTATCAAATCAAAAAATTAAAAAATTAAAAAATTAAAAAATAAAAAAAAATCAAAAAATCAAAGAATTAAAAAATAAAAAAAAAATCAAAAAATCAAAGAATACTTGTCCGACCGGTTTTTCACAATTTATGAATATTTTTTTGTTGCGTTTTTCTATCAAATCAAAAAATCAAAAAATTAAAAAATCAAAAAATCAAAGAATACTTGTCCGATCGGATTTTCACAGTTAATAAACATTTTTTTTGTTGCGAAACGCTTCAGGGAGACGTTCGCTAAATTAGAAAATACGAAAATCGAAAAAAAAATGGTGATTCGATGTTATCAATGTTCTGATTGTTTAATATTGAATATTGTCGTCATTTCGTATTGTTAAAACGTTATTTTTGTTGGTATATAAGTAACGCGTGCATCAGCGGAATTTCCCTCGTCTCGGAGAGTGCGAACGATGTTGAGACGCCGGGATTTCCACAAATTCATTGCACGTTCTCACCGAACGAGAAGGTATTCCAGCGAAGCACCGGGTGCGGCGGAGGGGAAACTGCGTCCTGATGTGCAACGCGGACGGACGAATCTCTCGATTCTCGGGCTCGTTCTGCAGGTGCATGGAAAAAAGGGCAGTTCGATCTCCTGGAAAATATGCGGCTAGGATTCACGAAAAGTCAGCAAAAGCGAGTCCGATGTGTTTGGCTGTCATAGCGGCGGGTGAAGAGGCACGCGGGGTTCCGTTGAGAAGGTTCGAACGAGCGGAAAAGCAAATCGGGGAATTAAATCTCGTCGTCGAGAGTGAGAAAGCGACAAGATTTATTTTTCGAATTCTTTTTTTTTTTTTTCGAGAGAAGACGCGCCACGAAGGAGAACAGAGAAAATAAAAAGATTTTGGGAAGTGAGGCATGAAAAAATATACTCGCGATATTTATACGAGTGGAGAGCATTTTTTTTGTGTCCATGAAAATGGGGCAAGGGAGGAAGGATTTGTGCAGCATTATTACATTCTCTAGCGACTGCGACTCGATTTTCTCCAAGGGAAACTCTTAACTCCAGAGTCAAACCGCATTTGGCCTTTGTCAGGTCCTTAACGAGATTAAAATGGGGAGGAAAGCCATTGGAGTTGACCATTCGCCCGAATGCTTCGATCACAACGAGAAAAATAAATATTTTGAGAAGCCATTGTCGCGAAGGTAAAAGTAGCGCGCGCGCGCGTTCGACCACCGAGTTATTCTTGCTTGCTATTTATTCTCGCATCTACGATCTTTAGTTGGCGCTCGTTTCAAAAGAAAAATCAGGATCTCGTGATACTCTGAATAGACGGTCGCGCCGTTTGTAAAGTCAAAAATGAGAAGCAGTCAAAAACGCTTCATGTTTTGCCAAACACCCGGACAAATAATGCGAGAAACGTGCGAATGCGAGAACAAACACCATTCGAAACATCTGATGGTTTTTATGGTCAGAATTGGGGGAAAAGACAGCAGGATTGAAACGTCAAAATTCGATGAGCTCCACCGTCAATAATCTCCCTTTTCGCTAAAGTGACTTTTCCTTCACCTGCAGAAGAGGTTGTGTCGATAATTTCAACATTATGTTCAATTTCGATAATAAACGATTAAGCCTTGACCATAAACTACTGGCGGCCCATAACGTCCATATTTTTTCTTCTGGTCTTCATCATTACATTAAAAATTTGTTTTTGCGACCATTGAAAAAAACAGACATAATAAATGAAGAGAAAATTAATGAGAACGCTGAAAACGAAATTTTGTTGAAAAAGATGGATATTTTGTTCGATACGTTCGACCAAACGTTTTTTTGAATAATTCCAAAAATAGTGTCATCGCAGCAAGAAATATTTTAGAAAGTTTCTACAGAATCAAATTTTAGTCGTTCCACTCGTAAATTTTGCTGCCAATTCTGTCAGAAACTAAATATTCTGCCAAAATAACGAAAAATTATGAAATCATCAAAAAAATGTTCAGTTTACCGGATTCAACAAAATATCGACCATTTTTAGCAAAATTTCATTTCTAGTGCGCAATATTCGTAATTTTAGTCATTCCACTCGTAAATTATGCTGCCAATTCTGTCAGAAACTAAATATTCTGCCAAAATACCGAAAAATTATGAAATTATCAAAAAAATGTTCAGTTTACCGTATTCAACAAAATATCGACCATTTTTAACAAAATTTTATTTCCAGTGCGCAATATTCGTAATTTTAGTCGTTCCACTCGTAAATTTTGCTGCCAATTCTGTCAGAAACTAAATATTCTGCCAAAATACCAAAAAATTATGAAATTATTTAAAAAATATTTAGTTTACGGTAATTCAACAAAATATCGACCATTTTTAGCAAAATTTCATTTCCAGTGCGCAATATTCGCAATTTTAGTCATTCCACTCGTAAATTATGCTGCCAATTCTGTCAGAAACTAAAAATTCTGCCAAAATAACGAAAAATTATGAAATTATCAAAAAAATGTTCAGTTTACCGTATTGAACAAAATATCGACCATTTTTAGCAAAATTTCATTTCCAGTGGAAGAAAAAGAGAAACGTATCGTGGGAATTGAGCGGAGGAAAAGACTAGAGAGTAATTTAGAGATGTATTAAGAAATATTGCGTATCCGTCGAGAGCTTGTTTACCTGGTGGTAATTAGTCGATAAGATTAAACGACATGGACGAACCTGACTTGTTTTTCTAATGTATATATTTGTGTATGCGCGTATAAAGGTATATATAATTTTTGTTTGTTTTGGGAGAGATAAGAAAACTGGAAGACGAGGGACGAGCAGGAGGGGAGGGGAGAGGAGAAGAGAAACCAGGAGATCGTTTACCGGACTACACGGCAACGGGTCCCAGAGCGGAAAGCTCCTGCGGTGGTCCTCGTCCTTCCGCAACGGCTAATCTAATCCGACAGGTCACCAACGCGATATATATGTTTTCTTCGACGACGACTCTGCATCGACCATGCCGTTTTGTTGACTCGAGCCAACCTACCGATAACACGACCAATCGTGTCATGTTCCATTTTTATCCAGAAACTCTCAATTCTCCGGGCTCGTTGCAATTATGATTGATACGATCTTTCAAATTTGTACCATCGTCTGGGACGTTAATACACTCTTAGAATGGCGAAAAACTAATCAAAAGAAATTTCGATGTGTAAACGAGAGTCTGCGACATGTTAGGTCAAGGAGATCGTTTTTCGTAGAACGATCAACGAAAGCCAAACGCGCATAATTATGGTCGAGACGGGTGCTGCTGGCTATCGATACGTCTGTCACGGTCCCCGTGTTACGTGACACCCTGGCTCTCGAGGGACAAGGCCTCGTCCCTACGATGATGGCTCGGCTCCCTCCAATCGTCATTCGTACTTGGAAATTTTCCAGTAAAAAATCAAAATTTCTTCAAAGGGAAAAGAAAAAAGTAAAAAAAAATTAAAAAAATCTCTACACTATACGAAAAAATGATCGTTTTTCCTTATAAAAGCTTATTGAGTTTATTTCTGGGGTAAATTGCTTACGTAATGGGACTTTGATTCGGTGGAAAAGCCACCGTTGGTCTCCAGAGCAAGAAATGGTTTCTTTCTTGTTGTTTTTTCATATTTTTTTTTGCAGAGTGCTGTGTTCTCGGGCTCGTCATCACCGCGTCCGGAGCTTTAAGAATTTTGTAGCTCCTCATCTCGGCGTCTCCCTTTCTCGTTCGAGGGCCATCGCCGCGTCGTATCGGTTGGTGGTGGTGTGGCATTTGGAGTCGTTCGGCAAGCGCGCGCGACTTTTTACGGTCGTTCCGTACTCATAAACAGCAGGGGGTTTACACGCTTACCGCTCAGAAATTTCTGGAGGTTGCCTCGCTCGCTCACCATCGCTCGACCTCTCTTCCTCCTCTCCTCCGCGCCACTGCCGAGGCGAGAACAACTCGAGCGCGCGCGATTTTGGTCCTGCACGTGGATGAGATGCTTCAATGTATGTACCTACCTACCTACCTACCTACCTACATAGCCCCATCGCGCCGCGTCTTAAATTCTTGTTCACCAGCATGGAAGAAGGATTTACAGAACGAAAATTCGCGCGCGCAACGAGAAAATATATCCACTCTGACAAAAGAATGTAACGATTCGCGCGACGCGTACCATAAATTTACTTTTGAATAAAGTATCGATTGCTCGCGTCTTTCGTGATAACCATCAGGACATTTCACACGCTCCATTCGACTCTATCTCGACTCCACTCGGTATAATAATGTCCGTTCCCCCCATATCCATACCGTGGCTCGTGTACGCCGCAGCCTACATAAATAACTATATATACTACCTCTAGTCTCCACCACCACTTGCTGACCAATTCCCATAATAATCTTTCATATGTTCTTACTTACCTTTTTATTTCTCGCATCTGTATGCCCGCGATCTCATCTCATTCAAGAAGCTCCACTTTTTTCGGCTGTTAAAGCCTTCAATCAATTTTCCATTACGCGCAAAAACACACTGAAAACAAAATTTGGTTGAAAAAGATGAAAATTTCCGTTAGAAATCAAATATATTGCCAAAATAACGAAATTTTAGAAATTAACAAAAAATATTCACACAAAAAGTATTCAACAAAATATCGACCATTTTTAACAAAATTTCATTCCCAGTGCAGCATCTTGCGGAAAGTCTCGAAAGGTGAAGGATATTTTGAGCATGATCCCGGAATGGAATGTTTGATTTGAATAAATGGGCTGCTTCGCGCTGGTCCGTGGGTGAATCTGGCAATTAAGCGTCCGTCGGACATGCCCACACGAGCGCGAGCTTAAATAATTATTTACTCAACACCTGATGCCTCGTAGGATGGATTAATTCTACGGACGCTGAGAACGAGATGCTCGGGTTGCTCGCTCTCCGGAATATATTCGACGAATGTTGCTTGCGTAACAATCTGAAAGAGACACGCGTTAACAACACCAAATGTATTCGTTCTAACGAGATACATACGGGGGGACTCGATACAGGGAATCCCGGGAGAGCGACAGTCCTTCATTAGGCAGATCGAGTGATCGCATCATTTGGTCCCGTGACTCGGCTAGATGTCTCAACAGCAGCAGCAGCAGGCGTCTCAGCATATCCGTCCTCTTTCAGACATTTATATCATTTCCAAGAGTTAACGGTACGCGAAAGCATCAGAGCCGAGGAAACTTTAAACGTCCACTCGTCGTAGCACCGATACGAATCTCACTCTCGGAAATTCCCATCCAAATTCTTCGCTCGATCATTATTTTTGTTTATTTTCAATATTGGAAATTTGTTGGGAAATAAAATCATATACGCAGTGGATTAAGTTTAATTAGTCTCTTTATTAACGAATGCGCAAGGCAAGGAACGTCTATACTGTTCAGAGATCTCAATGGGACCCTAAAAAGTCTTAAAACCTTTTATGAGGTTGACTACATACGATCATATGATAAGAATTCAATAAAATTTGGTGTCAACATTTTTTAGCATCGAATACGATGACACAATTTTTTACGTCTACATAATTGTCGAATAATTAGAGTTTGGAACATGCAAAAGATATACCTATATATATATATCTCATTCCTATGCTTATGCGTGTAAACTCTAGTGTTCAATTGCTCAAAAACTATTTAGAAGAAAATTCTTTAAAAATTTGTAAATTCTTATTTAATACCAAAGAATAAACGCAACAAATCTCATTAAATTCTAATCATTTCGAATTTCCCTATAACATGGCAACATTTGTGTGTAGCCACCCTCCTTAAAGAATAACGTCACCGTACGCAGAGAAACAACTCTTAGTTTTCTAAATCATAAACTCTTATTTATATAAAGTATTCTTAGGTCTAGAACGCTGTATTATCCAACATTCGATCATCACGAATGTCGAACCTTCGGATATGCACGTGTTAAGCTGATAATAGTCGATTCAACCAGCAAGAAATAAATTTACACTGGGTCGCGCGGAAGCGCCCGTGTTGTCTCGTTGAAATAATTTGACTCGAACGAACCGCGTTGAGCAAACAACAAGAACAAAAGCTTATGCGGGGTACTCGCTCTGCTCGGCTGCTGCTGTGACTCTCATCGGAGTGACCGCCTTTTCGCTCGGCTACCACGGTGGGTAATATTACCGCAGTAATAAAGGGCCATTTATGGTAGTACTAAGAGAGAGCAGAGCAGAGCATTCTCCGCGCGATGAAAACGAGCCAGCCAGCCAGCCAGCATGGCCAACTCACGCGCTCTCGGGACAATAAAAAGCCAAACGGTCTCGTCGTTGGTGGGTTGTTATACCACTCTGCTCCCGTCATTTCTAGCCACCGCTGTTTCCAAGAATTTCGACCAAAGTCCTGCGCGAGTTTTCTCTTTCCACAAAATCGACCGTTCGGAGCAGCCCGCGATTGAAACTTTTTATTCCTCTTCAAATTTTCATTCTGTAAAACGAAAAGAAAACATTATTGCGAGTGTTATGATACGATAACGAAAAAAAGTTCAAAGAAAAAAATTCGATCGACGTAGAAAAAAAAAAAAANGAGACAGAAAAAAAAAAAAAAAAAACAGTACCACGTTCTCTCGGTGTAAATCAGATGGTCCATCGTTTACGGAGCTTTTTGGGAATGTTGAACAAACGATTGACGACGACTAATAAACCGGAGTGGTGCGAGTCGACTCTGCGGGAGACCACGTGCGGCAACAAGGAGCAGGAGACGCTGCGAGGGAGGAGAAAATAACGCTGGCGCGGATGCAATTCGGCGAACCGAGACCAGATCGATGCCAGCCCAAGAAGATTCTCATTTTTCCGAAATTACGGATCCACCGAATTTTCTCTCGTTGGATATTTGTGAAGACACTAAAAATCCAATATCTAGTTTTATTAACTCGCGCAACGTCCTGTAATGATACACTAGCATTTAGATAATAACATTATTTAATGGATTCCGAAATATGGTTAAGCAGAAAGTGATGTAGAAATTCGTTCGAAAGGATAATAAATTAAACAAGTTATTTGATGCTTTTGGTACTACTCACATATATGCGGGAATGGGTGAGCAGCACCCTCTGCATATGAATAAAGTCGTAAAGTCGTTCGGAATGATCATTACCACGTCCGAAGTTTGAAGGTGCGAAGATGCATACGAGAAAAAGGAAGAAAGTTTGCTATACACAAGAAAGAGAATGAGAGAGAATGAAAGGTGTGAAAAAACACACTGTATGAAGAGAGAAGCGAGATGCTCGTGGTTGTTCGTCCTCGTCGTCAGGCGGATCGAGACAGGTTGTAAAAAAAAAGATATTCACTGTTCCCGGGATCGAAAAGTTGCGTGCGTTGTATCACAATCTCTTAGCATCAAGTGATAAAGAGCCTGTCGAAACTGTTGACTAGTTATTTACAAGTTTCGTTGATACCGTTTTTTCGAATCAATACGAATTTCTTTGTTTGTTGAAGGTTTTTGAATCGTTTATCGTTTCCCAACTTATTTCAGGACAACGCCCAACATGATATGAAATTGATGGAAATAGATGGTGAAGCAGCATGAAAATCAAGCGAGAGGAAGAGAGAGCGAGGGGGGCAGAAACGGCAGCAACGCCCGAGGCTCTCTAGGTGTCGGCTATGGAATATTGACGGCGAGCATAAAACGTCCGGTTCATTAAATCGCACGGACAAGATTGTCATAATTTATAATTTAATAACGGTTGTAAGAGGCCCATTAAAAAGGGGAGTCTTTCCAAAATATACCACGATATTTATTGCGACCAGTTTTTCAATGTCTCTTGTTTTTTTATTTATCCGTAACCACACACCGCAAACAGCGTGTACCGTGGACCCTGCTCGTCAATTTTATATAGTCACTCCGGTATTACTTTGCGTTTTGGAGATCGATTCGATCGAGTTCCACGGACATATTGTCCACTTATTTAATTTTCTTGTTAAATAATAGCCCCCTTTGCTGGTTGCACATGGTGATGGCAAAATGTCCATTGGCATATCGTGTATATGTGAAAATAGCATATAGCTGCGATAGGCCAACGCGCCGGAGCCCATTAGTTGGATTATTAAATTTCTCGGTCCTGCATGGGGATAACGTTGCGGGGCCAAAGAACCAGCAGGTTTCGCATTTAGGCAGCCATTAGTTGGAGATTTACGACAAGTCGTAATTCATCGAACTCATTTGTTCCTCCTTTTCCTCCTCGTGATTTTCGAGCTTCTTTCTCCTACGAATACATATTTTTCACTATGTCTATATACACACACACTCATACACATACACACCCAAATGTGGATACAAGCGGTGAGGCAATGGGGGGAGAGTTTACTGTAGCAAAGATTACGTTTCTCTCCTCCATAAGAGTGCAACTTGCCAATTTAATATACTTCATACTACATATACATATGTATATATGTATAAATTTTATTTGTGCATGCCAACTCTTCCTTTCTCTCCTCTTCTTTACGCCCTTTCATTTTCTCCCCTTCGTTTTTCAACAATCTTTTTCCATCCTCTTCTTTCTTTCTTTCACTCTCGACGGGACGGGTGCCCCATGGTAAACTATCGATTCTACCAGAGACACGATACTCGTAACTCATCCTCGCTTCCCAGTCTCGTTACCATCGCGCGGCTCTTCCTCTCGCTCGACCTTATCCCACTGCTTATTTCATTTCTCTACCGCATCACAATAATCACATCATATCATTGTAATTATCGTCCATCATGGCCAAGCAAATTGGTGACAAACCCTACGGATCACAGGATCACTATATCAGCGGAAAATGAGCATGACCTAAAAATTTGGTAAAACAGGTGGTGTTGTATTTTTTTTTCTGCAGCGCTTTGCCATCTCGGCTGCCGGCAAAGGTCAGTGTACAACTAAATAATCGAATTGTCATATCGGTCTGTGTATGAAATATGTACGGTAAATAGGTGGTGTATAAAATAGAAACGGCCGGGCAAAAGTAGTTGTTTGTAGGAGGTTTGACGGATGGCGCGTAATGTCGCGCCCCCGGCGAGTCCGTGGGCGCTAACAAGAGTGCGGATGGGCAAATCGAGCGAGAAAATATCACCGAGGTTATTCGGCTTAATGGCACCGACCATTATCCCGCTTATCCCGCGAGGCGCGCATCCACGTACGCGCGTATAAACCTCCTCCTGCTAGATAAACAAAACACGAATTGAGCCAACATTGAGCATAAATAATCAAAATAATTGACGCGGACGCGGCATTATCTCGTCATCGAGTCTTGTTTGGAATGGCATAATATTGAAATTCTACACCAATCGTTTGCACGATATCAGGTGTCGATGAATAGCTGCATTCAATTTTCATATTTTAATTCCAACAGAAGAAAAATGATGTTGGCCTCATCAGTGACGTACAAAAAATACTATCGACGAGTAATGAAAAATATTTCACGAGAGTCCGTGCTCCAAGAATTTAGAGTTTGTAGGCGGGGCCCGGGGGGCTGGACTCGATATACGAACTGATCGATTAATTTTTTAGACGTGAGATCTGGCCAAGTTAGATAAATATATATGCTGCCTTATTTTCAAAACGAGATGTATCATTTGCTAGTTGGAACGAGGAGCGATTTATTAGTCTCTGGTTCTTGATACAAAATCTTTGTTCCATGGGACTGTTTGATAGAGAAAGTTTGTTCATTATCCTAGTTGCCCTCTAAACTCTGATCGGTTCTTAATTCATACAAGCGAATGTTTGTATTTACTGGTGAAGGAAAAATCAAATACATTTATATGCACGCGTTGATTCATTTATTTTTGTACCACTCGCATCTTGCTTGCGCTTACCTCGTGTGCGAATCCACGCGTTATAGTTAACTCGATCGCCAAACACTTTTCTTCACCATGCTTCGGGCAATTGTTTAAGTTAATTGCACGTTTTGTTTCAGCGCGTCCGTGGCGGCTGACCATGCCGCGCACCGTTGCATTCGTTCGTGGCGCGAACCACCGTAGATTTTACTTTCTCCTGGACGTACGTGTGTAGAAGCAGAGTACCGCAGGCCGAGAGAGAGAGAGGAATAAACGACTCTGTCGCAACTCTATGTACTTGGTAGTGGCAATAGAGTTATTACGTGCTCGCAACTTTTAGAGCCCACGAGCTCTCGAGCCACGCCCTTCCGATGTACCTGTTATTCGTAATGCTGACTATTAGGATTTTTAGTTGCTCACCAGCGCGAGCACAACGGCCCGGGATAACTGCAACCAATAATCCTCTCGCTCGCGGTTGAGCACTCGTTCTACGCGATAACTCGATCCACTCCCCGGTAAACAAAAAACTTGTCTGGACAAAAAAAACACAAACAAACAAAAACAATTAGGCGTTTGATTGAAAAATTAATTGGATGAGCTCGCTTCATTAATTTGTATCTCATACATCGATCCACGTATTGCATGTAGATCAAGAAGGCACAGCCCCACTTTTCCGACAACGACCTTGGAGGAAAAGGAGCTGCACTCACGGATGGGACGGTATTATACGAACTTTTTTAGGTGGTCTTTTGGTAAAGTGGTTTACCATGTCAGCGTTACGCCAATGATGTTTACGAAAGCAGAAGTTTACTAAGTTCCTGTATGAAATTTAAAAACGGTCCTCTATTGAAATTTCACTATTTTGCGGCAGTGCATTTGATTCTTCAAGTCATTTTTCTTTCTGGATCATAGCAACTAAGAAATTTGTCGATATTCTTATTTGAATATAAAATTTTACCATGTTTTGTCATACGAATTCGCATAAAAAAGGTGATGTCTTGCGGAAAATATTTTAATCATTATTTCTGGTTTCGAGCTGCTAAGAATACACAGCATCAGCAAATACAATCGATATGAAATTCCTTTTATTATTTTTTATTCCCATTTCAAGTAAATGAAATGTAAATAATTGGTGACGAAGCGGAGGGGCCATTCGTCGTCTTTGGTAGACGTTATGCGGCACGACGTCATATGGAGCCGATGGAAAAGCTCGGTGGTGGTTGGAGCCGAAGCGTGTGTCGCACACGGGGAACGTGCTCCAAAAGCCGGCGACTCCGAAAGCTCTTTCTCGCGTACCTCGTGCGTTACGAGTCATATTTTATTGAGCAGAAAATTCTCCTATAAAGCGAGAACTTTGTTCGGATGGGCTCCCATTGTCCCGCGCTATTGGTGCGCGGACCGGGGCCAAGCGCGTTTTCTACCGGAGACGCGACAACGGCCAGAATCCTCCAACGATTTATCGCTTTTTTCGGCATGCGTGCGCGCCTTTCATAAAACGAATAAAAAACAAAATTGCTCAGCGTCAATCTAAGGAGCTTCACTTGTAAGTGTAATTTCTTGAAAATGATGCACCGATATAATTGCATAAACGTATATAGCGGTAAAAAGTGAAAAAAATGGTTAACCTATCAATTGGATAGATTTGTCGTTGCGGAAGCTGCTCTGGAAAAGCTACGAGCGTATTTTTTCACAGAAAAATGTTGACAAACTCTTGGAATAAAAAAAATATAAAAGTGTTCCACATGGGGCCATACATCTTGTATATTTTACATGATATTGTGCAGAGAGAACTACGATATTACAATAAGAATTTGAGAAACGAGCGGGAAGAATAGATTTATTATCTCGGATGGTTGCGATGGACGCTGGCGTGACGAAAAAGTCGATCCATTGTAACGCGCACCCGCCAACACACAGTACTAGATGTAGGTGCCTATAGAGGTAGTATAATAAAAACAGGAATTTCAAAGTGTCGGCGTATCGAGCACACTTTCCAAATGAATTGCTCTCCCCGCTTGACGTCTGGATCTTTCCCGCCTATTCCGCACTAACTATAACATAATACACGAGAATAAATAGGTAGGTATATATATATATATATATCCGTGCGTCAAGCATTTACTGCGAAAAGACGGCGCTACGTCAATTTTTTTCTTACCTTTTTTTCTCCGAGAATCGACCATGGAGAAAATTAGATTGTTATAGAGGCGACGAGTGCGTGGTTTTCTCGAGAGGGCTCCATACAAAATTTGTTTGCATTGAAGCAAAAGGGGCGCCAGGTGAAAGGACCCCCAGTCCTCCGGATACTCAAAGCAGTCCTCTTTATAATAAACGGTCACCACTTTGTCATTCATGCAGATATACATCCACCGGTTCGAGTCTCTTATACTCCACACACATATTTCTGACCCAACGCGACAACTAAATCTCCATTGGTCTCTCCCTTAACTGGCATATAATATCAATTCTTGCCCCCTCGAAAGATTCTTATTCTCATTTCGTGGTACTTTGGACCTTTTCAGGAATCGAATAAGCCAAGCAGGAGTCAACCTGCAAATTTCCGCGTGACCAAATCCATTATGTTATTCGATGTGCGGAACAAACTTATACACGTTATGTATCCGACACAAATAACAAGCGTGGTAACCATTTGGACAACTTGGACTTGTCTACGCTACCCAGTGTTCTGAAAGTCATTCCACCTCCTGGTATGATAAACTTCCACAAATGTCTATGTATGAAGGTGATTTTTGGGACATCCCGTATATTCACACGGACCGTGCGTTACCTTCATTGTCAGCATGTATTTGCGCGCTCTATTCCAAGCAGCTCATTCTCTTCTCATTCCGGCGTCATTTTTCCAACAGATCCCAAGTGTGAATTTCATGGCTATTGTCGCGAGAACCATGGGACCTTGGCTTTTCAGAACTGAAAAGTGAGTGAGAATCCCCGCGGGAATCTTTCATCTTATTTCAAGAGAGCTTCATTGTGGAAAAGTCCAGCATCTTGATTCTCGATACTTCGAGTGCTTCCCCATTGTATTCCCTCAATCTTTGCCTCGTTAAGAGCTTATTTTCGCACTTGTACGTTCCGAGGCTTTTTATTCCATTTCGAGCAATAGAAATCCTGGGCATTTGCTAAAATCTATACGGCAATACATATACGAGAAGAGGACAAAAAAAAGAGAACGTATTTGGTGTATCCTCGAGGGAAAGACTCGACAGAGGCTTACCCACGAGTGACTTAATATTCCGCCCCCCGCGGCGGTGCATCACACGGACAGGTCACAGAGTTAAGCCGGAAAACGATCCATATATTTCGAAAAGATGAACCTCTTGCTGGGAACCTTTTCAGAAGCAGGCGCGGTGCAGGCGGAAGAATATTCTTCCCTTCCAGTCGTTCGGTTTGGAAAATTTGTCAATATCGACAATTAACGATTACTCGTCATTATTCCAGCACATCATTGACGCGCACTAATGAACTAATAAATTTTCCTCCCATCAGGTTTAAATAACTCGGAAGAAACGGGACATGCACGCGGCAGGAGCGAATTGCCACGTTGGGTTTCAGTTTTCGAGGTCAAAAGTCATCATCCGAGTAAACGGCGTTTTGTAAAATGGGGAAAGAGAGACGTGCTGCGGCGAGGGAACAGGAGGCAGCAACAGAATCCGAGAGTGTAAGCTCGTTTGGCCGTGAAACGCGAGCCTAATTTCGTCATCAGTCATCCCGATTCCAGGAAGACGGAGGAAGAGCAACAGAGAGAACAAGAGAGAACAAGAGGTCCGGTTTTTACTTTAAGGACAAAGGTTAGGTATGCGAGCGTCGCCACGCGAGCCACTCGGAAACAACATTCTCTCTCGCTCTAGCTTGCCGCACGGAGCAGGCTTCAAATTTCTTCAACATTTTCTCGTTTTCTCGAGAGCAGCCAAAGAGACCAATCCCATCGCGCGCGTACGGAGAATGATGAGTTAGCGACGCTTTAACTCGACGAACAATGGACGAACATCTCCCCTGGATCCTAGAATTTTGTAGCCAGCATGCCGCGTTTAAACTGGTGGCGCACAGCGGTCTCGGTTCTTGTGTCCTCTTAAAAAGTCCCAAGTGTTGCTGCTGGTACAGGTCGCGCGCCCAAACCGTGTCGCACATGTCCTTCCAAATCCTCGGCGGAGAGCGACCGGCTCGGTGTTCACCGAGCTATTTACGCTTTGTCTCTTTACACCCAATCCGCATCGCGCAATTACGACTCTCAACGGAGAGAAGCGTGAGAGAGAATGCTGATCGAATTCGTACGAATTCGCTGGATGAGAAAAAAAAATTGAAAATGTATGTTATGAAGCGGGCGAGGGGAGAGAGGAAGAAAATAAATAAAAGGACGATTACGGGAAAAGAGTTAACGTTCCCAGAGCCAAACTGCATCGAAACGATACTCTCTCTCTCTCGTCGCTTTATTTTTCGGCTTATCTTTGGCAAGGTGGTCGTTTTACGAGCGAGGGATGCGTGAGCGAAAAAGTGTCGGCCCGAAATGTCATACGATCGTGACACTTTGAATTTTTCTATATGCATCAAAATTTAATATCTCTTTGTCGTCTCTTGACCCTTTTTTTATATCATATTCGTCCGAATTGCCGTTTCTCCTGTTTTTACGTTTTTTTTTTTTTTTTACCATTTTCTTCGCCTCCTTCTGCACCGCTCCACGAGACGTCATAGTTTCGTTACGATCGCGCGCTCGCTGCACAACGTCCGAGGGCGAAACTCGCTCGCTCGCGAATTTGTTAAAGCAAAATGGCAAAGCAGCCAGAACTTGAAATGCTCGCGTCGTACGAGAGAGCGGGGCGAGGCAGAGCGGGGAATGAGAAAAGAGAGTGGCGCGCGTTGAAGGAGCGCGGAGACGAAGCGCCCGCGGGATTCTCTCTCTCTACCCGCTAATATACGTACGGTCCATAAACAATCATCATAAATATTTCGGTCGACACATTAGCCAGCCGGTCTGCCAACACGGGCAGCAGCCAACCCCCCTCCCCCTCCTCGGACTTTGTTTTTCTCTTTCTCTCTTCCTTTTTTTCCGCACATTGTTTTTCTCTTTTTTCTACTTCCAACCTCCTTTTCTTCCTTGCCTTCGTCCAGCCCCTGCGACCCTTGCTTTCCACTATTACTGGGGCGGGGGGACCTCGAGAGTCAATAATTTTTATCTCTTAATCCGCCTAAAAAATTTTCTCACACCCAAATTGACTGTATATTCTAATTGCGCAAAGTTTCATCGCCCACACGCAAGTGCGCGATCCAATTGTTATTTTTAAACGTTATAAAAATTACCGCGCAGTTACTTGATCGTGATGTAAAAAACACGCGATGCAGCGAGCGATGCAGTATTTATATGGATGCATGTTACCAAATGCTACAAAATTACTATCTTTCTTACACTGTTGAATATGTTGGATATTTTGTTGAATACGGTAAACTAAATATATTTTTAATAATTTCATCATTTTTTATGAATTAAAAATAATTTGCTTACAATTTGCTTCCAAATAAACTTTCTTAAATATTCTATTTATTTAAAATTCGATTTATTCTACTTATTTATTTATTAATTTCTTTATTTATTTATTTATTTGTTTATCTAGAACTATTTTATAAAATATTTCTAGCTGCAAAAAAAAAAAACGTTTACTCGAACGTACCCAACAAAATATCGATCTGTTTGAAGAAAATTCTGTTTTCAGTCCAGAAAAGAAATTTATTTCACAGCCTAAAATTGAAAATGTAACGAAAATTTAAAATGTAAAAATGCACAGTACATTTTACCGTGCTGGCAGTTCTCATCACGTGTATTAGAAAGCATGGTAAATGTTTCCAAAAATCTGAAATGATTTCGTCCTTGAAATCCTGTATTGAATCAACAGGATAAAATAAAAATTAAAAACAATTTCTCTCTGTGTACGTATGAAATCATTTAGTCCTTGAAATCCTTTATTTTCGAGCAATAGAATAAATGAACTGTTATTCGCGACCGTTTTGTTTTTAATTGCTGGAGATACGTTTCGGGGGCGTGATTATTGTAAAATATGGCTGTGCTTTGCCCCCAGCAAGTTGACGTATAAACGCGCGTCTCCGGTATGATGCGGGACGATGCACAGCCAACACCACCTCGTTACGCGTATACGTCGTACTCGCGCGCGTGTGTGTGCGGAGGAAAACAGCGAGGGCTAATGATATTGAAATGGATGCGAGTTATGCACCGGCTCTCGTTTCGGCTCTCCCGCGGAGAACTTGTAAGTCGCCGTGGTTGTCGTTGTCGTCGTCGTCGTCGTCGTAGTAAACCCGTGTAGTGTGTGCGCGAGGCCCGTCGTTTCGCGGTCCTCGGGGTTCGGGTTACCTTGTTAGTTCTCCTCGCTGACCTGTTCCTCGCCATTCGTTCGGCGCGAACGCCCTCTGGCATTGCCACGGTAGAAAACCGCATGCACTGATCGCGCGCGGACACATTACGAGCCTTTTACGTACAGGATCGTTCAAAAAACGTTTTTCTATCGAATCAGAGGGTGATGAGCCTGGCCCCGGGCCTCCGAAGTATCGAGGGAAGCAAATGAGGGAAAATCCGGAAGCGAANTTTTTTTTTTTTTTTTTTTTTTAAATCGTATCGGTCCGGGCCGTTCGCTGCAAGGAGCAACGAGACGACGTTCAGTGCACACGGGAACGGAAAAAAAAATTTGCGCGGCCGGGGAACGGCAAGTAGGGGGAAAAAAATGTAAAAAGCAAAATTGCGAGAGAATCGCGAAAGGAGGTTGAGGTGCATAATTCAAACTTCGTACCTCATTAAAGTAGGCTGTAATACCTTTTGGCTGGCTCGAGTCTTGGGATGCTGGTGAACGCGGGGAACGCGGCGGAGAGGCCTCGAACGGCGAGCCTCGCGGCCTCAACGCCCAAATTTGTAGCCACTAAACCAGCAGGTTTTATGGACGGAAATGTGCACAGCGTTTTCACGCCCAAATAACAATGTAACAACCATTTTTCGACACGGAGAAAAACACATTGCCGCGGACTAAAATTGATTCGACTCCAACTTTATACGACGAATGTCAATATTCAATCAAACGCAACAGATTATTAATCGACGAGAACTCTTCACGAGGACACGCGAGAAAACTTTTTTTTTTTTTTTTTTTTTTTTTTTAATGTGGCTCCAAAATTTTGCCAGCCAATTCCGAAAAATCAAACATATAAGATTTCGATCGGTCGTTCCACGATCATTTCTGTTCTTTCGAGATTTTTGGAGTCAGAAAGACGCGATCCGCGCTTTAGCATATCGTGGATCTCGAAGAGCATAAATTCTCATTCGATTTAGTCGAGCATGGGACTTGTTCAAATAATTTCCCATTGTGTTACTTCATTCATGATTTATAGATTTTCAAGGCACGATTGTATTTCAAAAGTTATTTTGACATTAAGCAACGCATGAAATTAATACAGTCGGTTCGCCGCGGGTTGCTAAACAATCGTTCTGTCGTCGAGTCGTTTCGTGCGAAAAGCGTCGTCTAATATATTCTATAACAAGAGAAATATTTGATCGGAGCATAAAAGTTGAAGCGACGTGTGAACGGCACAAGTTAAAAGACGGATCTGTCAAAGCAACCAAAGTCGCTAATTCTTTCCTTTGTTTTCATAGGATATTCGTCCAACTAGGCGCTTAAATAAGTTGCCAAAGCTAAATAGCCTGCAAGATTAATAGTTCTCCTATCGAATAATTTACACACGACGATAAGCTTTGCTTAATTGGAGGCGATGTAACAAATTGCCAACAAGGGCTCAAGGCATTTGCACAATTGGGTAAACATCTTTAAATATTACATTTCTCAATTCAGCAGAAATATTTCGCGAGTATTCCAAAATATATCCACGAAATCTTGGCCACGTTGTAGTTTTTTTTTTTTTTTTTGCGAAACGAGTTTAAAAATTTTTCAGGTAAAAAAATCATTCGTTATGAACAAAAAACAATAAAGTTATTAAATCGAAAGAGTTTTTATTTCAAAGTACACCCAGAAAAATGATTTATTAAAAAGTAATAAAAAAGTATATTTACAAAAAATTTCTTTGATTTCAATACTTATTTATTGAATTTTAAGAAATATTTCTTTTTTTCAAATAACGAGGTTTATTTGTTATAAATAGAAAATTTTATTTGAATCGTTTTCTATTTATATGCCTCAGAATAAATAAAACATAAATTTTATTGATTTTTAATAAATCTTTTTCCTGGGTGTAATATCAAGAAAATTGAGTCGTCATTTTTCAAGCGAGGTTGCGATTTTTTAATAGTCGGTGTCCTTTTTTTTAACTTTTTTAGAGTATTTTTTCAACGGACGAATGTATTATTCAAGAAAATGAACTAAACATGATTTTTCTCGGAAATTTAGGTATTAAAAAATTCTCGGAATAATTTCAAGTATCGGCGGCCCCTGACCTATAATAAATATAGGAATTTTGTTTATGGTTTATTTACAATTATTAGGATAATAAAATTGTTTTATGTATTTTTGTTTTAATGGGCCGCTCGATCGAGGGGGTCCTCCTTGGGAAAGATGAATCCTCGAGACGAGGCGAACCAAGTGCCACGGTCAGAGAGCCATACCACGCGGGGAGCTAAAAACTCACGGGCCCTTTCGAATTCACGCGGCCTACCGAAATCCCCGTCGAGCACCGTATCATTCGTCATGCTTAAGCGTACTAATGCAAGCATAACGTATTAATAAACCGGCCTCCTCGCTTATAGAGCTGCGACATCATATATACCTATATATACATCCGATGATGAGAGAATAGAGAAAAGCATGAGCATGAGCGAGGCAGCATTGGAATCATGTGAAGGCTCGTATTCACATACTTATGCAAATGGCCAAAAATCTTGGGTGTATAGATACATTTATACTACTGACCAGGTCCATTAAAAAAATTGAGACGCGATACAGAAATAAGGTCTAAGCCTCCACCTGCCAACTTTAAATTCTTGGCGATCCCTATGATGCTGGTGGAGTTCATTCTTCGCATGAGCAATCGATGAGTATTCCTGATTTCCGTATCATTGTGTCCTAGTTTTAATGGAAGTGTGCCGTTAATTCGAGCCTCGTATATAAATGCCGAACATCCAGACTATTCCTGATACCCCTTAGAGGTACGTTTTTTTTTCAAATTTCACTACCTGTATCATGGAATGAAATAATGGGTCTGAAACAAAATTTCAAACGTACGCCAATGTTTCTTTCAAGCTGCTCGTACACGTCCTCATCTTATAAATACCCATGCACATCCTAAATTGTAATATTAATGCTACGTATATGTATATAGCCAGCAGTACATACCTGTATGGGTACATATCCACGTATGTGCGTGAAATAAGGCAGGATTAATCGAAGGCATCGTCCTCACCCTGGTATACTCGAAGCTAACACGTACAGAAGTGATAATTTCGTGATTGAATATATCGAACTGGCCCCATGCTGCGCCTAACCTGTTCGAGGCGTTCGCGGCCACTCGGTTTTTCTTTTTATTCTGTATTCTTCTCCAATGCTTCTTCCATCCTCATGCTTCTCGCTCGCACTCTCGCAAACGTTTGTCCCGTACCTGCATATACAAGGTGTCTTGAAATTCACATTTCAGCATAATGCCTCTGCACTATATGAACTTCAATACTCTTTATGATACGATGGAACGAGATTTTCAGACAAAAATGGAAAACCATGAAAAAGCCCATGATGCAAGAAACCCAAGAGACTGTCACCCCTGACATGTTGCTCCGAGACGAACGTAGCATACCCAACAAGTACACCGCGTATATACCGCATGGCTGTGTGCGTGGATCAGCAGGAATAAGAATGCGAGGGAGAGAGGAGCAGGCGTGCATGCGGTCGGAGCGTCATTAGATTCCTTTTAGGATACGATATCTCACTCGTAATGCCTACCGAGCGTTTCTCATATCGTATACGAGGTGATAAGTATCAACGCGATATATCAACTAAACAAACAGTTTATAGAAAGGCTCGTTCACCGTGGTGCCGGTGGTGGTGGTGGTGGATGGCAAGTTGGAGGGCAAGTTCGAGGATCGCCATATCGGAAACAACTCGCAGGCCGCTTACGCGATACGGGTACTGCTACGCCAGGGACTCGAGAAAAAAAGCAACAGAGAGAGACATCCATCCCTGCCGCGGGGGGTCCCTCGAGTAATTGTCTGCCAAACACCGGCCAATCCACCTAGCCGCATATTTACATATCGCTTCATACATACCTATTATAAATATACTAGAGGATAAACGATGGTTCTCATTCTTCTATCAAAACGTTTGCCACAATTATTCACCATCGTTTCATCATGATTGAGTCGAATGGATTTTACGCGCCTGAAAACAAAATTTTGTTGAAAATGATGGATATTTTGTTCGATACGTTCGACTAAACGTTTTTTTGAATAATTCCAAAAATAGTGTCATTGCAGCATAAATATTTTAGAAAGTCTTTTCAGAAGCAAATTTTAGTCGTTCCACTCGTAAATTTCGCTGAATACTGCGAAAATAGAAAATTTTGAAACTATCACATTTACTTTACCGTATTCAACAAAATATCGACCATTTTTAGCAAAATTTCATTTCCAGTGCGCAATATCCGTAATTTTAGTCGTTCCACTCGTTAATTTCGCTGACAATTCTCTTAGAAACTAAATGTTCGCCCAAAATAACGAAAAATTATGAAATTATTTAAAAAATATTTAGTTTACCGTATTCAACAAAATATCGATGATTTTTAGCAAAATTTCATTTTCCAGTGCGCAATATCCGTAATTTTAGTCGTTCCACTCGTAAATTTCGCTGACAATTCTCTTAGAAACTAAATATTCTGCCAAATTAACGAAAAATTATGAAATTATTTAAAAAATATTTACTTTACCGTATTCACCAAAATGTCGACGATTTTTAACAAAATTTCATTTCCAGTGTGGGGGAAAAAAACAAATAACCATCCATGCTCGTATTGGTAATTACAAATTGGAGAATTAGTGAGTCTGAATAAATAAAAGTAATGAGAGATCGTTTAATCGTGAATTAATTGACGCTCCAACGACGGAATCCCGATAATAGAGTTGTCGGACATTTGAAAATGGCGATTCTCGTTGTAATCAAGTAGATATGATAATTAGATTAAAAGTAATGCCAAATTAGCAGGTATTTCGGTGTTGAGAGTTTTTTTAAATGGGGAATTTGAGGGCGAATGGTCGCGCAGGCCGGATGGAGAACCGTGAGAGACGCGAGAGTTCGAAACGAGCGATTTAACGCGGCTGGACCAACGGCCCACTGCGAGGTTCGCACAAAATTACCATATTAGCGTTTGAAACATTCAACCAAAGGAAAAAAAAACGAGAGGAGAGAAAATAAATAAAATATATACACTCTCGCGCGCGTTTCTCCATTGACTCGCGATCGCATCATCCAGTCAACCGGCTATAATTCACCCGGATTGTTTTCAATATCCAATTTTATTTTTATTTTTTCCCATACCGGGCCCCGCGCTGTCGATGCTAATGTGGTAATTATTCTAACGAATTATGACTAATTAGCGGCGCATTTCGAGGATGGTGCGAGGATTCACGTGCTCGCGGAGAAAGGAAGAAAAAAAGTAGTGACATTAAAGATGCGTGAGCACAGCGCGCGAGTTGAAAAATAAAAAGAGAGAAATGATTGGTCATGCGATTTAAGGACGTTATATGCTAAATTTTCTATCGATAGAATTTCTTTTAATTTGCACCACACAAAGAGTAACAGTGACATCTAATAGCTCGCACTATTTTAGGAGGTTTCGCCATGTAGCAGTTGAGATATTTATTTATAAAAATCAGAATTTTCAGTGTTAAAAGTTGCAATTTTCAACATTTAATATATCGATTTCTAAATGGTGAAGGCTCTTAAAACTTTGCACACACTCTTATGCAACATCGAAGAAGCTTTATTCAGTTTTTCAAAAAAATCGGACGTCAAATTTTTTCGAAATTTATAAAAATCACAATTTTCAGTAGTTTCCCATAAGAGCGCGTGTTAAAAGTTGCAATTTTCAACATTTAATATTTCGATATGTAAATGTTGAAGCCTTTTAAAACTTTGCATAAACTTTTATGCAACATCGAAGAAGCTTTATTTAATTTTTCAAAAAAAACGCTGGTAAAATTTTTTCGAAATTTTGTTTATTAAATAACAAATACAGATTTCCTCGGACAATTTTGAATTTAGAGTACGTTGTTGTTTAGTCAATTTGTAACAACTTTTTCCAATGAACTTTGGCTCGCAAACAATTTTGTACTCAAGAAAAACTGAAAACAAAAAATTAGACTCGACCGTCGCCATACAACGGCCTTAACGGGTGGCATACAAATATAATATCGCATGCTGCTCCCCCCGCGCCATATTATTATAAGACGCGCGTTCGGCGGCCATTTTTTCTCAGCTCGCATATTTGTATACTGCTCTCGCGTCGATGTGTCTGCGACGAAAGGACGTTAAGGACATGGTTCCCTACCAAAGAACCATCCGAAATACGCCTTTCCTCTTTCCTCACCCTGCTCCGATACGCAGTGCGAAACGGACCAGTTACATTATTAACTCTCGCCTACCCGATTGCACACTCTCGTTCCTCTGGCTACTTCGCCACCATACCACTTGTTAAGTATACCGTTGCGCGCGCGCGCGTGAGCCACAGAGAGCAACACTCGAAGCGAGGATGATATTTATGCGCTTATGTATATACCACTCACGCGTGCGCTTCGCTGCCCCTCGAGCACTCCCGCCGTGTCTCGGTATTTATGTATTTGTATTATAACGCGTGCATATGCATGTACAGGGTGTCCGGGAACCTTGAGTACCGCCGCAAACCTCACGGAAAACAAAATTTTGTTGAAAAATATCGATATTTTGTTCGATACGTTCCACTAAACGTTTTTTTTTAATAATCCCAAAAATTGTGTCATCGGAGCAAGAAATATTCTGGAAAATCTCTTCGGAAGCAAATTTTTGTCGTTCCAATCCCAAATTTCGCTGATAATTCCTTTAGAAACCAAAGATACTGCCGAAGTAACGAAAATTTTGAAATTATTCAAAAATATTTAGTTCAATTTATTGGACTAAATTATTATTATTATTAATAATTATATTATAATTTATTTATAATATAATTATTTATAATTTATTATTATTATTTATTATTATTTATTTATTTATTTATAATATAATTATTATAATTTATTTATAATATAATTATTTATCATTTATTTATTTTCATTTTTTTTTGTTTATTTTATTATTTATTTTTTAGTTTATTTATTTAGTTCAAGGTATTCAACAAAATATCGACGATTTTTAACAAAATTTCATTTCCATGTCTAGAGAGGAGTTGCAGTACGAGTTGCACGTGGTACTGCCAGGTCGAGGAGTATTTGAAAAATTCTTGGAAAAAAAAGTCAATTTTCAGCATCTGCAACGATGCGCGAGAGTATTTTTGACATTTTGTCTAACGAGATGATGCTGTTCGTTGTCTCGGTGGGGTAAGCCGCGCCGGACCAGCCAAGAATACCTGGCACGGTTTTTAGCGATGCCTCAACCTTTTGACAATTATCCTGTCATCTCTGGCCTTCCCTGGACCCAGCGGTGGCGCGCGTGTCAAAAATTCAAAAGCTTCGCTGTTGGAAACAAATCCAATTGCTGGACGACGACAATGCGACAAATTTTTTTTGACGATTCGATCGAGATCAAGAAAAAGATGCAACGACGCTGCACTTTTTTTTCGCTCTCTGCTCGCGTGCAATTTTTCACAGTACGAGCGAGGATGCTCGCGAAATTTGCGGGTCGCAACGATCGTGAATAACTACAGAATAGTTGCGCGGGGTGCTCGTCGCTATACTTTTCTACTTTTGTAAATATATAGATATACGTTTTGTAGCGATCTCGTTATCGCTCTGTGCGATGACGACGACGCGACGCATTTTCCCCTTGTCGTTGCGGGACAAAATCTTTTTGCTATTCTCGCGAGGTAATAATCTTAATCTCTGTTGGAATGAGGCACACACCATGAGTGCGCGGGAGTAACACGCCTTTCAACTGCGCACGGAAATTACACCTCGTAGATAAACAATTTTATCGTCTACAATAAAATACAACGTCGTCGCGCTATGGACACATAATTCGCACTTGCCATTTTCCTCGAGAGAGAGTGTATACTCGAATATTTAATGGGACACTGGGATATTTACGCGCGTAACGAAAGAACGGACGAAAAGCTTGTCCCTGCATGGAGTAAGAATTAGGAATTAATTTGCTCAGTCGCCCTGCGTCGTCTTGGCATTTCGATTTGAAGGAAAATTGCGAGGCTCGGCAAAAGTTCGAAGGCGATTCGAGGTTCCGGAAAAAGTGACAAACTCGCGTGCCTGGATATGTTCGTCCTTTGCATCCGCTTGCACTGGAAATGAAATTTTGTTAAAAATCGTTGATATTTTGTTGAATACCTTGAACTAAATAAATAAACTGAAAAATAAGTAAATAAATAATAAAATAAACAATAAATAATGAAAATAAATAAATAATTATATTATAAATAAATTATAATATTATTATTATTATTATTAATAAATAATAAAAATATTGATAATAATAATTATTATTATTAATAATTATAATTAATAATAATTAATAATTAATAATTATTAATAATTATAATTAATAATAATTATAATATTAATTATAATTATAATTAATAATAATTGTTAATAATTATTAATAATTAATAATTACTAATAATAATTAATAATTATTATTATTAATAATAATAATAAATAATAAAAATATTAATAATAATAATTATTATTATTGATAATAATAATAATAAATAATAAAAATTTAGTCCAATAAATTGAAAAAAATATTTTTGAATAATGTCAAAATTTTCGTTATTTCTGCAGTATTTTTGGTTTCTAATGGAATTGTCAACGAAACTTGCGATTGGAACGAAAAAATTAGTTTCCGAAGAGGCTTTCTAGAATATTTCTTGCTGCGACGACACAATATTTGAGTTTATTAAAAAAAAAAAAACGTTTAGTCGAACGTATCGAACAAAATATCGATCTTTTCCACCAAAATTTTGATTTCACTGACAGCCAGATGTCAGAATAACTCGACTCTTCTCTTATCATGTAGAACAAGTGCCAAGTATCGTCAGCAGACGCGAAATCCCATGGTCGATAGCGCCAGCCATTCCGGGGGGAGACGTTAACTCCATTATCATTGAATCGCGAAAAGAGGAGAAAAAAAAGGGAAGAGAAGCGGAGACTGAGCGTTGCAGCTGAAACAATGTGGGCCTGGAAAACCGGTTGCGGAGCTCCAGCTGGTTCGTCATCGCGCGATGATCCCGCGCAGGACTAATTGACGAACCGGTCCTCGCGAGGAATTGTCCAAACGACGAAAAATGTCAAATATTTGGTCAGAGCGAAGATCGCTCAATTATAATCGCGAATTTGATGAATAGCATCGCGAAAAGTATTTCGATTGTAAAAGCAGTGTAGAATAATGACGAATCGTTCGCGAAGCGAATGTAGAAATTTCAAGGGGCCCGGGACTGCCACGAAGAATGGCAGCATCGTCGCGTCTGATCGAGAGGCAAACGTGCGTAACCTTTCGGAATAAATAATAATATCGAAGGAACCGGTAAGGCGTCCGAGATGTCTGCAAACGATTTGTAATTTCGTGCATACCTTTCGGGCATATCTTGCCCCTCCGTACAGCTAGCAGCGGGCGCGCACTCTTCATATCTTATTAGCGCTGTACTCGCGTCTCTGACTCGTCAAACTCGACGAGGCCCGTTAAGGAGATCCATTTGGAAAGAAA